>KZ857213.1:197770-613640 GCA_003351005.1 Cystobasidiaceae sp. HBUAS51001 | reverse complement strand
CGGGAAGCACCAGTACCACCATCGTGACCAGCAATGAGAATGTGATCTGCCTTGGCCTTTGCGACACCTGAAGCGACGATACCGACACCGACTTCAGAGACCAGCTTGACAGAAACTCGCGAGCGAGGGTTGGAGCACTTGAGGTCGTAAATCAGCTGCTTGAGATCCTCGATAGAATAGATATCGTGATGTGGTGGTGGTGAAATGAGACCAACTCCTGGTGTGGAGTGCCTGGTCTTGCCAATAGACTCGCTGACCTTGTGGCCTAAATGCATACGAGAAATTTAGTGGCGGGCCTTTTGTTCAAAAATTCGCAGCCCCCATGGGGCTGCTAACCACGCACCTGGCAGTTCACCTCCTTCGCCGGGCTTAGCGCCCTGAGCTAACTTAATCTGTAGCTGATCTGCATCTGCGAGATAGTTGCTCGTAACACCAAAGCGACCCGATGCAATTTGCTAAAAAGCGCACGAATCGGTCAAAGCTGGTCATAGAAGCAGTCAAAAGTGACTTACCTTGATAGCAGAGCGCATAGAGTCTCCGTTGGGTAGAACATCAGATCTAGTAGCATCCTCACCACCTTCACCAGTGTTCGATTTGCCACCAAGCCTGTTCATGGCGATGGCGAGGGTAGAGTGCGATTCCATGGAAATAGATCCATAAGACATGGCACCGGTGCAGAAGCGCTTGACAATCTCCTGCCATGGTTCCACCTGATCGATGCTGATTTCGTTGCACCCGGTGAAGTCGAAGTCGAGCAGGCCACGCAAGGTGACAGCTCGGACTTGCTGTCGAGCATTCTCGGCATAGGCATCGTATGCCTTCTGATTCTTGGTGCGCACTGCATCTTGCAAGTTGGCAATACCTGCAGGATCGTTGATGTGTGCTTCACCTCCATCCCGCCAATGGTATTCACCAGTCTCTGGGAGACCAGGAGGGATAGGAATATCTCGCGAAGGGTAACCGCGCTCATGATACTCGAAAGCATCCATGGCAAGGAGCTCGAAAGTAGCACCCTGGACTCGACTGGCAGTGCCGACGAAGCACTTGTCGATGACCTCCTTGTGCAGACCCAGAGCTTCGAAGATCTGTGCGCCCTTGTACGAAGCAAGGCAGGAGATACCCATCTTGGACATAACCTTCAGTATACCGTTGTCGGTGGCATGCTTGAAGTTGTTGATGATCTGCTTCTGGGTCATCTCCTTCTTGACAAGTCCCTCGCGGTGGAACTTGAGCATGGTCTCCATGATAAGGTATGGGCAGACACCATCTGCACCGTAGCCGACAAGTACACAAATGTGGTGCACTTCACGAGCCTCGCCGGTCTCGACGAGGAGCGCGATCCTGCTTCGCTGCTTGGTAGCAATCAGGTGATGGTGTACGGCACCGCATGCAGCGACTGCAGATGCGGCAACGCGGTCGGCATACATGTTACGGTCGGACAGGATAACGACGCGGATCCTGTCGGTGACAGCCTGGCTGGCCTCCTTGCAGATCCTGTCAATGGCAGCCTGATAGCCACCAAGACCTTCCTTCTTGTCGAAAGTGAGGTCAAGCGTGCGAGATGGCCAGGTTGGGTAGACTGCGCTCAAATGCTTGAGAGCATTGAGCTCCTCGATGTCGAGGACAGGAGATGGTAGCAAGAGACGACGGCACTGTCGGGGAGTGCGGTCGAGCAAGTTGCCTTCAGCACCGACAGAGCACTCGAGAGACATGACGATACTCTCTCGAATAGGATCGATAGGAGGGTTGGTGACCTGAGCGAAAAGTTGGCGGAAGTAGTCGTAGATGAGGCGCGGCTGGGTGGTCACGCAGGCCAGCGCGGTATCGTTACCCATAGAGCCGAGGGCTGAAATGCATCTTGTCAACTAATTGCACATTGAACTTCAACGACAAGTCAACGCACCTTCTTTGCCATCGGTCACCATAGGACGCATAAGCAGCTCCATCTGCTCGAAAGAGTAGCCGAATGCCAGGACTCGTGGATCGGTAGAGACGGTGGTATCGTCAAGGTGGACTTCGATGTCCTCGCCTTGCTTTCGCTCATTGGCAATGATGACGGGAAGCTGGAGCATCTGAGCGTCATACCACTCCTTGAAGGGCTGCTTGGCAGCCGAGTTCATCTTGAGCTCCTTGTCGTCGACCATGCGGCCCTCGACAGTGTCCACGAGAAGCATCTTGCCTGGTTGCAAGCGACCCTTGCGGACAATTTTCTCCGGCGCAATGTAGATGGTACCGACCTCGGAGGCACAAATCATGACATCGTCGGTGGTAGTGATCCATCGGCATGGTCGAAGACCGTTTCGATCCAAGTTGGCACCGCAGTACCGACCATCGGAGAAGACGAAAAGAGCTGGACCATCCCATGGCTCCATGAGGCATGCAGCCCACTGGTAGAATGCAACCTTTTCGGGTTCCATGTCCTTGTTGTCCTGCCAAGCCTCGGGAATCATCATCATGACAGCCTCGGGCAGGGTGACAACACCGTTGACCACGAGCAGCTCGAGAACGTTGTCGAAAGCCGCAGAGTCGGATCCACCAGTCTCGATGATGGGATAAAGCATCTCGAGCTCGTCACCGAAGAGCTCGGACTTGAGATTGCCCTCACGAGCTCGCATCCAGTTCTTGTTGCCTCGAACAGTGTTGATTTCACCGTTGTGTGCGGCCCATCGCATGGGCTGTGCGCGGTCCCACGATGGGAAAGTGTTGGTCGAGAAACGCGAGTGGACCATGCAGAAGTGGGAGGAGAAGCGGGCATGATTGAGATCATGGTAGTAATTGTAGACCTGGATGGGGGCAAGCTGGCCCTTGTAGACGATGAGCTCGGCAGACAGTGAGCAGATGTAGAACCACTTGGCGAGAGTGATGGTGTGCGTGGCTGCCTTGCGGAGCACGTAGAGCTGGCGATTGAAGTAGCCACGGTCAAAAGCCTTGTCGGTCTTTGCGGGCTCAAGGCCGGAACCAAAGTGGCTCTTGAGCACGACGACAGGCTGCAGGATTTCAGGCTCCCTCGAGAGAGCAGCAGGTCCAAGGATGGTATTATCCTTGGGCACCTCTCGCCAGCCAAGAACGGCGAGGTCGAGCTTTTCGGCGATATCTGCAAAAATGCCCTTGTGCTCTTCAAGCACTGCTGCATCGCGAGGCTTGAAGAAGAGATTACCAATGGCGTACTGGCCAAGGGGAGGGAGAGTGATACCAAGGTCTCGGTCCATCTCCTGTGGACGGCAAGACGAAGGGTCAATATTGGCATTGGCACTATTTGGTGGCGAAAACACTTACTCGTCGGAAGAAGTCGTCCGGCATGGCGACCATGACGCTGGAGATGAAGAGATTCGGTTAATCACAAAGCACAGATGTCTTTTGGTAAGATATGCCTACCCTGCGCCATCACCGTCGCGGCTGTCTGCACCGACAGCGCCTCGATGGGTCATGTTGCATAGCAAGCCTGAGGAAGCAATCACGGGTGAGCTTGTGACTCGAAAAGAGGCCGCGGCGAGCAAAGAGCTACTCACTTCGAGCATCGCTGACCTGTAGACGAGTGATATATTATAGCACATCAGCAGAATGTCCTTTGAAAAGCCTAGCTAACCTCGCCGTGGCAACCCGGGTTGTGGCGAGCCATTGCTTGGTTGAGGCATGTTGGAGCAGACTTACAATCTTGTGCGACGGGATACCCTTGATGTGGCATGCAAAACCGACACCGCAGCTGTCTTGCTCGTTCTCAGGGTCATACTGTGCAGCGTTAGGGATGGTTGCGGCCGCTGCAAGTCAGCTTTCATGCGAGGCGATCCACAGTGACAGCTGTCGAGACTCACCAGACCCTGAGCGGCGGGGAGGTTTCCAGCCCACGACGTCTCATCTCTGAGGACGCCGGGAGCGTAGCTATCTAGCACATCGACCTCTGCATCGCTGTCGTCCGACGAGGCGGCGTCGCTGAACGATGCAGCGCCGTCAGAGTCGGAAGACGAGGCGATGGGCGAATCGAAGTGGTCTCGTTCGTCGTCGAGCCCGGCGAAGCGCACGCGCGAGGCGGACACTGCGGGCTTCTCGAGCTTCCTGGAGCGAGTGCTGGTGGTGTGGGCGTCTGTGTGCTCGAAAGCGGGTGCGCCAGCTGGGTGCATCGCAGGTGCTGCTGGTGCTTCTGCAGGATTGCGATGTGGGAGAAGAAAGGAAGAAGAAAGCGCCCCCAGCCAGCCAGCGGCGAGCCAAAAGTTCACGGCGGCGAAAAAATACAGGCGAGGACGGGGGGAATCCCCCAGCCAAGGTGCGGGAATGCGGGCGGACGGGCCACAGACAAGCACAAGCAGGGAAGTAGCGCGATAGATCTCGAGTACACCATCACACGAATCACTCTGACTGGCTTTCACACTCCTGCTGCTCCTCCCACGCCCATGAAACGCCTCCCAGCTCGTCCAGCTCGTCGGCCTTTGCCCAGGTTCCGATAGGTGCAGAAAGCACGATCGCATCCCGGCCCCTCTTTTGAGCCCCTACGCTTGTCCTTGGTTGCTTTCTTTTCTTTTGCTTTGTTGATGCGCGTTGTTGATGCGCTTTCGCTGGCCAGCACGCGCAGACCACCAGACTTGTTGCAACCCCATCACATGATGACACGCTCTCCTCCGACTCTCGCCTAGCACGCACCACGCCCACTGCTATTTCATGGGGGACTTTCAAGTTCGTGGACTCGTTTTCAGCAGGATTCCTGTGGCAGCGGTTAGCGGCTTGGACGCGGCGGTACTGAATCGCAGAAAGGCATGGGCGTGGACCACGCGATGGATTCAGAGGACTCCATACGATTATCCTTATGCTTCTACACACTGCCAATGACAAGGCTCTTGGTGTTCTCCAGTAGAGCTCTGCTGCCTGAGTGCTTCTTGCAGCACTGAGCACTACAAACGCCCCCTATCTTCCCAGCCCTCCGACAGCCGACGGCCAGCAATCCTATTTCAAACTGATAAGCCCATTCCTTCCATCGAGCAGCTCTTGCAAGCTTCAGAGCAGCGCAATCTTCATCTTTCCAAGCCTGCGCGTCGTATGGACACCCTCTCGATACGCGTATATTGGCTCGCTCCGCACCCGGTACCTTCCGCCCGCCTTATCTGGGGCCCCGGATCTAGGCTTTCGCCCCCATCACGCTAATGCACTGGCTCATTGCCACGCCGGCTGAACCAAGCACCTCTCTACGAACGCTGAGTGCCCGCAAAACCACGGTGCAAGCAAAGACTTCGAATACTTCCTATTGCTTGATCATGATCAAAGTCGTCCTTCGGATGCATGAAGACCTCCTACCGCCCCTTGGCCGTGCTGATGCCCAGTCTATATAGTAATGCGCTGACATTTCCGAGTTTCTAGACGAAGATTGTCAGACCTTTATACAATTCATATTCTGGATAGTCTTCCACACTAATTCGCCAGATTTCCGCCGTGCAATGACATGGCTTCTTCGCTGCCATCTGGCATGCGCATCCAGGACGGTGTTTATCAGCGTACCGCACGCTTAGAAGCTTAGACGCAACCTCCCTCCTTCCGCGTTGCTGCTTCCAATGCTGCAGGTGTTGGGTTCTCGGTACGAAAGGCTCGTACACATGCGTACTGACTAGCTGTAAGACCATCAAGTACAGTCTCCACCGGCCCCTGTACAGCATGTAGGTAACATCATTTGGCTTTTGCGGATGAATCGCGCTTCTCCTTTAGAGCGTTGATGACCACTGGCAAGCTATTCCAGCCTACGGACACTCAGAGTCTACCTTGTAGATCCTAACGGATTTCTGTAGGTAGCACCGGGAAGGGCCGCACGGAGGCTCTGCTCTGGCTCCCTTCTGAATCTGAGCTAGGCGAGATCCACGTCAAGGGAAGATATCACTGTAGCTATGCACCCGAAGTGACTAACTCCAGCAGTCTGGACTCAGGTCAAGACTCCGGAGTTTCAGCCAGACAGCCAGACCTGCACCAGATGACTCCCATGTGCTTTTCCAACCTCGAACTCCGCTCCATGACCCTGACTTCCACAAGCGGTCTCAGCCTGGTCCTCACAGAAAGAGCGACACTTGTGCCACAGTCATTCGTTTGCGTAGATCAAGTCTCTCAGAATCAGTGAAACGCCAGACAAAAGCTCATTTGCCGGCTTTTGAAAGCCTGAATAGATGGTCAACCTCTCAATGATGTCGCACGCTTACGACTGGGAGACAGTGCTTTAGTTAGCTGGAACGATTAAATTGCGCTAAGGAGTTTTCACATGAGCTGACTTGAGTCGAGCTAAAAGACTGCAGGTGTAGCAAGCTTCTTGTCTTGCAAGGGGGCCGTAAAGTAGACTGCGGTCAAGGCTGATCAGCGGGCTGCTCTGTACCAAGAGACTTCAGTTGGCGCAGTGTGCGGATCGGTCAGAGAGAAGAAGTTCATCGTCTGAAGGGTAGAAGCGTGTCAAATTGTGAATAAGTGTACTGGGCATTAGAGGTTCATGCTCGCACAGCGCAGCGTTTCGGCTTCCAGCTTCATACAACTGCGCGTTGTCGAGATGAGGAGTACCTTCAGCATATTTTGAACGCCTTAACTTGTCATCTACTGATGCCCCAGCGTCCTTTTGAGAGCGAACCTGCACATATAGGTCGCTGGACCAGAATTACGCTGACGCTACGCCACCTTCAGCAGACCCAACATGCACTTTTAGACATGGCAAAATGGGCTGTGCACGGCAGTTACCTCAGCCTTGAAGTGGTATGTAGCGCTGTTTCGTGCACGCTCGGCTTGACTTGAATTGGAAGACATTGGAGGTCTGCGATTAAGCTGACCGCGCGTCTGCAGCAAGGCCCGCGCTGCTGGCCTACCTTGATCAGCCACCGACTCCCACCTTCATATACCGGCAGCGCATACGCAATGGCTACCAACAACCCAGAGTGTAGGTCTCCTCTGCTGGCTCTCGTGGCCGCGCCCCCGCCTGCTGGCGACAGCGCGCTCACAGCCACGGGCGTGTCATCGAGAGCCCCTCTGCACTTGAGCTGACCCTGCCACTCCTCCGTCGCTAAACAGACGACTACCTCTTCAAGCTCCTGCTTATTGGAGACTCTGGAACGGGCAAGTCATGCTTGCTGTTGAGGTGCGTCGGTCGCGCTCAGTGCTGGACTGGTCGAGGAGGTGGCTGACGTGCATGAGCACATTCAGGTTCGCCGACGACACGTACACAGACTGTAAGGGAACCTTCGAAGGCGTTGCAGGCGTCTGCGAGCCATCTGCTGAGTACGGTTTGTCTCATTTCACATGCCCTGCGCAGCCTATGTGTCTACAATTGGCGTCGATTTCAAGATCCGCACGCTTGAGCTCGAGGGCAAGACTGTCAAGCTGCAGATTTGGGACACGGCAGGGCAGGAACGCTTCAGGACCATCACTTCGAGCTACTACCGTGGTGCACACGGCATTATCGTCGTCTACGACGTCACAGACCAGGTGTGTCATTTTCGGCGCCCTCATGATGCGCGTGCTTGCCCAGCTGACCCTTGCTTTGCTCAATCCGCCAGGACACGTTCGCCAACGTCAAGACATGGTGAGTGCAAGCACCCGCGCGTCCTATCTGCAGCTTGTGCTGACTTTGAATGTCTCAGGCTCGGCGAGATTGAGCGTTATGCAGTTGAGGGCGTGAACCGTCTGCTGGTTGGCAACAAGTCCGACCTCGTGAACAAGAAGGTCGTGGATACCAACGTGGCAAAGGAATTTGCAGACTCGCAAGGCATTGTGAGTGGCTGTAGCACTTGCGAATAGGAACAGAAGTCTAACATGATTCTGCGCAGCCTTTCCTCGAGACTTCAGCAAAGAACGCAACCAACGTTGAGCAAGCGTTCTACACGATGGCAGGCCAGATCAAGGAACGCATGGCCGCTACACCCGTCGCAGGCGCAAACAAGACAGTCAAGGTCGGACAAGGGCAGAGCCTGGAACAGTCGAATGCAGGTGGATGCTGTTAGTCGGAGACCTGTTCGCTGTACTGTGGGATCTGTGCCAGTGGCTCGCAAGGCTTCACTTGGGCCCTCGAGCTGTTCATTTCTGAACGCTGCTAGTCTGCGCATTGTCAAAGCTACAAGTTGTTAGGCAACGAATCAGTGCATCTAGCTTGTAGGGAGTGTAGCTCTGATTGAAGCGAATGTACTCGCATGACGTTTGGCCTTTGCACGCGATCTCGTCTTGACTGCCGCGACCGTTCGTCTAGTTGGCGCATGTGTGTACGCTGCCAACTGTTCGCCGACGAACAGCACGGCTGCCACTGATGCCATGCCCGATGGCATTAGCTCATGGCTGCCCTCGCTGGCATGGGCGACCCTGCCGCAGGGCTGGCAGCTCCCAAGCTTGCCGGCCTTCACGACGCGACACTGGCAGCAACGGCTCCTGCGCTACCTGATCCGCAGGACGTTAGGCGGGGTGCTGAGGCTGCCAGAAGATGACATCGAGAACATCACCTTCCTGGACGCTGACTTGGCTAGCGGCAGTCTCAGGTTGCGTGATGTGGAGCTTGATGAAGGTGTAAGCGCAAGCCGGCTACTGACGCAGACCCATTCTGACGCGCCAAATCTGCAGGCCATCAATGAGCTGCTTCGACAGCAGCTATCAAGCTTTGGGATCTCTGGTACACTAGAGTTTGGACGCATAGCTAGCATCGAAGTCCTGGTGGGCAGCACCACTGCCTCGCCACAAGATGGTACAGCAAACGCCCCGGCACTCAGCGCAACCGAACGCCTCTTCAGCGCACCTGTCTCGATAGACATCACTGGTCTGACGTTGGAATTTCGGTTAGACGCCTTACCTGCAAGTCCAGACGGGGAGCAGCCAGCACGTCCTGGATATAGCCATGCCCAGGAAGCCCCCGCAGGCATCATGGACCTGGGAGCAAGCATTCACTACATTGCTTCCGACTTTATAGATGGAACTTCCTCGCCTGTCAGTCCATGCGAGTCGTATACGGAAGATGGCTCACAATCTATCAGACTGCCGGGCTTTTTCGAAGATCGCAGCGGCAGTCCCGACAATGCAGCTCAAGGCCAGGCGCAGGAAACACAAGTCGGCATCGTTGCAAAGATTGTCGAGACCTTGCTTGCAAGGCTTCAGCTATCAATCAGCGACGTTACAGTCAAGTTGTCACTTGCTGGGGAGTGTGATTTTGAACTGGCGATACAGAAGCTGTCTTCTCGTGCCTATACTACGCAGAAGGGCAATTCCAACAGCGCAACCCGCACACTCGCTATACATGGCTTCGACGTTTGCTACCTTTCATCAACGGCAGAAGAAGACCGTCAGGCTGAAGACGATGTGAGGAAGGCATACGCTAGCACCTCCGATGACAGCGCGTCAACCGGATCATCAGATGATCTCGCTATGAGCGTCGCTGTTCAAGATCTTCGACAATCTCTCATCCAAGAGATGGGTATGCGCAAGAGCAATTCCAACGGCTTCGAACGGTCGTACACTTCGGATGAGTCCGGTGGCCCCAGTATATATGAAGACTTCGATGCCAGCGTGAATCTTGTGGACGAGGATGCAAAACCTTTAGAAGACAGTGGCGAAAAGCAGCAGCTGCGAGCGCGTGAAAGATCCCGCATCTTTGGTCTTTTCCCGGCTGTGATCTCCAAAGATCCGCAGGCCTCGAACGTGACGATCCACATCATCACCACAACAAATGCTTCGGCCCCGCTAGGAGCTGCGCCTTCGCCATCATCTGGTCGTCCAAGTCCTGTCACTAAGATCGAGATGCAGGCACCATTTGTAGCAGCTTGCGTCAACTTCGCGATGGTAGACAGATGCCTGGCCTTCTTTAATTCGATCCAGACTCCCTCATTCTCTACTGCCCCGGTTGTTGCCAGTGACAGCCCTCGTGCCACTCCGCCGTCGCTTGTTCTCCATTCCAAGATACAAGGTCTCAAGCTTTTCACATATCTAGGGCTCGAAATGCCGTCGCTATCGGATCTCGTTGAGATGGACACCTCGGACTGCACATCGCCTCTTGTCTACCTCTTCTTTGACAATTTGGAGCTGGCACATCGGACCGAGTCGAGTGATGGCAAGCTTACAATCCAGGATTTTGGCCTGGCAATAAAGCCGCAGGGCCGACCAGCATACCATCCAATTGTGCTGCCCGATCCTGGTCTGCTGTGGTTATATGATGTCGAAGGCACAGCGGTGAAGGACCGCACTCCACAAGAGGGCGATTGGGGACGAGCCACGTATTCTTCGCTTCAAGAATGGCGGACGCGTCTGCCTAATAATGCAGCGTCCATGTCCGCAAGCACCCAGCTTCCCATGCTCAACCATGCCGTAGCCAGCCGCTGGAAGTCTGTCAATATTGAGATTAACATGCAGCCTATACATGTTTGGCTCAGTACCGAGCTGATTATGGAAAGTCTGCAAGCCATGGAAACGGCAGCCGCTCACCGGGCACTTCGATGCAGTCCCATCTCCCGACCAGGTGCTGGAAGTCCTGGTACCGAAGGAAGGCAGCTTTCAAGCCGGCACTGGTCTTTGACCGTTCCCTGTGCGCGCATCAATCTTCGATGTCCGTCCCTGCCTAATGAGCGGCAAAGTACTGGGCAGCTGCGCGGCGGTCTTGTTTCGATCGATGTTCACGACCTCGTCGTCAAACGAGCATCAGCAAACGGGACTCCTTCCTGTCGCGAAGCGTCACAAGTTGTCATGTCAAACGTGCTTGTACACGCTTCGACTCGTGACCTACGGTGTAAGCCATACCTTCGTCGAGTTTGACGTAGCTGACAAGCATTGCACCTTGTTCCCAGACCGATCTTGTTTGTTGAAGATTGCAAGTGGTCCGCGCAAACATGCGGTTGTCGTCATGCTCGACCAGTCTTTGAAGAAGCCGGAACGATCTCAGATGCATGTCTCAGCAACGCAGGTAACAGCTTGGCTAGACAAGCAAGCTGCCAGCGCGGTTCAATACCTCGCAGACGACATTGGCCAGACGCTTGCCCGGATCACTTTGCAGATTTCATCGATCTTGTCAGCTACTCGATCTGTTAAGACCGGTCAAAGACTGCCTTCTGCTCCTATACGGTCCGACGCAACCTCGCCGGCACCCAACGAAGCGGTCAGCTTAATTATCGAAATGCTGGAAGGTAAGCAACGGACTAGCATGAGCGACTATCGGCTAAGATCCATGAGACCTATTAGGTCAGGCTTCACTCGACTTGTCTGGGCGACAAGCAAATACTTCACGTTCCTGTGACATCTCGCTTCGTCAAGGCCTCGTGAAAGTAGGGACGGGAAAGAAAAGAGTATGTCCTGCAAACTTGACGTCCGCTTTGGATCTAAGTGGCTTTCTGAATAAGCAGGACGAGCTTGCCATTGTCCTGCAACTAGCGGGTATCGATGTCGTTGATAGCATCACAGATGCAGAGAGATCATCGGCAAGACCGCTTGTACAGTGTTATCAGCCAGACCAGGCCGGTTGCCTGCACTTGCAAGTCACTTCTTCGAGCGACCAGAACCTGGCAAAGTCCTCTCGTCTAAAGTGCCGATTGCATGGACTAGAAGTGGTTCTTTCTCCGGATCCCACCATTCTGGAGGACGTTGCTCAGTGTCTCAAGACTCCCCCGGGCGCTTTCAGCGATGTAGAGCCAACGCAAAGTACGAGTATCACCGTCGAACTGCAGGAGTGCCGGGTGAGAGCCCTGCCGCGAAGCCTGCCTTCGGCGCTTGTGCTCCATATCCACAGTCTGCGGTTTCAGACTCTCTTGAGTCTCAAGGCATCTCTACAGCAGTATAATCTGGACACGGCGGGTCTTCAATTGTGGGTCATCGATGTCAGAAGTCGTGACACGAGCACGATCAAGTCTTTGAGGGTGAGATTCGAACAGCGACCTTCGCTCTGATTGAACTGACTGTATCGCACAATCATAGAATGCTGGTTATGCTCAGCTACTCACGCAGCAGAAGCTCTCGCTGCGTGCTGCAATTGCTCAACCGAGCAAGATTACAACCATCCTGCTACAAGAGGTCGACGGAACATGCATTGCGATATGCCCAGACACTCTTCTTACGCTTTCCTCATTCTTGAGCGATTGCATTCTGCCCGCGAAGGGTTCACCCACAGACGAAGGCGCACCAGCATCTGACCTCTCGGCATCAGTTATGCTGTCCCGTCCAAGTCATGCGATTTCTCGGACGATCGAGGAGCAAAGCACAGCTGGAGAGTACGAAGTCGTCTCTGATGTTGATGGGGACAGTATAGCAGTACATTCGAATACGAAGAAGATACCGGTAGATCACGAATGGCTGAATCAAGTTTGGCGACCAACGTCAAAGAGTACCGCTTTGCCGGCCTTCACCCTACGTGCGCGAATGAGCACCTTGAAGCTTTCTCTCTACGAGGGCTATGACTTCGAGCGAACGCAAAGTCACATTAAGAGGACAGTGAAAGCAACGCGGAGAAAGTTGGAGAAGATTCGTCAACTGCTGGCCGAAGGACAAGTCCCAGAACAGACCATGCAAGAAGCGGCAGACACGCTGTTGCAGTCAGTCTTTCTCCCACCTCGTTCCTCCATGCCACATGGCAACGAGGATGAGGATGCTTCAAACACAGATCAGGAAGCCTTTCATCGAATTGTCGCCTTTGACGATGAGCTGGATCAGGAGAATGACCATCTGCAAGAGTCTCTAGCTACGTGGGAGACATTGGTCAATGAAGCAGCAGCGAACAAGCGTCGTGTCGCATCTCCTTCGATCGCAAGCCGGCCTGCCACGTTCTCGCGTAGATTGACGAGACCGAAATCATCCGCTATCGATATATGCCTGATCGATTCGGAAATCAAGTTCACTGCCTACAACGCAGACAGTGGACTGCTTTCCAAGATCTCGATTCATGCGGCCAACTTAAACATTCTCGATAACATGGAGACGAGCACCTGGCACAAGTTTCTAACGGAGTTGCGACCCCGCGATGGCGGCATAACACGCCCTACAGAATCAAATATGGTCAATGTCAAGCTGCAAATGTATCGCGCAGGGCCATTTTCGGGGCCAGAAGCTGATCTGTTCGTAAGGATGGCACCGTTACGATTGCATGTGGATCAGGATGCACTGGATTTCCTCAAAGCCTTTTTCGCTTTCAAGCTCGACGCTCCACAGGCTCTGCAGCAGCCACATCCGCCTTTGAGCTGGACTCCGCCGACATCCAGCGAAGCAAAGGACAATGCTGGCTTTATTCAGCGCGTAGAAATCTGCGCAGTCAAGATAAAACTCGACTACAAGCCGAAGCGTGTAGATTACAACGCCTTAAGGCAAGGTCGGGCTATCGAAATGATGAACTTCTTCCACTTCGAAGCCAGCGAAATGGTGTTGCGTCACCTAGTCCTGGAAGGCGTTCGAGACTGGGCCAAAGTGGGAGACATGCTACAGGACATATGGACACCCGACGTCAAAGCGAACCAGCTGGCAGATTTCCTGTCCGGCATCAACCCCATCCGGTCTGTTGTGAATGTCGGTCAAGGTGTGGCCGATCTTCTACTGCTGCCAGTCGCGCAATACAGAAAGGACGGCCGAGTCGGACGTGGTCTGCAACGTGGTGGTGCCAAGTTCGCAAGATCAACAGCTATGGAAGCCATCAACATAGGAGCACGCCTTGCTACGGGCACGCAGGTGATCTTGGAACATGCAGAAAGCATTCTAGGTGGTCGACTTGGCGACCCAAACTCTCGTGACAACGTCCAAACACCCCACGTCAGATCACCTTCGACCCCTGCGACCGAACGCCACGGTACCTCGGATTGGCTCCTGACCGCGACGGACGATGATGTTGATGAAGCGGAACGCAGCTCACGACGATCGGAAGCCGTCAGTAGATTTGCTCAGCAGCCAGACGATGTTGGAGCTGGGCTGCAGACTGCGTACCGCAGCCTGAGCGGCAATGTGCGTTCAGCAGCTGAGACAATACTGGCAGTACCGATGGAGGTGTACGAGCGCTCAAACGAAGTGAGTCGGCATCTCCTTTAGTACGTGAAGAGATAGCTGATGGTGCTCTCGTACCAAAAGGGTCCAGTACGCACAGTCGTGCGTGCCGTGCCAATTGCAGTGTTGCGTCCAATGATTGGAGCCAGCGAAGCTGTCAGTAAGACTCTGCTAGGTCTCCGCAACACGCTGGACCCGGGGATCAAGGGCGAGAACCAAGAGTAAGTCTATGCATCTGTTCTATAAGCCGCGGCGGCTGACGTTACGTCGATTAGCAAATACAAAAGACGGTCTCATACATCCTGAGACAGAAGAAGCCATTTGTTCTAATATGCTGATGAAGAATGCGCTGCCAACCTGCGAATCACGAAGACGACTGCTTTGAGTGGACGAAACGACTCCGTGACGAACGCATTTCTTCTTGTTGTTGCTACATCACCCTTCCATGCCGGAGTTCTACAGTATCCGAAGCACTGTGCCTGTAGCTATCGTCGTGATTCGTCTTGCGTAGTCGGCCGATGTGATCATGTCGCTATGTTTGCGACAGGATGGCAACGGATGGGACTCCACGTAGTCTGCGCCACCTCCAGGCATGCTCCCAGCGAGCGGATGAAGGACGACTTGAAGTCCTTTGCCTCATCTTTCTGGCAATTTGTTCTCCCAGGCAGCTTGAGCGAGCTCATGACCGTACTGATCCTCCTTGTCGGCTTTGAGCTCACTGCCATAGAGGGCTTCTAGTTCTGCCGTTGTTGGTCGGTGGCACAAGCAAGCCTGACGCCATTGCTGCACGCTCTTCTTCTTCTTGCCAATTGGAATAGAATCTTGTGCGATAGTGCCATAGCCCGGGAGTCTGTGGGATAGATCATGCATTAGGACTGACATGTGCGCTCGCTGGAACGGCTCAAAAAGAGATCCCCCAACGTACTGGAAGTACTCGATGTTGCAAGCACAGGAGGAAAGCTTGGCTTCGAATGGTATCTTCAGCTCTTTCAGAGTATTGTCTGAGCCCTCGCCGGTAGCTTTGAATTGAACGAGAATGAAAAGCTGATGTGCAACCCTTATACCCGTCTCTGACCAGGTATTCGTGGTAGGTCGGACCAGATCATGTTCATTTTCAGCCATCAACCTGATTTGCCTGACGATATTGAGCTCGTGTCCAGCATCGAGCTTCACAGGTGCGCAACCCTCTTTGTGCATCGACCAAAGAGTGTAGGTGGTGCTCTTGTGCTCGCACAGAGAGGGTGTCTTCATGCTTTGCAGATTGAACTCTTGTCCCAACACCACGCGCACATCTTCTACCTCCACAGGCTGCGCAACGTCTGGCATGTTGAGAGCCAAACGCACATAACCGCCGCGTAAAAGGTGTTTTGAGGAAAATCGACCTCGCATAGGACCGAGGACCTCGTGGAAAAGCTCGCGGCTACGGTCATAGCCTTGAGCGAGCCCTGGCTCGGTGTGATCTGTGACAATGTCGACAAGCGACTCTGTAACGAGATCCTTGCCGAAACGTCCGCAGCCTGTAGCAATAGCTTTGATGTGGTGTTGCGTCCGGCCATACGGGCAGATCTCGAATGAGCTGTAGCAGTGCGAGAGAAGCAGGGCAGATAAAGGCATTAGTTAGGATCATCTTCTGTGCGTACTGTGTTCTCATGCTGTGGTAGATGCGCTTACGCTGTATTTGACGGCACAATGAATGAGTATTGGAATCTATGCTCGCCCTGAGCGAGGTAGCCCGGTGTCAGGGTGATAGACTTCTTCAGGGTATCGTAAGCCTCGTGTCGTCCGTTGATCCACATGGACTGCTTGCCGGTCTGCGCGGGGAATCTGCGTCAGTATCGAGTCACGCTTCTCGCCACAAGCGTACGCGACTCACGAGCTCAACAGTGATCTGCTTGACTTCCCTGGCTCGAGGGTTGTTGAAGATGAGGATACCATCAACGACGCGATCCTGAAAAGCATCCGTTCAGTGATGTGTGTGCTTGCGTTCCAATAAATGGAGCAAGCCCGCACCGGTGAGGGTCCCAAAGCCGGGTCGACAGGAGACAGGAAGAAGAGAGGCTGCACAGTGGACTCGTCGAATGCCAGCGTGGGCGTGTCAGCGAATAATTGTCCCATCTTTGCGGGTGAGGAAGCGTCGTTGTGCAGCGCAATGCATCAGAGTGCGTGTTGCGTGTGAGCTGGCGGTCTTTGGTAGGTTCCAGAAAGAAAGGAAGGACAAGTAGAACCGCAACGAAAAGCACGCGTTTCCACGTAGACTTGCCGGAAGAGCGTAGCGGCGGCCGAATATTGGCTCCGCCGTCGGATCCGCATTCTGCTGACGAATGTGCACCTCTATGAGTCATGGTAAATATACGAGTGGATTGACATTTGTTGGCTATACATCTACTTGACCCGCAGCTGTAACCCGCCATGCAGCTCGTGAAAACGCTTTCTTTGCCTGCTCAGCCATGCCAATGCACGTGCGAGTCATCAGCAATTCGCTTGCCGCCAGTGTGGCCGCACCACCGTTATTGGATTATAGCAGAAAACAGCAGAAAAAGCGCTCGCAAGTCTATCTAGTACAGTGAACCTTTTGTAAATCATTCCTCATCCTCCTCCAAATGTCGTATCATCACCTCCGCTAGCAATTATGATACAGCTGTAGGCGGACCTCTTGCACTTTCGCCAAAACGTGCACACCTCCATTTCGGAATTGGCAGTTTAGGCATCGAGAGCCTTTGTAACTTGTTCATCGGCTTGTTTTCTTCAGGCCAGTGCAGGCATGCCTTGGCGGCCGTCTACAAAATAGACGCTGTTGCCGGTAGTGGAGTAGGTTGTTTCCGACGTGGCCTCGCTGGCGACGACCGGGGCGGCCTCGAGGACTTCTTCAATCGGGTAGTGGGTGACAGTGCGCGAGTGAACCTCGCCAGTCGAAACGAGCTTGTCGTTTTCGTAGACCTGGTTGCAGTAGGAATAAGGTGGGAAAAGGGGGGCGTGCAAGTCGAAGCATGAGCAGCATCGACGGGGTGGTGTGGAAAGCATGATGTCAGTAAGATATGACGTGCAGGTCGATAAGAGAAGCTTTTACATACATCAAGGAACTTGCTGTAGTGTTCGGCCATTTCCAGCTTGGTTGGGCGAGCAGCAGAGGCCATAGGCATTGCCAGGCTGAGGTGCAGGTAGTAATCGCAGGTGCAGACGAAGTTCAGTCGCAGCATCATCAATGACGTTTCTGCGAGGCCGAACTCACCTCCTAGGTCCGGCAACCGGGGCAGAGGAGATGAAGGTCCTGACGCTGGTCTTCGCGTTGACGTTGAACGCGTTCATGGCACGTGCCTGCCAGGTCTTTTGAGCGAGACGAGCAAAGGATGCCATGGTTCTTGAGGATGGAGCGCGTGAGCTGATGGTGCAGAGGGCTGTGGATGATGACAGAGAGAGGAAGAGCGATGATGCGCAGTCGTCTGGTTGCTAGTGGTGCGATATGGGCGTGCTGATCGGGTCTCAACGCTCAACGACAGCAAAGGCGCACGGGCGTGTCCGACACGTTCGCAGAGCTTCGCAGGAGTGTAAGGCTGGCGAGGTGCCCCGCTGTAGTGACGGTGTGCGAGTCGTGCGGCTCCTGCAGTGATTGAAGACAACGACTACTGCCTTGCGTCGTAGTGAGCCGGTTGCAATATAGCGGTGGGGTGGCGAAGGCGCTGTCGGCGATAAGAGAGCGCAGAGGCTGTGGTAGATCTGGAAATATGGGTGGATTGGCAGCAACACCAGAGAGAGGAAACAATACTGATGTACAGGAAAGAAGTGGGAGAGATCATCATACAACCGTTTCGAGCAAGAACGGATGACTCGTCCGGTCTCGCCGGCTCTTTAGAGCGTGCCCAGCGGGCGCCGAAAGCCGGAAAGCCCTGCCTTTTCCGACCATGGCGAAGTCACAAGTAATGTAATCCAAAAGATACCCGTTGAAGAAGATCCTCGAGGACCAAACAGCTCTTGCGATATGGATTGAAACAAAGCGCCAGGTATACTTGTCTTCATACTCCAATCCGATGGACCTGCTTGCGCTGCCCACTGAATCGGATCACTTCTCGTTTTTCCAAAATGAAGAGAGCCCTCTCGAGCGCGTGCTGCGTGTAGCCTTGACTATTGACAAACTCGCGCATCAAGCTCTGATAGCTCGTACTCCATCCGATTGGCAAGCGGCGTCGAATGTCATTCTCGACCTTGTTGATCTCATCCATGAGCTCGCCACGGGTCATGCCTTCGACGCTCCCGCTCTGAACCGCGTCCATGGTTGAGAAGCGGAACAAGCGCATAGCTTCGTCGACGTGGTGCTCTTGTACTGAAGTGGAGAGGGTGACTTTGGCGAGCGACTCGGAAATGCGGATGATGGCTTCCAGCTGACGGATGGTAATGGGAATCGAGGATCGCTCGTTATTGTCCCGCTCGACTTGCTGAATTTGCTTGCGAAGCGCGACAAAGTGCGAGCTGAGCTTCTCCGAAGCTTCCGGTGACAGTCTTGGTGCGCAGCGGCTGAAAAATAGGGCAACGCATGTTCAGATCGAGAACTTGTCAACGCCCTCCTTTTTTGAACTACAACTCACCTCTTGCAGTACGTCAGATACCGCTTCATCTTCTCAATGTCAATTTCTCCCACAGCCTGCTGTTCTGTTTGGCGGTTCATATGCAGGTTCATGACGCTGTAGAGGAACAGAATCTGTTCAGCCAGTCATCAAAACGAAATTTGTAGACGATAACGCACTGTTTAGCGATTGTCCGATCTCGTCGCTCATCATGCTCATCCTTGACGATGAAGATCATGTCGAAGCGGGACAAGATAGTAGTCTGGAAATCAATATTCTCGCCAGGGGATTTCATGTCGTCGTAGCGACCAAAGACTGGATTTGCAGCCGCCAAGACTGATGTTCGCGAATTGAGAATGGTAGTGATACCGGCTTTTGCGATTGAAATAGTCTGCTGCTCCATCGCTTCGTGGATGGCCACTCGGTCCTCGTCCCGCATCTTGTCGAATTCATCAATGCACACTACACCGCCGTCTGCAAGGACCATGGCGCCGCCTTCGAGATAAAACTCGCGCTGATGATGTCCAGGAGGATCAGCAGGGACAGTAGGCATCAGCATTTTGCTATTTCCCGAATACTCACAGTCTGAGGATCTCGCTGAACACTAGCAGTCAGACCAGCAGCTGAAGAGCCCTTTCCGGATGTATAGACTGAGATAGGCGAGACCTTCTCGACGAATTTAAGCATCTGTGACTTGGCAGTACCAGGATCACCGAGCATGAGGACGTTGATATCGCCACGCAAGCGCATGCCATCGGGCAGGATCTTCTTCGAGCCACCAAACAGCAAGCAGACTACGGCTTTCTTGATGTCGAGGCTGCCGTAGATACTTGGCGCGATACTGGCTGCGAAGCGCTCGTAAAAGCCGTTACTGCGGGCCATCGCTGCAAATTCGTCCTCCTCCTGAGGTGTGAAGCTCCGCTTGGACCCGGTCTTGTCGTTGTCCACTTCCAGTCCGAGAATGCGCAGGTATGGAGTGCGCAGCGCAACTGCTGAGCCTTTACCTCCACTCTTGCCGCCCGACTGGAAAGTCGAGTACACGCCCGTCGCTATGATGCGCGAACCTGGGACAACCTTGGCTGTGAGATAGCTGTTTGGTGATAAGGGTCTCGTCAGCTCTTCGCAGGAATTTTGATGCACTACCTCAAATCAGCTCACCGATCCGCCGTAAGCTTGATATGCCGAGGCAACTCTCCCACTGGAACAGCGTCTGGCGATTCTTGCAGCTTGATGACCTGCTCGTCAACGAAGCTGGACTTTTCGTGAATGATAACATATGGGTCGAGTGGGCAGTCCTTTGTCTCTCCTGGTACTCGCTCGCCATTGCATCTTCTCGGCATCGTGAAACCTGAGAAACCGCCCTGTATGTGAAGCGTAGCAACGTGCCGACATGCCTTGCAGGTGATGTGCAGTCTTGATGCGCGTGATGTGAGGACTGAGGCGGAAATGACGATACCAGGCAGACGGACAAGTTTTGAGATGTAGTTTGCCTAGAAGTGCACATAGTATTGTCAGCGCTCAATGCGCATAGCTGGGATCAGTGCAATGCGCTCACGTGAAGGTCTCGGAACTGCAACGCCCTTGCGCCACTCTTGAGCACAACTTGCACGTCTGGCCCTTCGAGCTCTGCGAGCCGCTCTTCACGTGTCTGTGCGCGTGGTCTATCCACACCATCCTCGCCTTCTTCGTCATCGTAGTCATTGAAGTTGTTCTGCCTGTTCGCTAGCGGCGTTAGGATCTGCTTTGCGGAGCGACGAACGGCAGTCTCGAACTGTTCATTGCCGAACAAAGAAGGCAAGACACGCGTCAGCATACGATGTAACGAGGTTAAAGCACGTAGACGCACAAGTGGGAGGATGTCGCTTGGCGTCTCTCTTAGCCTGTTGGCGAGCTCTTCGTTGTACGCGATCAGGTGGTCCAGGTCGACTTCGAGAACGTATTGCTTGGCGAGCAGATTCGAGCGTAGCCGGTCTCTGTAGTCATTAACAGAAGACAAGTCATGGTCAGTGAAGCTGCTTGCGCTTGGCCCTGGCTGCGCTTTCGCTGCACGAGCCAGCAACACTGGTGGCACCATGCCAGTTCTGTCTACCCTCACCGGTAGATGAAGCTCTCGTCCTGCCGAAACTGCTGCAGGAACTCGTAGCATTGTCGTATCGTCTCACTGGGCTTGATCTGCGGCGCGTTGCCATTGCCTCCTGCTCCTCCCTCGCTGCCACCTGCTGAACTCGCTGCTCCTCCACGCCCACCGAGCACGGGGACCGCAAAGACGTTGCCGCGGTCGAAGCCTGCCAGGGGAAGCGTTGCATCAGATGTTTGTGCTATCCTTTCTCTAGACCAAGACTCACCGTTCATGTTTGCTTCTGTTGATTTGTCTAGCGGAACAGCACGTCAACTTCGAAGATCTCGACGCGTCTTGCTTTACGCGTGTAGAAGTGCGATCGAAGAGTGGCGTGAACCCGCTGCAAATGCTCCGCAGGCCAGAACGACGTACTATCTGAGATAGGACACATGCGATTGCTTGAGAATGCAGTAGCTGGATCATCTTTCAGTTGCACACTTGTGCATCGACGGTATTGACAGAAGTACAAGTCTGATCATGGAGTACTCAGGGGACTATCGGACTTTGTGGATGGTATCGATACAAATGGTTGTGCCAGGTACTGTACACAGCGTATTGTATTACTGACTCGGTCACTTGGCGTACTCGCCTGATGATGATATTAAGGTGGAGGAGACTATTCTAGAAGATAAACCGCAAGCTGAATTTGGCAGAGCATGTCAGCGAGATCTGCACCTGAAGCAGCAGCACACGTCAAGCGAATTTCTCACCTCGGAAGCTATTGTTGTCATGTACTCGAGATCTGAGCGCTCACTGCAAGATGGAAATAGAAGATCCACGAAGCATGATCAGCGATGCGTCAACGATTCCAGCTGCACGAAAGGATGAACTCACAAGACGCGCTCTGGGTCATCGGTGAAGCCAGCGAGAACGTATCCCGACGTATCGCTCTCACAGACGGGCACAAGTAGTGCAGAAGCATATTCGACCTCTTCAGTCTGTGGCATGCGTTCTCCCGATCTCATCTCCGTAGCATTCGGGTTCTGATAAAGCAACCCTCCTTCCTCGCTTCTGAGCGCTTTCAGATGCAACACGGCATCGAATGCCGGTTCTGGGCTGGGAAGACCAGAGCTCGAGACGAGGGACAAGCTTCGCACTGAAGAAGGTTCCGTGGAATTTGCGGACTGGATGTCCAATCGCAAGATGTAGACTAGAGATAGCTCGAGCGAGTCGCTGACGAGGCGCGTGGAGATGTCGTAGATCTTTTGCTTGTTGGCTTGTCCAGGCGGCGCGGTGTGATAGGATTCGGCAGAGCCATCGGTCGGTGCGTGACCGTTTGGGACCGCATTGCGGGTGGAAGCGCTAGGACCATCCGCTTGACCATCCTGAGACTGCCGCGTTGAGCTCACTGCATCGGCAGATGCATCTGCTTCTGCCGCCCCTGGCTGAACCTTGCTAATGACAAGTATTGGATCCTCGCCATTACCAGCAGCCCCTGGGTTTTGCGCCTGCTGCTGTTCAATCATTTTCTTCTGCTGCGCCAATGCTTTCTGACCATGCACGTCTTGATAAAGCGCCATAGACGCCGGTCCAGCGCTGATTTGTTCCGCCTCGCGCTTCCACAGCTGGAAACTGCGCTCCATCGCATCTAGTCGTGCCCGCAAACGCGTACGAGACCAATTTGCAATTGTCTTTTGGGCTAATAGAGCCAGATCACTCATTTTCTGGCGCTGGGCGGGCGTGAAACTCGCGCGCGGCTTGCTGTCTATCACGCAGAGGGTGCCGATGGGCACTGGATCGTCGGAAGAGCCGGAAAAATCGGGGGCGAGCAGTCTGTGCGGAAGATTAGAACAATGCTCAGCGCGGGTTAGAGAAGGAAAACGGGCATCATATACGCACGGCACTCCATAGTACGCTCGAAGTCCGTAATTTTTGACCATCGGCGAATTAGCAAATCTGTGCAAAACAATCGTAGAAGTCAGCAACGGATTTCTCTCTAATTCGGCTGAAGAAGCCAGAGAGAGAGTCCCACCTCCAGTCTTGCATCGTATCGTTCAACACAAACGGCTCCGGCGGACTCTGCAGCACCGCGTGTGAGCAAAAAGTGACTTCGCGAGGGACCTCTTTCATTCCTCCGAGGCCAGTTTCCGCAAGGAAGAGCTGTCTGTTTTCGTTGAAAACGGTGAGGATAGCAATGCTCGTATCAAAAGTCTCTCTTGCTTTGCTGACGATATCTCGGAAGCTGGGTAGAGTCAAGGGGCAGGAGACAAAATAGTCAGTACCCGTGCGAAGGCGGAGGGAAAGCTTCCCAAAGCTCACGCAGGATGCCCGTCCAGCGTATCTGGTAGCTGCTCTTCTCCTTCGGGCACTACAATCTCACTAGGTTTGATCCCTCTTTTTCCTTCATAGTCAAGACGATTAAACGCGAGCTGTCGCTTGCGGTGGTCCTCGGGCAGGGGCGCCGGCAGGTACTGAGCATCATAGGGTGACCCTTCCGTCTGTCCATCTGCCGATGCTTGTGGCTTGGCAGCAGGAGGAGGCGGAAGGTCGTTTACGTCTATGTTTCCCCGTGCATACGCAGCACGCCATTCTTCCCATGTCTGTGGCAGCTCGTCTGGTTTCGACTTGCTACTGAGCCGACGGACTGTTCGTTGGATCTTGGTGCTCATTTTCCCGGATGTAAGGCGCATCTTGTCCGCGAATCCAGTGGAGCGTGTCTTTTTCGCAGGCTGCTGGGATGACGACACTGCTCTTGTAGACTTGCTAGAAGGGGCAGCCGAGGGAGCTGACCCATTGCGAGGATAGTCTGGATGGTTTTGGATGCTGAAATGCCGCTTGATGTAAGCCATGAATGGGTTTGAAGAGTTGCGCTTGCCTGCTCCTTTGCGAGGCGCATTGCCAATGCCACCGTCGGCGTCGTTGTGGATTTGGGCGCCTGTGCCTGAGTCTACGGATCCGCCGTTGCTTGCAGAGGGTGAATTGTTATTGCCCAGAGATGAGCTCCTGGAGTGTGTGCCATGTCTGGAGCCATTGTTGGGTCCATTGCGTATCGAGCCAGACCGGAGCGAGTTGAAGAAGGACGACGAGCTTCTCTTGAGCCCGCCGCCTCCTCCTCCAGGAGCAGGTCCCACGCCGACACCAGCATGCGAGCCCTGCTTGTGGAGCTTGCTAGGCGAGCGGGGTATGCTGTTTGTGACCGAGCCTGAGTTGTTGGAATTGCTATAGTCGCTGTTGTCCTCGACACTGGCGCCTGCCATGCCCAGCTCGAGCTTCTTGCGCTCCCATGCTGGCAGAGCCGCCGGCGGGGCTGGCACACGGCCATACGGGACAGGCTGAGGGAGCTCAAACTTGGGATAGAGGATGAAGCCCTGGGTGAGGTCGGACTGCTGTGCTCCAGTGGCCGTGGCCGTGGCAGCTGCCATGGTGGGAGGTTCTGCGTGTGTGTCGATCCAGAGCAGAGTGGTGGTGGAAGTTTGTCAATTTACCTTCGCCGTGCGCACAAAGTTAACAAAGAAGGCAATCGCGAGGTCTAGACCGCAACTCGCCAGTGTTACATCATACATGAGACAGATGCTGGCCAGAGGCATGGCACCAGCAGCATATCGCACATGCTTGCAGCGATGCCTGCGAAGAGAAGATCTCTTATTAACTGGTACACTGGCACCCACGTGTGTCACGACCGCACTCCTGCAGATAGAGGTGTGACGCTGGTGGCGTTCAAGGTTCACCCAAGGCACACTCATCCGTGTCAAACACTGCTCCCAGCTGCAAGCGCATGCAAGCCCAGCAACGAGCAGCGCCATCCAGCAGCAAATGCTGCACATGACTGCACGCACGGACTCGGTTCCCTGCTCCTCCTGCAGCAGGTCTGCCGACGTGATCGAACAAAGTCACGCTTTCCTTTCCCTCCGGTTCGTCTTTGCCGTGTGGAATTGCTCGTCTGCTCTGCATCATACACCTGCTCTGCTTCCTACGCTGTCTCATTGCGACCTTTACACTCGACCGTGCAAAAAGATCAGCACGGTTCCGCTACCTTCTTCCAGCCGAATCATCTATCACGCAATACTGGCCGGACCTCTAGCAAGATGACACTGTGATGCATGCACCGCAACTAGTCACAAGACATCAAGAAACTATGAGCTGGCTGCATTGTAATGACAAACACCCCAAGCCGCCCATCAAATCTGCATATCATAGCAGCATCAGCACATGGACGAAGGGAACCTACAGAACCTTGAGCTGAGATTACGCGAATCTTTGGCAGACGCCGCGCACTACTCGAAAGTTAAACAAAGCATGAGATCTGAAGAGCTATCAGACAAAGCAGCGCAAGAAGATGGGTCTGCTGTCGATCAGAAGCCACCTCCCGCGGCCGCTCGCTCCATTGGCAAAGCACGACCGGCAGCAAGGTCTAATGTGGCTCGTCTGAAGCGTGCTTTGGACTTTGTCTTGCAGCAATGGTATGCAAGGCAGTTTGCCAAGTATCACGCGAGCTCATCAACTATTTGCGTCGCCTGACTCCAAATATATAGGTTCATCATCGGCATTGGGATTGTCGTGTAGGTGTCTACTGTAATGCCACAATCTCAGTACTTTTGTCGATTCTGAAGTTGGCTTGCCTGACTCCTTCCTTGCTTTCCCTCATTACTTGAACACCTAAAAACAAACAGTCTTCTCGCGTATTTCTTCCCAAATAACGGTCGAAGCGGCGGCATCATTCGCGCCGTAAGTCTTTCTACACGCGCGTGAGCGCCATGTCTGATCTCTCGACTCATTGAATACCGAATAATCTGCTCATGGTACGAGCAGGAATACACCGTCAAATATCTCATCGTCGCTATCATTTTCTTCATTTCTGGGCTCACACTCTCGCCGAGCAGCATGATGCGGCGCTTGCTGGACTGGAGGCTACACCTCCTCACGCAAGGAGGGAACTATCTGCTCTTTTCAGCTGTAGTATACGCTATCGTCAATATCGTAGTAAGACATGCCCTCTTTTTGAGCTTGATCAGAATATTACGAGAGGGGCGCTGATCTAGACGTTTTTCTAAATCACACAGAGAGCGGCGGATCCCAACTTTGAGCATTTGGACAGATGGGCTGTAATGGGCACACTTGTCATGTCGTGCTTGCCTACTACAGTGGCAAGGTGAGCCTAATGCTGAGGCATGCGCATACTTACTGGAGCAGGCGCTAAGTGGTCCTCATTTGCGCCTTCTAGCAACGTAGTTATGACGGGACAAGCAGAAGGTGATCAAGCAGCCGCGACTATCGAAGTCATGATAGGCAATCTAGCAGGTGAGTGAGGCCGATGAGACGGTCTGGTGTAGGTCATAGCAATTGATTAAGTCAGTCTCGCTGTCCGTGCAACAGGCGCCTTCCTCACTCCCGCCTTGATTCAACTATACACCTCCAATCCGGCCTGGGAGTTCGGCCGCCTTCGCCCAACACAAGGCCGCAGCGTCTCCAACATTTACGTCCGCGTAATTGAGCAACTGGGGTACAGTGTCTTTATTCCTGTGTTCGTGGGCGAAGTCATACAGTGGATCTGGCCAAAGCCGATTGCAAAATGGAGAGGCAAGCTTAGGCTTAGCAAAGTTGGACAGGTCTGTTTGCTAGTCATCATCTGGTGCGTCGCCGTCGGCTCTTTTTCTGCCGGCATCTGGTATTGATAGGCCGGCTGACACATTGTTCGTAAATCCATCTGCTGCCAGGTCTACTTTCTGTAACCCTTTCTACTCAGACTCCTTCGAGCCGCTTGCAAATGGCACCGTAGGTTGTTGTATCCGCACGCAGCAGCTCGAGATTGTGATCAACCAAATCTCCTATTATACCAGATCGCCTTCATCATTTTCATCAATTTGTTCCTATATGGCTTCATGGCAGCCGTCTTCTTCCTCCTTTCGCGCTGCGTCCCTTGTCCCGACTGGCTCGCAAAAGGCATCAGCACGCAGAAGCCCGACCATCGAGTGTATGCAGACGCCGAGACTACGGTCGCGATTCTCTTCTGCGGTCCAGCCAAGGGTAAGCCCTAAAAGTGCTGAAATGCAAGGTGCACAAACTGAAGATTGATTGTCAATTCACCGCACAATTGCAGGCATTGTGCTTGGCACTCCTCTCATCCAGATTTGCTACAATGGCCTCTCGTCACGAGAGCAAGGCATAATCCTCGTTCCCGCCGTGCTGTATCAAGGCCTTCAAGTCGTGTTTGGTCAAATCAGCGTCCGAGTCATTCGTACTTGGCGCCGCAAGGTGAAGGAACGAGATGAGAACAATTCGCACAGGAACGGTGTCGTGAACAGCGAACTTGGATCAGATAGTCAAGCCGTGTAGAATGTGGTTAATGTCGAGGCGAGACCGGTGATATCATGAAAGCGATACGTTCACTGTAGCAAAACGATTACGTCGTCACGATACTGTAGTGTTCAGCATCTCACAGGAAAAGAACCGCATGTACATGCACATCAGCGAATACAACCCCACCTCAATTTGAGAATGCTTCACAGAAGGACATTTCCCTGTCTTGATATCAGATGCATTCCTTGCGCACTCGCTCCACAGAGCAAGGCAAAGCCGCGCACGTGCCTTCCAAAAACTCCAAAAATGAGCGATGTACTAAGGACCGACAACAATGATTGCACTGCGGACAAGTCCAATTGATTATGTAACAGATTCGAAAGGGACTTCCAAGAAAAAGGAGGCAAATGGAAAAGCCGTGGTTCTGCATGGCGATCAGATGGTGAAGGCCACACAAGAGTCTACTGAAGTGTACCGAATGAGATGATCGCGGAATAATTAGGTTGCATCGTGGAACTTTTGCGGTCGCTCTTGGAGCTGGTTCATCCGGGGCTGTGGGTTGCGAAAGGCTCGCAAGAAGCCAGTGTGTCTGGAGCATGATTCCTTGCCGCCGCTTGCTCTGACAGTCCCTACTTTTAGATAACGCGTGGATGGCTTCATGGTAACTTGCAGAGCCTACCAACACCAGTCGAAGCGGGCCTTGGCATATCGGCGGTAGAGAAGAACCCGCGTATCACAAGAGTGCGGACCTCCGGAAGAGTTGCATTTATGCGGGATGCGTTGGTAGAAGATGATGCGGTGTTGATACATTACTGCGACGAATTTGGGACTGCTGGGAACGAAAGGTACTGCGGAATCACTGGTGGAGAGTCCATTGATTGATGATGATTGAAATGTCTGGTGGAATTCAGACATTCACACCTGGGAAGGCATGCCCACTCCTGTGGTTCCAGACAAATTTGAACGCATCGGTGTGTTTGATTTTGCTTTTGATTCTGTTCTATTTCAATTTCGCATTGTTTTTCTTTCAATGCCGCGCATCGTATGGGTAGCTGCTGTGGATTGGACTCGTTTGTTGCATGTACGGCCCAGACGTTTGGATCTGCGAGCCATGCACCGGCGTCACGCCTGTATTTGCGTAGCCAGTGGTGCCATAGCCTGAATGGCCCGTCCCATGTGAGCTTTGCCGCCCTCCCAGCAGCGGACCTTGCGAGTATCGTGCGCTGTCCGCCCCGCTGCCACCAACGCCGTACTCGGACGCGGTCTGCACTTCATCCCACGAGTCTTCTGTCACGCTCTTCCATGCAAAGTAGAGCAGGACAATCGAACCTATCAAGCATAGTGTGCTTAAAAAGGTCCCGTCGATCCGGCTTCCACTGCTGATGCAGATGGATTGGGAGATGAACCAAAAGAAGGCTTGTGAGAGGAGGAAGAGCAATAGCGCCGCTGCGTACAGCACTGTAGAGGTTGTCACGGTCAGCAAAAAGGAAGACTTCAAGGTACAGTGATGTAGCTGTAGACTCACATAGCGGCCGTGATTCCCGCAAAAACATCCCACTGACCCACGTCGCAACAACGACAGAAAAGAGGACAAATATGCCCGAGAGCACAATCAAGATGACAAAGAGCCAATTATTGTGCAGTGTTTCGGGTGTTGTGTCAAAGTAGCCCGAGACGCTGAAGCCTGTGTCGAGGCAAATGTATGTGAACCCGATAAAGAGGAGGAGCGAGACGAGCGTGTAGGGGATTATGCTCGCTAGTGTGCCGTCTTCAATGACTTGGACCTGGAGGAATATACTCCACGCTATCGTCCAGAATCTGTGAGAAAGGATGACACAATTAGCACGTGAACAATATGAAACGCAGAGACGATGGGGGACCCACAGGACCAGCACTAGCCCGAGCTGTATTGACGAGATCCAGACGATGGCTGCTGAATTTTGAGCGATGAAGGAGCCTGTACGCAGTACAAAAGTATTGTCAGTATATCGTATCTCTGTATACGCTCGGTACTCTCCACATCCCGCAGGCACAGACGCGCGGCAAGGTCGGTGGCAAAAACGACAAACTTACCAGTCGACAAGAGCTGAAAAAACGACTGCAGCGCGAATAGAATAAAGAAAGTTCTCATCTCCCATCTCGCTACCGCTGCTGCGCGTTTACCGGCCAGGAATGCCAGTACGAGTCCGACAATAGTAGCGAGTATACAAGCGACGATATTGGGTGCGTTGCCCGAATAGCCAGGCAGGCCGCCCGCGGAGGCCATTCTAGGCAAGGCGCACACTGACCGCACGCCCAAACCTGCCGCTGAAATGGCAGCGTTGAATGCTAGAGGTGACGCTTGACGGTCTGGTAGTGCCAGCGCCGAGGGGTATTGAGAGGGCGAGAGGAGCGTGATCTGCTGCTTGAGGAACAGGCTGCACACGGGGTTCTGGCGGGCGAGCAGCGCACACAGGTGGCACGACGTTAGCACAGTAGGGTGAGGGGGAATTGGGGAAGTCGGATCACGCACTGATGGCACATTGCGACATATTTCCACCCAGTCCCCGAATGAGAATGAACGGACCATGATTGCTCGTTGCTGATGGTAGGTGCGGTGTTTGGGCCTGCTCAAGAGTTGGTCGAGATTGCGGCCGCAAGCGCGATAGAGCGGCCGATAGCCTACAGCGTGCTATGTGCAAGTGTAGTGGATCCCAGACACGCCGTGGTGTTGCAAGTTGCGCGTCGTTGTTTTCAATGTTTCGACCCGTTGTCAAGTTGGCGCGATCTGAGCGACCAAAGGGCCTGCTGTTGCGAAGAATGCGCAGTGCGAGTCTACGCCTCGAGCAAGTCGACGCTGATATGAGACTGCTCTGGCTCCCGCACAGCTGGGTGTGCTGTCTGCTGTCCTGACGTTGACTTGTTCTGCCCTTTCCGTCTCCCTTGTCCAGGCTGTCGCAGAATGACGCTGGTGACAGGCCTGAGCGGACTTGGTGAATGACCCGCTCTGAACAGCGTATACACACAGCTGTGCGCGTGTAATCCTGCTCTTGCGATGTGTGCAGTATCCCTGCTATCCCCAATCTGTCCTGTTTCCCAGTCTGTTGTTCTGCGCGTCGTTCGAAGGGGAGGCGCCTGCTGGATCACGCGGTACCGAGTTGCTTGAAACGAGTGTGGGCTGCCGAGCAGTCGAAGCTGGCGTGTGCGTGTGTGTGCGCGCGCAGAGTAGTACAGACTACGAGTCTGTCCTCGCTGCCAATCGTCGCTGCGTGCGAATTGTGCCGGTCCTTGCTTTGTAGGGAACAGAGGAATGTGCTTGCTTTTAGGGCCAGAGGGGGGAATGTGCGAGGGCACTGGTCGAGGGTGAAACGAATGTGGGTTGTGCGAGCAGCACAGAGCCAGTGCAGATCCAGCACTCAGCGACGTACAATGAGCAGATGCAGAGCTGTTCTGCTCGCTCGCTCGTCGCCGGCATTATTGGCAAAGCCAAAGAAGCCCGCCACCTGAACTCGATCAGCGCATGTGCTGTACTAGACGGCCGACAGCTGCGAGAAAGAAGCATCTTCAAGTCATGGCAGCTCGTGGTGGATACAATGTGCGATTACTACCCACTGCTCTCCGCTGCTCTGGTCAACTCTGCAGAGAAGGCTGCAGCGAGGTTGGCGACTTCCAAGTCGATCCAAGAAGTCCAACAAGCATTCGAGAGAGGATGCTGGAATAAGTATAGCTGCTCAAAGGCATACGTTACACTGATGAAACTGGTTGGTCTGAAGCATCTTATAAGACTGCGTTTATCAAGAAAGAAATGAACCAAGATGGAGAAAGGGACAATGCTGCAGAAAAGATACACAATCTGGACAAATCGGATGTTTTGACGCGTAATTCCACGCGCATCTCCTGCATACTAATCATTTGGCACCTCACAGCTTCTTCAGTCTGAGCATCTTGCTGTGTCTGTTGCGCAGCTGGTCATCGCCGCTTTTGGTGATGCTCGAGTGAGCATTTTGCTGAGTGAAAGAGACGTTGCTCCAGGTGGCATTCGCAGGCGTGGCGCCAGCACTGCTGTAGCTGTACGAGTCCGGGCTCTTGCATAGCTGAACATCATTGCTTCTGTCGGCTCCAGATTCTTTCTTTACGGATGCATCCTTCCCGACAGCCTCAGCAGAATCTACGAAGCCTTCATCGCGCTCAAAACCAGCACGGAGCGGACTCGAGTGCGCAAAGTTACCCTGACGAGGGCTTTTAGGTAGACCATTGCCATTGACCAAGTTTCTGCCCTTTGTAGGCGAACGAGGCGAAGGCAGGACGAACCCTGCAAAGCGACGGACGCGCGGTGATTTAGGCGAGTGGGGTCTGGCAGAGGTGAGAGCGGAAGAAGCCTGCGGCTGCTGCGGTGACGAAGGCTTGGTGACAAGCATGCCGGCTCCGACCATGCCAGCGACGATAGCTGCGCGTTTAGGCGAGCTGGCGAAGACGGCGCGCATTCCGTCTTCGAAAGCTGCAAGCATAGGCGAGCGGATGCGGGCGGCGGGCGAGGCAGAAGGCGAAGAAGCTGCGGGATAGTATGGCGACGAGGGTGAATGAAGTCTACGAGGCGAGATCATCGTATGAGGCGACTTGGAAAGCGGGGAGCGCGGGTGTCTCGAGGTCGGACTCTGCAAGCTTGCGCTGGGACCGGGTCCAGGACTGATGTAGAGCGTCCTTTCCTGCTTGAGTCTCGCATTGGCAGGGTCGAATGGGTCTGCAATGACCACTGCCTTTTCAGGCTCAGTAGGCTTGATGGTCCATCGGAGGTTGGAGAGCTGCGCAGGCTTGTTGCCCGCGAGTCTTGCCTGGCGCACTTTCGACTCCCCATATGAAGCCGAGCTCTTCAGCAGATGGGCCTTGAGCTGACTTGCAGTCATGCGCTCCTTTGAGCCTCCAGTGCTATCGACAAACGCCTGGGCTGGCTCCTTGTAGAGACTGGGAGGGATGATGGCCGCCAATGGTTCGCGCAGGACACCTTCAAAGTCGTCCGCCATACCAACGGCGCTGACATCGAGGCGGTGAAGCGCAAACTGGATGAGTACGTATGCTGACAAGAGTATGGCCATGCAGCTGCATGCAAAGAGGGGAGAGGAGATGGGAGGATGAAGCAAGACAAGCTCACGAACGTCAGCTTTTCAAGATAATTGCAAAATGAATCCGAGGTCTGCATCCGACTGGACTTACAAGACAAAAGTGGCAGTTTCAGCGGCACTAGCGAGCTGCTCGTGCTCCTGAGCAACCATCATCGAAACCTCCTGAGTCTGAGGTCCGGGCCACTGCGGGCACTCGCCTGCACCATCAACAGGGTTGTCTCGAGGCTTTGAAAGCAGCAGCTCGGTACCAGTTGCAGAGGCTCGATGAAGGACGAACGCGAGGACTGATGATATCGACAAGTAGCGAGAGACCATTGCTGCTTCGTCCCGCTTGAGGCTTCAAGGATCAGAAGAACTCAGATCTTCAGATTCGGTCGGATGGAGAGTAAAGAGGTGGCTCCTCTCGCGCGGCCAGAGAGCCATCGAAGCATGGCCTCGTATGGTCCAACGCAACCTCCAAACTACCGCCAGATTGTCTGACGAGCTTTCGAGTAGTTGTGCAGCACGCGCATGCACCGCCACGACTTTGGAGTCGAAATCTGCAGGTCCAATCGTTCAGCACCAATCCTTCAGCAAGACCACCTGCAACGTAGTCTAGCCCGTCAAATAGAATTTAGCAGTATGTCCAAACCATGAACCGTGCAATGAGCGTCAAGGATCCTTGATTTAGTAGCTGGAGCATAGTCAAATTGTACGAAGGCCGTCTACAGGCAAAAATCATTTATCATGGCTCGGAGTCAGGAAGAGATAGTTTAGGAAGACTCCGAGGCGAACATCGGACGAAAGGGAGGATACATCAAGAACTGGCTTTTAAAAGCTCTCATCGTCTATGAGCGTGTAATTGGTGGCGCAGGATCCGGCAGAGTGGGTTGCGGCTGACCTGATCTGTGGAGCAGCAATGAACAGTCATCACTGGTTTGTACTATCGCGGCTACCGGGACGACCTCTGCCTCTGGTCTGGGGTGAGGTCGTAACTGGGCGACCAGATTGAAAGTAGGCAAGCGGACTTAACCAGCGATTTCTAGGCGGCAAGGTTGGAGGCCGACGCGAGTGTATCGCTGAGAGGCTAGCTGCGCCTCGTCCTGCATGTGCCGAGGCAGGATGCGATGAGCCTTCACTCGATGTGCGCATGAGTTCTGCCGGACGAGTCGGCGCGTTCGACAACGCCGCCGGTAAGACTGTAGTCTTGGGATTGCGCGCGTTCTCAGGAGGGTCCAACATATAGAAACCCGAACTTTTGTCGGCAGGCCTCGCGAGTTTGTATATGCCAGGTTGACGGCTTCTGACTTCTATGTTGAGCAATCCCGTGTCTTGCGATGTGTCGGATTGAAAACCCAGACTTTTGTCGCGCAAAGCTTGTCGATCATCGATCTGGTCGAACGAATATAGAGGTACTTGGAGGACGAGAGCGGGGGCGCGAGTTGACTGGATTTGACGGGGGTATACAGCGAGGCTGACGAACGGCACCGCGGATGAGACACGTTTAGAGCTTGCCACGACGTGACCGTAGTCCACAATTCTGCATTCTGGAAATATCTTGGTCAGATTTTCAGATGGCTGCTGTTCCGACCTTACGCGGCAATCAGGATATTAGCGAGATAGTCTACAAATATCGCGAGAGTTCTGATGGTCACACTTACTTGGACAGAAGGAAAGCTGGCGCCCTCACATCACCCTCGGCAGTTGCATTATATGCAGCCATTCCTTCGATTTTGAATACCTTGAGGAATGTCGTCTTAGAAGCCCGGTCCTTCAGAGGGAACGTGCTGACACGACGAGAACCTGCCTGAGGCTGAGCAGATGATGGCTCGGATCTGAGTGTATCGATACGAGGCACGACTGGAAGAGTATTGCTGCGGTTGACAGCGGGGCGAGCATTTTCTCCTATTACAGGCAGAGTTGCCTTGTCAAGATCCTGGCGGTCCATTAGGCGAACGAATTGCCAGGCATGCAGAGTCTCTGGCTCGCTCCTGAGGCCAGTCGGTTGCACGAGTACTGCAGAAACTTCGAAAGCATGTCGAGAGAGTTTACTCGCACGGATGCGCATGGGAGACCCGCCTGGTGAGCGATCTCTAGAGGACGACGTGCGGTAAGCTCCGTGCCGAGTTGGGACTTGCATCTCTTGCCACGCTCATTGTGTATGACTGACGGATGACTCCTGAGACGTGAGGGTGAACAGCAGCTTGAAGGCCGCTTGCAGTTCTTCGGTCGATCGGCAACAGACAGCCAAAGAAATCTACAGACCAAACTTTTCTGATTTTCGCCAGCTTCGAAAATCTATCTGTACTGTCTTGCGGCTCCACCAGGCCAGTCTTGCAGATCAGTAGGCATGTCAGACCCGGCACATAGCTTCTCCAGGGTACGCAAAATCTGAAAATAGAAGGACAGAGTATCTCCTAGGACGGTACAGCTATGCTGTAGAGAGGCATCTGCTGGTAAGGCTTGCATTGCAGAGGCTCGAGATCGGTCTTGCGCAGGCGAGCGGACACTGCGTCGGCGGCGGTAGGGTTGCGACAGCGTGTTGTGAGCATCTGTTCAAGAGAAGGACAAGGCGATTTTGGCGATTGCTCCTGCTCGTCTCGCAATGTCAATACATCTCTGATCAAGCAGTCGTGACCGCGCAGACCTGCCTGCCTAACGCGCTTGCCACAACACCCACTGAAGACTGCGTCAATAAGGCAGAGAAAGAGCAGCTGCGCGGACGCTACAACGAACTGAACAAATGCTGCGATGACCGCATATTCGCGCTCAGCGAGCCAATTCCTCGCTAGCTCGTTCAGGCCCTTTGGAGCAGGCGATGACGCTGCCAGCCAGGCGCCGCTGTTCTTCAGTACCCTCGACGGCACCAGCAGCCCAGGTCACTTGAACAGTCTTAGCGAAGGATACGAAGAAGATCCCTACTACCCAACTGGCCCACAGCAGCCAGAAGCTGGCACCAGCCGCAGCCACCACTACGCCTATCAGCTGCCATATCGAGCCACGCACGGCTCGGTGGTACACGAGCAGGAGGAGGGAGCGAGTTCGAGCGATGTCAGCGAGTCAGATCACCATACTGGCTACAGCCATGACGGTCTGGGCAGGCCATCAAGCCAAGCAGGCTCAGACACGTCTGACGGTCCATTCCGCTCCCGTGGCGTCAGCAGCCGCCGGTCTGGCTCACCCCTCTCCTCCGGCAAGCAGCGTTCTCTCGATGCTGCCAATGGACCTGGATGGCGAGCCTTTGCCCCATCAGTAAAGCAGTCTGTTCTACAAGGCATCTACGAGCAGTCCGAGTCCGTCTATACATCAGTCTTCATTGGTGGCAAAGCGGACAAGGGAAAGCAGCGGGCAGATGCTGACGGCCGAAACGATGAGCGTCTCCTGAGAGGACCTGGGGAGCATTCCAACGGTGCGCCGCCCGGGTCTACAAGCAAATCACCCTTGGCGACTACACACTTTGGCAACGGACGCTCGTCCGCAGAAGGGTCTTCGCTCTATGTCCACAAGCAATATGACCGGACTGTCTTGGCCGACGACCACCCCCCACAGCGAGTCTATCACTTTCCACTACCACCTTCCCGCCTGCAACATTGGCATGGTTCCAGTGACAACGCTGCCTCTGGGCCGGAATGGGAGGATCAGAGCGTCCGCGATCCAATGTGGCTCGCTATATATCTCTTTAATCTCCTATTCACCCTCGTTCTGGCCGTCTATCTGCTCCTGTTCGATCAAACACCGAAGCTCCCGACTTCTCACCTCGTCGCACCTTCTCTTGCAATATTGCGGGCTATCCCCTTACTATCTCTGCTGGTCTTTCTGTCATTCTGCGTGATCACCGCGACCCTTGCCTACACGCTCCTGATCAAGAACGGAGCGCGGCAAGCGGTATACGCCTTCATCCTCTCTCCCCCCGTACTTTTCCTTGTCGGTGCAGGGTGGGCTTTTCAGGCGTCGTTTGGTAGCGGACCAAACGCTTCAGATAATGCCTTCGCCAGCTCGAGCTCTGGCTGGATGTCGAGCACATTGCGGTGGCTCAGTCTTCTGCTGTTCACGTGTTCTGCATTGGCCTTGCGGCGCTCGTGGAAAGCATTCTCCTCGACTGGAACGCATTCGCAACACAGCAGGATTGAGCGAACCATTCGCGTACTTCAGGTCTCAGCCGATATCATACTCCACCATCCTCAACTCATGCTTCTAGCATTCGTATTGGTCAGCGCATACATAGTAATGAGCGTGCCTGCCATTCTCATCGTAGCAAAATTGCTGCTGCATGGCATGCTGCAGTCTACCGCTGGCAACGCTTCAGATCGATACACTTTTCTCGTGCCGAGTACTGGCTCACTTCTGTTCTCGGTGCACACCGCTTTCGTCTACTTCTGGACGTTGGGACTACTGCGTGCAACGTATCAGCACACCATTGCAGGTACCGTGGCCGCGTGGTGGTATCACCAAGCGAAAGATAACGCAAAGACTCAGGACCACAAAGAGGCGTCGATCGAACATCAAACAAGGCTACCAGAACGGCCTTCTATAAGACAGGCGGGTCAGAACGTGTCAGAAGCTCTCCATCGCGCTATCGGTCCAGCTCTTGGAACGCTCTGTGCAGCTTCACTCCTGCTGGCGATCCTCTCCTTACTCAACCTGATCATATCGATCTCGTATACGCTTATTGGTCATTCCAGGCGTATGACTAGCGTGAATCTCGCTAGCAGGCTCTATAGGGGAATCATTGCATTCATCGCCATTCCGTTGGCAGCAATGCTAGGGGGTCTCGTGAGGAACCTCAACAACTTCACGCTTGTATACGCTGCTATTACCGGTGACAAGTTCTGGGACGCTTCATATCAAGCTATTGATCTAATTCTCGGACGCAACGGCACTGACATGGTCGCAAGTCGTAAGTCGAGTATTGTCCGAATCAGGGCATGCGCTGGGCGACTGACTTTGCCTTTCGGTAGATCTTATGACACGATCGTTACTGTCCATCTTCTCATTCGCACTGGCATTGCTAGGGGCTCTAGCAGGCTACATCTCATCGTCATATATGATCCCAGGCACGTCCGAGTATCCTGCGGAAGCTGCCAAAGACGTGGCCCACCTTACTCCAGTGCTGGTGGCATTCACTTGTGGGATCGTCCCGTTTTGGACTGTCCGGTTCTCCAGTGATCTGTTTAGCAATGCGTAAGTATTCTCTAATTCAGCCAAAGCTTTTAGATCTCTGCTGATGTAAATTTCATCCAACAGAGTCGACGCGACGTTTGTGTGCTTCAACATTGATCTCGATCACAAAGATGTGGTTCACGAGCAAGCTTACAATGCTTTTGCCTACGAGGATGTCCTCGATCAGGATGCTATGCAGGGCAACGAAGAGATTGAAAGCGGCAGTGAAGCCGGATTGGGTATGAGTCAATTGTACGAACAATCTCCGTAGTACAACCAACATTGTAGCCATAACAGGGCAGATTGCGCGGTCTCAGCAAAGTCGTTGTCATCTATAGGGCTCTGCCGAATTTCGAAGGGGTACTCGGCGTCAAGAGGGTCTGACCACCACTTGTGGGCCTACTCTCGCCACGTGCTGAATTGTTACTGCTGGGCAGCGCAGGAGACTCGAGGTCACCAAGACCTAGACTGGGGCTCTTGCTACTCCAATCGCTGTCTCGCCGCACAGCTATGTTGAAAGGCGGAAGGAGCTGACCTGGGAAATTGGCATTCGTCTTGCGACGACTTTGCGAAGATGTGCGAGCCGAAGAAAGTGCCCCGGCAGACTCGCTGATGACGGTGGGCGCCGATTTCCTAGCCAGCGACTGACGGAGCAGTGATTGTGCAGACTTCTTCTTCCGCCCCGAGGGTCGTCTCGCTGTCGAGGCTCGTATGGGCATCGGACCTTCTTTTTGGGTAACCCACGCAAGGTCCAAACTTGGGGCTCGAGTGCTTGCTGCTTTCATGTCATCCGCTTCCTCTGACGCATCCAGCATGGACACGTCTCTGGGAATGGATCGAATGGATGATGCCATGCTCGGTCGCCCGAGCTCGAAGCGACCAGTCTCATCATACGACTGGAGGAATGCAGCACTCCTGTCCTGTCCCGAAGGTGAAACAGAACCATCCCTTTCAATGCCAGCATCTGTAGCTTCGGTCACAACAGGCTTGGTGGCCTCTGCCAGTTGTTCCACCTGTTGTGTGAGGGCCTCTGTTGATTCCGAGTCATGTTCTGACACTGGTATATCGATCTCACGCGTTGGTTTTTCCGGAATCTCTGGAATCGGGTTGCCCAGCAGCCGTGCAAAGAAACTCGTACCGCCCGAACGCTGAAAAGATGGACGGGGTCTGCTGATCGTGGAGCCTTCAAATGTGCTCGGTGCGGCTTGAGAGCCGTGCGCGTCACTGTTGATGTCGGACCAGTGGGGCGTCGCGCTGGACGTCATGGAGAGCCCGCTCTTTCGAGAAGCAGCCCGCGAGACCGAGAACAAAGTTGATGATTTGGCGATCGAATTGACTGACTGCCTTGGCTTGTTGTAAGTTGCCTTACTGTGAAATGATCTGACTGGACTGTCGGGAACGCTTGCTTTGGAGAAGAATCTGTAGATTGGTGGAGGCTTCTCGCTGAAGATGCTTTCATCGTAGCTGCCTTCGATCATACTGCCTTTGGCACCACCAAATTGAGCCCAACGAGTGTCAAAATCGGTATTGCTGCTGTATGGCACGGGAGGTGAAATGCAGGCTCTCCCACTGAGTCGCGCTTCTTGCTGCTTGCGCTTCTGCCACCAGATTGCGATTAAAATGAAGATGAGCGCCACGAGGCCGATAATCAGGCCGATGATAGCGCCAGATGCCAAACCTGACGGATGGTCTTGACCTTCGGGCAGAGCTGGCAGGTCTAGTGTGTTGGTACGCAGAGGACCCGCCGGCGCAATTTGGGAGCCCGGCGAGGTGTCGACTTCTTCGCTCGACGACTCTGGATGTGCGCTGGACGACTCACCAGTCGTTGACTGCGTTCTCGGGCCTCGCTGGACAGGGCTGCGTGTCTCTGTCACTGCCAAGACACGCTGTGATTCCGAGGTCGATGCTATGCTGACTTCGCTGGCAACGGACGTTTCGGATGACGCCGTCGAGCCCGCATCAGAAGACGCGCTCGCCTCATTCTTGGAAGCAGAGTTTTGGGCCCCTGTTGCCGAATTGTGTGGTTCAGACTGCTCTGCGACTCTAGATGGAGAAGATGTAGATGCAGGTCGTAACTGAGGTTGCTGCGAAGACGAAGTAGACTGAGGCGGTGGTCTTGGAGAGGGTTCCGCCTTTGGCGAAGACGGCGGGCGAGTCGAGGGTACAGGCCGTGTCCGAAAGGCTTCTTGTCCGCATCTCTGCAACAAAGGTAATCAGCACCAGGCGTTCTCGGTTCAGGATCCGGACTCACATTAATGACACTGCTCCGAAACGCACTGGCGTTATCTGAGGAACAAGTCGCGCTGATGCATTTGAGGATCCTAGCATTGTCGCGCTGAGAGCACATGCAAGACGTCTGAGTGTGCACTATCGGTCAGCCCTTTACCGTCGAGTGAGGACTTTAGGGACAGGCACTGACGTCTCCGTAATCGCATATCCGCGTACTTTCGCAATTTGCGCGGCTTTGCGAGGCCAGAGTGCTTCTTAGCACCTTCGCATCACTTCCCAATGTACTGATGCTCACCAAGCCAGCTCATCCCAGTCTATGCCGCCCCATCCACCTCCGCCGTGTTCGCCTCCGCCTCCACCTCCCCATTGTCTTTCCTTGTAGTGGTGAGGGTGCTGCCTTTGAATATGACGGGCCCTAGGACCACTACGCTGTGGACTCATAGGTGAGCAGCAGTGCAGGCCACCCGTGACATGGACGATGGCGAAGAGGTAAGAGAGATGCCCTGCATCGGTTTCTCGCGCGCACTTTCGCCGTGTTGGCAGGGTTCATGGGTAGGTCGCTGCGCGCAAATGGGCCCACCAGGAAGACTAGGCTGGGTACAAACAGAGGGTTGCCGTTGAAAGCCAGTCGAGATCGTTTGAAGAGAAAGGAATGCTCGAGCTTGAGATGCGCAAAGGCACAGACCGGGCCGGCGAGCTTCCCTTCCTGTGGAAGGCCAGCGGCAGTGATCCGGAGAAAGTTCCGGTCGGCTGTGACCTTTAAGCGCTCTTAGCACGCCATCAAATATCAGCATGAGAACTGCAAGCTGTAGCGTCAACAAAGTGCGCGCTAGTGATGCCATACATCTCCGCAAAGCACGTCAGGCGATTGGCCCAGCATCGAAAGTCCATGACACCGACGACGCCACCCAGACAGTCTGCGGGCATATTGATACATGTTGATTCTTGCAGAATCGTTCCAGCCTCGTGACCAGCAGCTTCGATACAAATTCATCTTCATCACGTCAACATCTTGATGTAGTACAAGAGCATTTGGCCATAGATGGCTCTGCCCAGACTGCCCGTGTGTACTTCATCGTGAAAGTCTGCGATATAGTCTTGCGTCGCATGCCGCAGATCAAAAGGCCAAAAAGGGCGTTTAGTATTCGTCTGGTTGGCAAGAATCTCTTCGACGATTTGGTTGAGCTGGATGACCTTGTTCGGCGCGTAGGGCGTGCGCTCGATCGCTTTAGGACGTGGACGAAGGCCCCTCAAGAACCTGTCAGTTGAAGCGAGAGGAATCAGCGCAAGACGTAGTTATCTGAGTTCAATAGACATACCAGACTCCTGTCGATGTATGCTTCATGCCGTGATTCGGGCGATACATCTTCGCTGCCTCCGGCCAGAGCTCGTCGATGAGTGCAAGGAGCTTGATTGTCTTCTCCCTGAACTCTTCCAGGAACGCAAATGACAGCAGTTCCTGCGACGGTACTTCGGCTTTTGCGTCTCGTAGATTGGCAGTCGCGAGGTCCCAGAGAACGGTATTGACGATGATAAGATCGGGCTTCTTGCCAAGTTTGGCAAAGTTTTCTGCAAACATGCGGATCTTTGCGTCGTACTGACGCGGTTGGCGCGTCATGTCCTTGTGTTGCCACTCGTCAGGACCAGATGTCACACCGTAGAGCATGAGAGACCAAAAGGTGGTGTCGCCAAAGTGGGACGAATGGAGCTGACATCGATGCGGCTCGGAGAACTCGTCGAGACCGTTGTGCTGGCCATCCACTCTGGACAGGTCGTGTGGCTCATTATGCAAGTTGCGATAAGAGAGTTGAGACTTTGCAAGCATATTGCGACAGGTGAAGTCGAGTGAGAAGCGGTCGATGGAGTCGCCCTGTGTCGGTGTGTGATATTATCCCAATGAGCGGTGTGATCTTCAATACAGATAGGTTATGCGGCACGAAGAAGACCCACTATTATCAAGACCGTCTTGTTCCGGAGGTATGAAAGATTGCTCAATGCTATTTTACTGTTCTTGTTAACGGCTGTCGGGAACGTAAGCGAAAAGAATCAGCCTGTGCACCAAATCTTACGCAGGAGACATCCGCTGCTCACCTGCCGAGTACAAGACGGCCTCGTCGAAGCCGTCACCCAATCTCACGCTCGCATTGAGACCGGTCTCTCCAGAATGCGCAAACTGCTCAATCTGGCTGACGGGCACGAATCTGGCTCTCTGTGCCAATGGTCGCGTCTCTGACAATCTGTCCTCGACAAAGACGCCATGTTGGGCGTAATAGTCCCATGACCGGTCATGGCCTTTCTTTGTGGATGCAGAGGTCGAGTATAGCGCGCCTTGCCATCCCTTTTCGATGCTGGATGGCAGCTTGTCTAGGATCCGCGCGTCTGATCCGGTGGCGACTCCAAGGATGACCAGCAATGCGGTGGAATTGGCAGCGAGCAGTATGAGCAGCAGGGTCCACCTGCGTCTTGATGATCTGCGTACGAAGTTGGGCTTTTCTGCGTCATGACTGAGGTCTGCGTTGTCATCGTCGTCGTTGTGGTCGGTGCCTAACAGCGGACTCCGCAGCTGGATTGCTGCACGACGCGCCTTGTTGCTGCCGATGCTCCACAGACGAGCGAGGATTGTCATGGTATACGAGATGTAGCTGGTGAAGGGTCAGAGCAAAGAGCATGCGAAGGGGGAGTGTTGTCTGTCTTCTGCGCTGTCGTTGAACCCTTCCCCAGTCTTTGGCCCCTGGCGAGAATGTGCCCGGTTGGAAATGGAGTCGCGCAAAGAACAGCGCGTCTCTGCGCGGCTGCATGGCGAATTGTTGCTAGTCACCTTGACTGGGCTCTCCAGCAGCAGGGACATGCTTGTGGCACTGCCGCAAAGCTTGTTCTAGCTGCTGTTTCATGCGCCGCAGCTGTGAGGAATGCAGCGCGTAAAGAGGGACCGCTGAATATGACACGTGAAATACCAGTAGACTTTAGCTCTGAGGGACGCGCAGGGACTGGAATAACGTGTGAGCTTTAAATAGCGGCCTGTCGAGAGCTACATTGTGTGTTGTTGAGGTCGTCCCTGCCTGCACGTCCATGCACTTGTCGCGTCATGCGAACCGCCAGAGCTGGCTGGGCCAGGAACTGGTTGAGAAGCCTGCCCGCGACAGTAGGGCGTTGACCACGAGCAGGACATCATGAGCAATACAGTACACGCTCGAGCTGCACCGGTGCGTGCTGCTCAGGTTAGGTCGCGCTGACCTTCTTCCAGCCGGCGCAAGGTGATCGACGGCTGCAAGAAGGTGCGACATTGCTTATTTCGTATGGCTCTCTCCGTCTGCTTATACCACAGTAGCAGCCAATACGGAGGTCCAGGCTTTCTGACAACAATGACGGCGCAGACCGAGCGCACGCCGCTGCTCCAGGGGCGGACGGCGCAGAATGGCCATTCCGAAGCGACTGCCGAACTTGGACCCAGCGCTGCTGCAAAGCAACAGGATCCGCTTGACCCAGCGAATCTCACAAAGACGAAGGTGTACACCATTCTAGCTGCCAACTGGGTGACTGACCGACTTCCGATATAGCATTGCTGTGCTACAGCTGACGCTTTCTCGTCCGAATAGCTCGGTGTTTTTTTGGGCGCTCTTGATAGTGAGTGGCTAATTCTCTCAGGCGCCGTGGTGGGCAACGAAGATTGTTCCATGCTCATCTCTTTGCTTCTATGCTTCTATAGCCACTGTGGTAGCCACACGTATGTGCTCTTGATGGCATCAACCTTCCTTGCAAGCTTATCTGGCTTATCTTTCCTTCATCGCGCCACAGTCGTAGGACCTATATCGTCGAGCTTTCAAAGCAGCAACCAGGTATCATGGCTCGGCACGTCCTATCTTCTCGCCCTCGCAACCACTACGCCGCTATACGGCAAGCTAAGCGACATCATCGGGCGTCGAGCCGCTTCTCTCATCGCTATATTCCTCTTCACTCTCGGAACGCTGCTGTGTGGTCTGGCAAAAAGCATGCCGATGCTCATTGCCGCACGCGCTCTCGCTGGATGTGGAGGTGGAGGAATAATGACCATCTCGTCCATCGTAGCGAGTGATATTGTACCTCTCAAGAAGCGAGGCTTGATCCAAGGCATCGTCAACATCTTTTACGGGTTAGGTGAGCTTTCAAGCCCCGCCTTCTACCTTTCTACAGCTCAGCCTAAATGCTTATGCTTCTGATTCTACCCTTCGCAGGGTCTGCTCTCGGAGCACCACTGGGAGGACTGATCGTCGCGAAATACGACTGGCGATTCGCTTTTCTCGTGCAAGTACCCTTCCTCTGCCTAGCCTGGATCCTCGTGTTCCTCTTCGTCCGCTACCGTTTGCCCGGTCAAGTCTCATCGAAGCGAGCCGCATTGAAACAGATCGACTGGCTGGGATCTGTCGCCCTCATCTTCTGCATATCCGGCTTCCTCCTCAGCCTTTCTTTCAAGAATAATTACAGCCTGCCTTGGTCGGATCCTAAGGTGTGGGCTAACATGGTCGTCTTTGTCGTCTTCCTGGCGGCATTCGTGGCTGTAGAGGCGTATGTCAGCCCTAATCCAGTCATGCCGCTGCGCATACTCTCACACAAGTCCCCAATATGTGAGCCTGAACCATAATTGAGCGTGCACGCGCCCCACGTGTACTGAAGTAAGGATCGTCTCAGGCATTGCGTGGAGCAACTTCATCTTTTCGGCGATCAACTTCACCGGTAAGTCTATGCTTTCGGCAATGTCGAGCGGCAGTGATCGCTGCTGAATTTGTTGCGTCAGTCTTGTACTACTACCCGATCTTCTTTGAGGTCGTGCAAGGCGCAGAACCGAAGCAAGCTGGTCCGTCTGATCTCCCCATAGTGCAGCATTGCATCACACTCACTGAAAGTCTGCACCTTTCTTACAGGTGCTCACCTCGTGCCAAATGCTATTGCGCTCTCCATCGGATCACTTGCAGCGGGCTACATTGTAAGGCGTCATCTACGTAATTGACTCAGGCCGGGTAACCGGCTAGGAGATGCTCACAATTCCCGTGCTGCCAGATGCGCTCGACTGGAAAGTACTACTACCTCAATGCCTTCTTGGCTTTCCTGCCAATGGTAGGCGCGGTCATGATGATACGGATGGATGAGACGCCGCGTTGGACCGACTGGGTCAATCCTTTCCCACACGGTATCGGTACCGGAGGCAATGGTGAGCACGCTCAATATAAATATAAGCAGGTGTCTGCTCGAAGTGACTTGTCCGCTCATTCCCGTTTGTGTAGTGACCGCTGTCTTGATAGCATTGCTAGCGAACGTGGATAGGTCCGATATGGCCGTTGGTAAGTGTGGATTGCGTTAATCTCAACTTCTTGCCTGACCAATGTTCATCCAATTAGCTACTGGGATCAGCTACCTCTTTAGATACTGCGGTCAAGTCTTCGGTGTCGGCCTGAGCGGCGGGATCATGCAAGGTATTCTTTCAAGCGAGCTCAAGAAGCGCATCACTGGTCCAGGCTCGGACAAGCTCATCGAAAAGATCCGCACAGTTTCAAGCATAATCCCGTCTCTTGAGCCTGAGGTGCGGAAGCACGCCATAGAAAGCTACAAGGTCACCTTGCGATGGGTGTTTACGCTCAGTGCTGCTCTCTGTGCACTCAACTTCGCAATCAGTCTCATGGTGAGCGCGATTGACGCATTCTACTGGCAAACATATACTGAGGCATTGAATACCTGCATGATACTGTAGATTGAAGAACACCCACTGCCAGGAAGCTTTGACGAAGAGCAGAAGATCAAGGATCAACGAAGGCAGAACAGCGGTACCTCGACGCCGATAGGTAATAGCAGCACGCGTTCTTAAATTGTATCTATGATTGAAATGAAAGCAGTGTTGAGACTATATGTGGAAACTGTACACGCTTATTAGCCTGTAGCTTGCGGTTCTGTCGCAGCCGCCGATCGTGTTTTTGGTTGCGAGCTCTTCCCATGAGTTCTAGCCAAGCAGTCACGCTTGTACCGCCACGAAGTACGTTGGCTGTTCGACATGTCACGCCATAGAGCTGTACGCAATCTGGATCTCGATGGTGCGCTGGCTGCGTCTTGGCGGAGGTCCTCCATCATTTGGATGATGCTAACTCGCATTCTGCAGAGGAACTCGATGACGCTGCGTTTTCCGACGAGGACCAGGAGGAGTACCGTAGGCGTCGCCGCACTGCACTCTGGCAACGAAGCCTTGCTGACATGCTTCTGCTCACAGCTGGCATAACTCAGGACCAGCAAGGTATGCGCATCTCGACAGCAGAAGCCTCCGTCCTCGGTGGCCTTGGTGCAGCTGCGATCGATAGGCCGGCATGTGGCACACTCGCAGGACAGCAACCTGACGGCCGTGTTTGCGTTCGCAGTCCAGCTGTCGTCGGGCCTCTCCAGTATACAGGCCATTGTCGGGCCAGGCGTCGGAATCTCGGACAAGGAGATTAAAGATGCACTCTGGTACTACTACTTTGACCAGGACAAGGCGGTGGCATACCTGTTGGAACAGCAGCACAAGAAGAATGCTGCAAAGGAGAAAGCCGCTGAACAAGGTAAGCATACCGACAATGTCCTTTTGCGGTCTGCCCACCCCGCCCCTCCGAAACGTCCATCGACCGACAGCCTGAACCACTCGCCGAATTTAGGCGGCCCCGAAGACGCTAGTCTCGCCATGCAAACGGACCGCTCTCTCGTCTTGGAATCCGCAAACCCTCCTGCTACACCCAGCGCCGTCTCCAAAAACGACCCACCTGCTCGCAAATCGCTGTCTGCGCTTGCTGCAGCTTCGAAAAACCGACCTAGTACCGCAGCGAGCTCTCTATCGAGGCTAGCCGGATCCAAGCAGAGTCCTGCACTAGCCACATCAGAAAGACCAAGCTTGAGTCAGCTTGCAGCTTCCTCGCGGACCTCGTCTTCTGGGTCGTCCAGCATCCCAAACAAGAGAACGTTGGAACCATCTTCCTTGCCCGCTGCACCTGCGTTGGGTCCCCAACACGAACATACAGGAGGTCCTGCAAAGCTGTCGAAGCTACAACAGCGTCTACGGGCCGGAGCTGCGCCTATCAGCAAAAGTAGCACACCAGAACTCCCGCAGGCCAGCACAGAGATGCAAGAAGACACCTCCTGGCGTCTGCCCTCGTCATCTTTGTTCCCAGAGCAACAGCAGCAGAGGCACCATCCGATTTCAGTATTTGCAGACACCCTCATGCCAGATCGACATCGGGACAGCCGCGACACGGAAAGAGAGATAGCGAGGGCCGCGACAACAGAGGGCCACGATCGAATGGACCAGCTTGCTTCTGCTGCAAGGCATACAGAGAGGCCCGCTGCCAATCAGAGATTAACATGAAATTGTCCACGCAAAGTGCTCGGTCGATGGACGAATGGTCGACCCTCCACTAGCCTGAAAATCCCCTGCTTGAGTTCGCGCTGACGTGACACTGTCTATTGGCCGCAAATGACACTTCAGCGCAAAGGAAAAAAGCACAAGCCTCGAAACCCTCGACGCCATTGTCAAGTCGTCCAGGCACGCCCACAAAAGCGGCTTCAAAGAGCAAAGCTCCTGTACCGGTCGGCGTGAGCAAGACTACAACTGCATCCAGCAGTGCAACGAAGCAATCCCCGTCCTCTGCAGTGCCTTCGACATCGGCACTTTCACAAGACTTGAAAAGCATGGGCTTGGACGACGAAGACTACGTCAAAGAGGATCCCGCAACGCTTCCTACTATATCAATAGCCAAGGAAAAGCTTATCGAAAACATCAAGCAAAAGGAGCGGGAGGCTGGCTATAGACCCGTGTTGAGCATGGTCGTCATAGGTGAGAGTCTTCGTCTCATATAACGACGTGCAACACTGAGGTTAGCTATCTTTACAGGTCATGTGGATGCCGGGAAATCCACACTCATGGGCCGGATGTTGGCGGAGCTTGGAGAAATGACTCAGAAAACTGTCACTTCCAATCAAAGACAGGCAGAAAAGCTTGGAAAAGCATCCTTTGGCTATGCATGGGCTTTTGACGCTCGACCCGAGGAAAGAGAAAGGTCCGGGCACGACATTAGCCTTCATTTACTCGCGCTGATTTTGCTTGATAGGGGTGTTACAATCGACATTGGAATAGACTCTTTCTCAACTCCGCACCGACGTTTTACACTGCTTGATGCGCCTGGTCATCGAGATTTTATTCCAAATATGATCTCTGGTGCATCCCAAGCAGATACTGCCATGCTAGTCGTTGACGCTGCCAGAGGCGCCTTCGAGAGCGGGTTCAATGAAGGAGGGCAGACGAGGGAGCACGCTCTACTGGTTCGAAGCTTTGGTGTTCAACAGCTAGTGGTAGCCGTGAATAAGCTGGACGCAGTGAGTGCACTCAATCTTATTGTACATAACTAGCGCTCATGCATTTCGCAGGTCGACTGGTCGGAAGACCGCTTCAAGCAAATCGTTGATCAGCTGGAACCTTTCCTCGTGCAAGCCGGTTATGCACAATCAAAGCTCGTTTTTGTTCCCTGTGGCGCAATGTCGGGAGAGAATCTTGTTGAACGGAGAGTACCGGAATTGCAACAGTGGTACAACGGCAGAACGTTGATACAGACTCTGGACGAGCTTACGGTGCCCGAGCGAGCCCTGGAGGCGCCCTTGCGGATACCTCTGTCAAACGTCTTCAAAGGGCAAACTTCGGGCCCATCCGGTCTTGGTGTTTCAGGACGCATTGAAAGTGGCCTTGTACAAGTGGGCGAACGCTTAGCTGTACTGCCCGGGGACGAAACGGCTGTGGTCAAGAGTGAGCTTGGGTATATGATGCCCGACGTGCCGTCTTACTTACATTTGCATGGTCATTACAGATATCGAGGAAGACGGGGAGCTCCTGCAATATGCTACGGCTGGAGCGAATGTGACACTGTACCTGGCGGCAATCGATCCTCTGTACGTCAATGTAGGGTGTGTTCTCTGCGAGCCGGACCTCCGGATACCTCTCGCATCCTCCTTCACCGCGCAAGTAGTCACATTCGAGCTCAAGTTGCCTTTGACCGCTGGCTCAGCAGTATGTTCAGCAAAGTTAAACGAAGCAATAGATCGATGCTGACGCGAAATGAAGGTCGAACTCTTCTATCACAGCAAAGAGATCCCAGCGACGATAGCCAAAATTGAGGCTACGCTTGACAAGACCACTGGAGAGGTGATCAAGCACAGCCCGCGGTACGTTTCCAGCGAGTCCGCGCTTTCATCGCTGCAGCAAGCTGACTTGAAGAGGCAGGATGATCTCCAAGGGATCTTCTGCCAGAATCACGGTCAAGCTACGGCCATCGGGCTCGGCCGTCAAAGCCGCCAGTATACCGCTAGAAGCCTTCGCAAGGAACAAGAGCATGGGACGGATACTGCTGCGGCGTGGTGGCGAAACTGTGGCGGCGGGTGAGCAGATCCATCATTTACAACGATTCTCTGTCATCGTGATCAGCACTAATCTTCAGGATGCTCCAGGCATCGTTTTGACCTTGCTAGACTAGCTTGTGTACGGTTGGGACCTCGAAAAGCGCATAGACTGTTGAGAGCACCGCCTAGACAGTAGAGTTGTCTGACACAGCTCTGCAAGCTCGCTCAACAACAAAGCTCAATTTTGGCCCTGCTTTCGTCCAAGTGACCAATATCTCAGGCCTGCTTCTGCACTAACTCTTGGGGCTTACTTTGTGTCCTGAGCTCAAGCAGCAGCATGCCAGGGCTCCACACTATCGAGCCATCTGCTACAGGCAAGTCGGCCAAGGCCGGCGGTACTCACTCCTCATCTGCCCGCGGTTCGAAGTCTAGCTCCAAAGCTCTGAGCAACTCCTCCGACATAGATTCGCTAGGCAACAACGCTAGCAACGGCACCGAATTGGGAACATCCGACAAAGGCGGCTCGTCCTCTGATGCTGCTGGAAGTGAGTGCAGTCGCTTTGCAGAGACTGGTCAGCAAGCATGCTGACTACCCACACCACCTCAATTGCAATGGGTCGCCAATGTATAGATACGGTCTTCTTTCTGTGCATTTTTGCGTTCGTTGCAACGGCGTTGGGCCTTGGTCTATTCTTATGGCGCAAACACCGACAGAACAAGCTCATTGGGCAGAAGAAAGCGAGCGGAGGTGAGCGATGCTGTACAACCGAACGAATTGCAGAGGTAACAAGGTTCTTTCTGCAGCTGATGGGGAAATCGAAGATGAAGATACCAAGTCGTCAATCTCTAATATCTTTGGCAAACGAAAGAATCGACCGTCGCCGCTACCACTCACCACTCTCAATAAAGGCAACGAGACCACTCTGCCCCCGTATTCGCCCTACACTGCTGGTGCTGGTCAATCGCCTTGGCTAGGCGGCAACTTCACAGTCCAGGGCATGAAAGCTGCGCAAGCTGCAACGGAGACCAACGAGGAGCCGGACAGCGACACCAGATCGATCAGGTCTACCAATACACTTTCAAAGACACGAAGGGAAGCAGCAGAGAGAGCTGGAAATCTTTTCTCTCCTTTCGTGCCCTTCAGCCCGGTCGCCGCTGCACCTGTGGCTGATAAATCGAAAGATCACTCGGAAGATCCGGAAGCTATCGTTGGAGCCACAAGCTTCGGCGGTTACAAACCCTCCTCGTCTCTTCATCATTCGATCACAATGCCTCAGCCATCTCCCGTGCGGTACATGGATCCCGAGGCGGCTCAAGCCATGGGCATCCATCCTGATGTCGTCAAAGAGGCGGAACCTGGAGTCAGTGAGGCAGAAATTGAGCGCAGGCGAGCTCGTGCGCAGCGACGGCTCGAAGAGCGACAGCGTGCCGAAGAAGGATCGGTCGTTGAGGACTCCCTCAATGACGGGCCTCGCTTCAAACATTATGCTTGATTGCAATTGCCAATGGATGGCCTCTCAGCCAGTCACTTGGTCGTACAATAAGACGACAGCGTTTTCTGCCAAAGTATCTCCACTATAGCTGTCGCTACTCGCCCTTCACTTGTATCTCCCTCTTGCTACTCGCCCTTCACTTGTTTGTCCTTGCTGCAATTGAGCTCATCGTTACACCAAGGTTCCCTGAGATGCTTGGTCATCGTCCCACACAGGCATCTCCTCCACATTACGTTGATCAGCCGCCATCCACTATAGTCCACCCTGCGCTGGTCTCTGTTGGCTAGCGGAGTCTGAAAGATTAGTCGAGACTTCGGCAAGACTTGGTCCGGCATGATGTGCGGCTGCATAAGGCGCTCGCTCAGTCTGCGTATCGTTTCCGCGCCCAAGTCCGGGATCGTAGGTGGGGCTACGACCTCGGACAGTTTCGCCGTCCTCAGACACATCTTCGGCATGGTGTAGAATGCCATCTTCTGATGGCCCACCTATCGCTGGACGTGTCATTGACGTTCCGTTGTGCTGGGCCTGGATTGTCACTGAGGGATTGACGCCTGCACCTTGTGTCTTCTCCGTTGACGTTGGCATATATGTGGCGAGATCCTGGACAACCTTGTCCTGCAGAGACTCCAAATAGTCACGGAGATCATTTTCGGACATCCGCGAGCTGCTCGAGAATCAGACTCGTCCGTGTACAATGACTTTGTTCCTCCCACCTGCTGTATGCCTGTCGCATATCCGCCGCTGCCTGTAAGATAAACTGATGATGAGCATTGTAGCTTTCTCTGATGGCTTGGAAAAACGCACGGTCAGTAAAATGCGGCGTCTTCCGGCGACCTATGGATGGAGCGATCCAAATCAGCTCTGGCATTGACGCGGGGAAGCGTGCATACTTTGGTGCCAGGTGCATTCTGACGACGGGACTCTTCCAGGTGACTGAGTCTGTCAGCAGCTTCCTTTGCCCAAAGCAACATGTCGTCGGGCAACGCTGCCACTTTGGCGATTTCAATGCCATAATTGGTGGCTGTTGTTCGCCCGTCCCGCACGCGATGGGAGAAGGTCAAGGCGAAATTCTTGTCGAAATCGGCAGCCTCCCTCAATGAAGCCATGTCCGTTTCGAGGTGCAGTGGCACCACATTCGGATAAACTGATAGGGTTGTCGACAAGTCTAGAAAGCTATAAGGAGGGTCAGCCACGTAAGGTAGTGCAGAAGAATCAACTGCAATGCAGCGTACTGTGTTGCAAAGAAGCAGAATGCCTTTGAGCGAATGATTTCTTCTGCAATGGCATGGGCTATACCGACGCCTAAGATATCAATGTTGGGCCGTCAGTAGCTGTCAAACCTTTTTATAAAGTTGGTGAGTACCTTCTTGCGGACTGGTGCCTCGGCCCAATTCATCCACTAGCACCAACGCCTTGCTAGTCGAGGAGAGCGCAGAGATGATCATCCTGTAGAGAGCGGTCAGCTTGCTCCCGGAAGAGCACACCCGGGCGCGCTCACGCCATGCTTTTCATTTCCAGCGCAAAAGTGGATAAATTTCCTTCGATTGAATCATCGTTGCTCAATCTCGTCAAGAGTGCATCGTGCAGCCGGAAAGAGGCATAGTCCGCTGGGACGTATGATCCAATCTTGTGTACATCCGTAGCGTGAACAGATAGGACAGCTCGGCATGAAAGATGCTGGACATACCTGGCTCATTATCACGAGCATAGCGATCTGTTTCAGAAATGTTGTCTTTCCTGACATGTTGGGCTGCAGATATGTCAGCGTAGCAATTCGGTATGCTCTGCATCTATCTTACCCCAGTTAGAATCTGAAAAGTGGAGGCATCCGAAGCATAGGTGTCATTTGGGACGAACGCTCCGTCGGTGAACCTGTATCGCTCTGATGTAGGCAATTGTAATCAGTTTCAGGAAAGTCAGGCAGGCAGCACGACGTACCTAGAACTGGATGCCTGCCATCTTTGATCGCGAGCGTGTCCGTGAACTCGGGTCTCACATACGAGGCGGAGGTTGTGGCCACGTGGGCGAAAGACACTAGCATGTCAAGCATTGCTAGAACCTCGGAACATCGATAAAAGACAGCAATGTGCGGGTGGATTTTTCCCAGAAGGTCATCCAGCACTCTGCAGGGGGATGGAGAAGGTTAGATAAGCTGCACCGTGTACTCGGGTATTGTATAGCTGACTCTGATGACAGAAGGAAGACTTCGTCTAGACTTTGCTGAATGCGTTGGTTGCGCTTTAGCTGTACAAGAAGCAGCAACGTGTCAATCGCGCGGTCTGTCTACGTTGCCAGTCTGCTCACAAGGTCTACGCAGGTGAATACGATCTTCTTGCCCCGCTTGCTCTGCGCGGAGATAGTATGTCAGCTGAAGGAACTCTCCAAGATTCGTAACCTCGTGGGCAGCTTACCAATTTGCTGAAGATACGCGGAAGATCTCCGCCTTTGTCTTGCACGGTTTCCTCGTGCAATAGGAACGTGAAACCAGCCGTGGTCGAGTAGGCGAGCTCGATGTCGTCCAGTATCCCTGGATACTTCATTTGCAGGTCTTTCAGCAGATCGTCCACATCGTTGATGTTCTCCTTGTAAGTTTCTCGTGCTACGTCTAGTAGCTTCTTCTTTTCGGCTTTGATGGCGAAGACTCTCGATGTTCGAGCAGATAGGGCAGTCTTGCTCATCGACTGTGCCAAATATCAAATCAGATCAATGTCCCAAGACTGATAAACAAGTCGAGCAGATCTTACAGACAACACCTGCTCGTTTAGCGTGTCGGCAATGTCGTTATCGATAAAGTCCAATCTTTCATCTCCTAATATTTCGCCAATCGTGTTGAGCATTGACGACTTGCAACCGCCGCCCTCTACGAGGCAATTGCGGATTTGCGGGATCGCCTTGATGAAAGCTCTGAGCTGGAGCATAAGAGCCAGTTTCTTCTCGCTCTCTTTCGAAGGGTCTACATTCTTCTTGTTTGATCGCTTGGCAGTCGACACCAAGGCGATGCTCGTTTGCAGAGACGAGGTTATCTTGTCGGCATCAATGCGTTCGAGGGATTTGAGCGCTTTGCGGACGTTTCTGAAGCGGTCGTCACTGTCAATTAGCTCAGCTACGACATCCAGGCGGGTCTCGATCAGCTTGAGGTCGGTCGAAGGCGATAGGATGTTGCTCCTCAGCTATAGATCTTTCGTCAGAAAGAGTCAGCTCAAAACGAGCTGTCGAATATTTACCAGACGAGTAGCCATAGGGGTGTAGCAGTGATTGAGAAAGCCGAAGAGCGTATGCTTTCCTTTCTTGTCGAGGAGCTTTGGTAGCATAACAATTCAGGATACAAAAAAATCTGAGCAAGGAATACGATATAGACCTACATTCTCCACCAGCTCCAGGTTCTTGGCAGAGTCTGTGTCGACCAGCATGGTTCCTTCGAGCGGAACATATCGAATTTTGACAGTGTGCAATGCAAAAGTCCGATTGAAGGTCGACTCCATGTACTTGAAGAGGGCTGAAACAGCAGAAAGAGCGTAATACTTGCCCTTGAGGAGATCACTGACAATCACAGGAAGTAGGATGAGCACAGCTAGGTGCGTCCCTAGCTAGGTCTGGTACGTTCTGCTTCTTGAGCGGATGTTTCACTCACTTAGTTGCCGTAGTCTCATCATCTTGAATGTTGAGCTCTGTGCAGAAACGCATGCCTGCTTCCGGATCATAGTATCTTCGAGCAATACCAAAGATCCTGACGCCAGTAGTTGAGCTAGTCTCATAGTCGGAGACTGAGCTGGCTCTCGAGCTAGACGGCGACGTTGACGAAGGCCCGACGCTGTCTTGCCTTGTTCGGCTCATTGGTGAACGCTTCTCTCCAAATGTAGCTCGTAAGTATTGTGTGAGCTGTGTTTCTTCGTACTTTGAAGAGCTAGGATCGATCCCTCCGGCCGCGGTGGTGAGCTTGTTCCAATGCATGCCGCCTGTGTTTGGCATGAAGATCATCGAAGGCCATCGTACCTACGCGAGAGGCAATTTCAGCTACACTTCAGATGATTCACACTTACAAAGCAAAACATCATTCCAGCTCACCGAAAGTGTATGTACAGTCTTGATGTACGTTTGAGAGTCGTTGAGCTGGGTCAGAAGGCAGGTCGCGGTCGACGGCTGAAAAGCTGCAATGCCGACAGAACGGACACCAGTGGAACCCTTTGACTCTGTAATGCTTGTCACCCAATGCTCATCCGCATCGGCGAGGTCAATTTGGCCGGCAGAGGTGTCATCGTCTGCCGTTGTTGCCGGTGGAGGGATGCGGTCTGCCACATCGGACATGACAGAAGAGGCCGCCCGTCTCCTTTTTCCTGAACGGCCACGATTGGAAACAGATGAAGATGTACTTCGTGTGTACGTTGATCCCGCAAGCTTTCTCCTGCCGCCAGTCTGCCATGGCTGGCCCTTCCATTTGTTGTTGTTTCGATAGCCTGAAGAACCCGAATTCGACGTGCGGGTGAAGGTGGAGCCGCTTCGAGTACGTCGAGTAAGGGAGGATTCAGTGTAGGAACCTGAACGCGTGGTCCTTGACGCTGGGGTGGAGGAACGTGACCTGGACGTGTAGCCCATGTTGAACAAACGAGTCTGTGCTGGGATGACGGGCGATACAAAGGCCCTGTCGGTCAATGACTGGACGTTCAGGTGCTATAATCGTCAATTCTCAGCTGCTGTGCATTTGTCGAGCTGGTCGGATCCTCTATTTCGGCCGCGGTGGCCGATTTTCGAGACGCGTAAACAAAGTCGTCGCCACGAAGGACGATAGAGGTTATGCGGCGCGAAGTCTGTCGCTGGCACTGCGTTGTGGCTTGCACACGCCGAGATAGCACTGTATAGGTGAACGGCGAGTCGTCAGAACGAATGGCTGTCGACTATGTGTACCTGCTGTTGTCGCGTCTGAATCGGTAAGAGGGAAGGAACAGCAGGCCAGGCGAGGATGCATGATGGCGGCAACTTGCAAGATAAGGGCCAGGAATGACAGAGAGCCCACACACGGCTGCTGTGGACTAGCCAGGAATTCACATCAGCCGAAGTTTGCATAGCACAAGGCTGTTCGACGCTGTGAGCTGAGTCGTGACTGGACGACCATGACTATGATATTAGCAGACTTGGGCCATTTCACGTGCTTGAAAGTCGGGATGACGCTGCGAAATGGCTTCTTGTCGATGCTCACAAGCTGTGACAGACAGACTGTAAGCAAGAGCTTGAGCTCAATGCCCTTAAAGCATTACAGATATCACACACACGCCCCTCTGGCGCATTTGTCGAGGTACGCAGCTGCTGCACTTGCTTTGCCACATACGGTACTGCTGGCTTCTACTGCTCCGACAGTCTTCCTGTCTCGTCTGTCTCGTCACGCAAAATGCTTGCGGGCCGACATATCGCTCGTGTTATCCTCTTCTAGTGCTCGTTCGGCTACAGCATGCTTCTAGACGGTCTTGCTATGCCGCAAACTGCAGCGACTTCTAGGGTCTACGGGCTTTCAGACTCACAGAACTGCAGGCGCCTGACCAGACCAGACCTCGCTCATGGCATGCTATATTGACGAAACATGCGTCTCGCACAGCTACGCGCTGCCCTGCTCCGTATGCCTGAGTTGCATTGCTTTGCCTGTCCCGAAATGGAAGTGCCCCGCCACCGAGGCGCTTCCCAGATCCGGCTCGCGAAGGCTTGCAGTGCACTGAGCCAGACTGATGCAGCGAGGCGGGCTTGCGTATTAATGAGGTGTAGTGGTGGAGCGGTGACCGCGCGCGCGGCCTTGTCTCATTATTGACAGTCGAAGCAGTTCTGGGCTCTGGGTCAATTCAGCTCTGCCCTTCTCTTCCGCAACCGACTCTCTAGCCACCACCCTACTACCGCGCTCATAGACGTACGTATTCTACGACGCTGCACACATACGATAACATCGCACAACTCCACTCCCACGCAGCCGCTGCGACGCCCTCGGTCACTCCCGCAGTCTCCCTCACGCTGCCTGACCGGAGCGTGACAGACGCACGCAGGCACCACCCAACCATTCCGTCCACTATCCTGCCAGCAGCGATGGCGCTCTCGCCAGTCTACGCTGCAATACTCCAAGATCTCAACAAGGCTGTCGCTCAGAGCCAGCCCGAGGACGTCTTGCAATTCTGCTCCAACTGGGTGAGTTCGCCTCCATGTGTGGCCACTGCTCCCCGCGCGAAGGGACATCAGAAAGCCACGAGCATCATCCGAAGAAGCTCGCTGACAGCAATCTCACCTCTTCCACGCCAACGGCTTCCTCTCTAGTTCAATGCCAAACTCGAGGAGCAGCGCATCGCTGGCCGCCTCTCCATCGCTCAGGCCGAGAGCGCCATGGGCGGTCACTCTGGCCTGGGCTCACGCAGCAAGAGCTTGGCCCCTCTGGGAGGAGCTGGCGCTGCTGCAATGCCTCACCAGGTTTCTGGCATGAAGAAGAAAGCCTCTCTGCCTTCGCTCGCTGGACAGGGCTACACTTTTGGCTCGCCCGCCAACGGCAACTCGACTGGTGGCGCCAAAGGCCACGCTGCCTTCTTTCCCGCCAGCAATCCCAGTCCCTTCTCAGAAGCGCCGCCTATGCACATCACCTCGAGAGGTGGCCCCTCGACGACCTCTCGTGGGGCAGGTACTCTCTCGCCAAATCCTGCCGATGCCCCTGCACGCGGTGGGATCCAATGGAACCGGCCTTTCTCCGGAGCCCCAGGCCCAGACGTCGACATGCACGAGTCTGACGAGGACAATGCTCGAGCATACGCTGGTCTCGGTGGTCGTGAAGATAGGCACGGAGCTGTTTCGCCATCAACCTTGCCACCCCATCGCTCTGCTCAGGCTTCGACTTCTGGACCCTCCACCTCGTCGCCTGACAATGGCATTCCTTCCGGTTACAATCTGGGCCGCAGAACCTCGGTGTCTGCAGAGTCCATCGATCCAAACAGTCTGTCTAGCGCCTCACCAATGCCCAAGGTCGTCATCGCCAAGACACCCTCGCAACGTGCTCGCATCGAGTCTAGCACGGAAAAGAATCTTCTCTTCCGAAATCTGGACGAGGAGCAACACAATGATGTAGTCAACGCAATGAAAGAAGTTCGGGTCACCAAAGGCACCGAGGTCATCGTACAAGGCGCTGTTGGTGATTTCTTTTACGTTGTCGAAAGCGGTGATTTCCAGGTCTGGGTCAAGCCTCAACAAGCCTCTGGCATGGTCATGAGCCCTACCGGTCCATCCAATGGTGCTCGCGGCAGAAGCGTCTCTGTCGAGCCCGAAGGCAGCGTCAAGGATAACGAGACGACGATCTTGGAAGATGGCAGCCAAGTCCGTGGTGATGGCTCCAAGCTGGTTGCGTCTATTTCCTCCGGAGGTTCCTTCGGCGAGCTGGCGCTCATGTACAATGCACCTCGTGCAGCAACCGTCGTCTGCTCATCTGACGAGGCCACCCTCTGGGCGCTGGATCGAGTCACCTTCCGCACGATCCTCATGGAGCATACCAGCAAAAAGCGCCGAATGTATGAGAAATTCCTCTCCGAAGTCCCCATCCTGGTCTCGCTTGAGAACTACGAACGAAGCAAGATCGCAGACGCGCTCGAGGAGAGAATCTATGAAGAGGGCGAGGACGTCGTGAGAGAAGCAGAGCTCGGCAAGAACTTTTACATCATCGAGAGCGGAACTGCCGAAGTCTTGAAACGCAAAGAAGGTGGCAAGCAGGAACGCGTTGGTACTCTTTCCAAGGGCGATTACTTCGGAGGTGAGCGTGAATGCGGTGCAATGTACTTGAGTCATAGCAGCTGACACAGTCTTTGCTCTCCTGTTCCAGAGCTGGCATTGCTGAATTCAGCACCGCGAGCAGCCACCGTTCGTACCATGCCTGGGTCCGGCCGTCTACGCGTCGCCACGCTGGGCGAAAAGGCATTCACACGTCTGCTTGGACCTGTCGTGGAGATTCTGACTAGAAGTGCGGTCACCAAGTATGGCCCTTCGTCAGTAGCTTCGGGCGAGAGGGATCGTGGCGGAGCAAGCGCGCATGGTCCCAAAGAAATCCGGCATGACCGCGAGCGCAGTGGAACCTCAACTCCGACAGCCGCAGCGAATAGAGATAAAGAAAACGCATAAGTCTGCTTGTTCCTGCTCTCTTCCCACAAGATCATTATACTTCACATGCATCCGCCTAGGCGCTGTATTTACGCTGTTGCTCGAGGATGCCACCCCGCAAGCTACTCGCATCGCTCCTTCGAGCCGGTTACAGCAACATCGGTCTGCTGGTCTTTCCTTCGAGTATCACCAGATGCTTTCGCTCATCCTTTAAACATCACTTTATAGACTTTGTCGAACCTTTGAGCAGTGTAGTCGGGTCCACTTGTCAGCCGTCTTGTCATTGTCCACCAAGATACTAGAGGAGCCGTCCTAACAATTCAGACACCTTGCAATACATTATGCGGTTGTATCAAAAATTCAAGCGTTGCTGCTTCTTGTGTGCCGCTTTCTTTGCGCTCAAGAAGGCGAGGTGATGCAGGCAGACGTTTGGGATGACGCCGAGTTCGCTCTGACCTACCACCGGAGAGCTCAACAGCCAAAAGTGGCAGCAGAGGCTGTTCTCTGCGATTCCAGCGGGAGTCCAAGGTTGACTGGGAGACGTCAGCAGCTGGCACGCGTACGACTGCACCGTGCGCGAAGCTCATCACATCCGTCCGAGAGCAGCGCAGCCTCGCGCCTACATGGCACCGACGCATCTCAAGGCATACTCCGACGTACGCAGCAGGTGCAGGTCGACCAGCATATCAACCACGTCTAAAGCAGGATCCGGCCATTGAACAGTCGATACTGTTTCCGAAAAGGTCAAGCTTAGCTCTTGCCGCTGCAGGTCCCGCACGCACGCACCAGCATGCTGCCGTGGAACCCTCCAGCATCGCTGTCGATGCAGCATGGACAGCAGCATGGGCAGAGTGGAGGCATGGGTATGCAGAATGAGCTGCACTCAGTAGGCATGCAGCATCAACAGGGTGGTGCCGGTGGGCAGTTTCACCAGCAGCAGCAAGGCCAGGGACAGCAGCAACAGCAGCAGCCGTCTCAGCAGCAGCAACAGCAGCAACAGCAAGGAGCTGCCTCAATGACTACAAATGGCCTTCAGTCCCCTGCACAACCGCCTTTGTCGCTGTCCCAGGTCCTGCACTTTCTTCAAACCGAATGGCGCCGCTACGAGCGCGAACGTAACGAGTGGGAAATCGAGCGCGGCGAGATGCGGGTACGTGCTGTCGAACTGCGCTTGACAATGCTGTGGCGCAACCATATTGAATCTTACACTCGTCTGTCTTGCATTCCTCGACTCCTTATTTTAGGCTCGCATCGCTCTCCTCGAAGGTGAACGTCGTGGCACCGAGAACCTCAAGACCGATTTGATGCGTAGAGTCAAGATGCTGGAATACGCACTACGCACCGAACGCGGCAAGTATCTCACAACAGCAAATCAGCAGCACAGTATCAACAAAGAGAAGGAAGTACAAGCGGCCAAGCCTCAGGAAGATAAAGAAAAAGAGGGCAGTGTCGATGCTGAAAAGGACCAGCAGACTTCGGGCAAGGAGGCTGAAGACAAAGAGAAGCCCTCTGCTATCCCGGGAGAGAAGAGAAAATCGCTCAAGGAGCAGTCTGGGCTGCCACAACCAGGCAGTGCAGCGCCAGATCGGGCAAGCCCAGTCCCAACGGTGGCATCCGATGATGGGGCGGTGGCTGGTGCAGGTTTGTGCACTCAGCTTGAGTGATACAGGCGACTTGAGCTCACTCTTCTTACCTCTTAGTACCGGACCTCGTGATCTCGAATGCGAATCCGGCGGCAAGTGCCACTGGAGCGGCCGGTGGTGCGCAGCAGCTAGCTGGCTTCCAGCGCATATCGTCCACAACATCTCTCTCCTCCTTCCCCAATGGCCAAAATAGTGTCAACACTGGAGGAGCTGGAACGATGAATCTTGGACCATTGTCTTGGAATCCATCACTCGGTCGTGACCCCAGAGGTCGAGCTAAGAGTCGCGAATATCTCAAGCAATGTCTTCAGGAGATAACCTATCTTACAAGTGCTACAGCTCTGAATCCACTGCCTGAAAGAACTCCAGCTGGTATGCTTAGACCGCGGAAGCACATGATGGAGGTTCCAGCGCCGAGCCAAGCGGCTGCCCCTGCTTTGCAACCGAATGGTCCCAGTGGCCAGGTGCAAACTACTGCTTCCGCTGTGCCCGAGATCCAGCAATTAGGATCAAACACCGTCATCTCGCTGCCTCGGGCTGGTTCACTGGCGGGAGCATCAGCTGCACCGAATACCGGCACTCAAGTCAACCTAGCTGCGGAAACAGAGACAATTGCTACGAAGTCAACGTCTTCTGAGGCGACCACGCTCGATACAACATCAAGCACCCCACCCTCGGAAACGCTGGATCCGGATTCGAGCAGCTCGGAAATTACGGCGCCCAAGCTCTCACCCCTTGTACCTCAGACCGCGGCCGATGTCTTCTCGGCGCTTCCTTTAGGCCCTCCTTCTGAAGAGAGCGACGTTGAAGATTCTGCAACAATGACAACGGACGCCGCTGCTCGACTCACCGCAATCTTCCGGCCCGAATCGAGTGAGGAGTGGAAGAAAGCACTACAGAACGCTGGTCAGCAGAAAAAGCCGCAAGCCAATGGCCTAGCCTCGTTGAATGGCGACACCGATAGAGCACCGGGCACGACCATTACATTGAAGGAAGCACAAGAGCAGGCCGCGAAAGCAAAGGACACCACCGCAGCACCGGTGTCGAATCCTGTCAATCGCGCGCGGAGCGACACAGTGCAAAGTTCCGCAACACTGACTGGAGACTATGAAGATGAACACAAGACGTGGAAACCGCGTCGAACACTGAGAGCGTGAGCTACGTCTGTTGCACCGCGCTGCCAACGAAACTGAGAGACAAGCCTGCAGACACCTTGACGGCGCACGCTGTTTGGCTTTCGACCGGTGCGAGAGGACCGAAGACGTCACTTTTGCAACTGGCAGCGATGACTGCACCGTCAAATTATGGCGAGTACCATCGCAAAGTCTCTCTGCCGTGTGAGTTGGGTCGCATGCAGCTTTTGCGGTATCGTCACGGCTCACGAAACTGCCTCAGTAACCGGTCGCAGCACTTGTCCGACTCGGAGCCTGCCATCACCTATCGTGGTCACACCGCTCCGGTAACCTCACTATATCTCTCGTCTTCGATGGCGACAAATCGGGTCTATTCAGCCTCGCTAGATTCCTCCATTCAAGTCTGGAATATGCCTCCGAAAGAGCGGGATACCTATGCGCCGTTCGATCCGAGCTTGAATATAGCTAGGCTAGAAGGCCACACGGATGGCGTGTGGGACGTGTGCCTGCTCTCGGCGGCTGGAAGTCGGGCGGCTAACGGCAGTTCCACCACGCCCTGGGCGGACAGCGACAAGGAGATTCTCGCATCAGCAAGTGCAGACGGTACAGTCAAAATTTGGGACGTCTCGCCCACAGGCGAAGACGGCAGAATAGCGTCATCTGCCGGGGGCGCTCTGCGCCTGTCTTGGACCGCTGCAGGTACCGACTCCGCAGCGGAGAATGCAAGTAGCACGCTTCTTGCGCCGACAAGCCTCGCGCTATGTCAAACGGACATGACGAAGCTGGCAGTCGCCTATCAAGATGGACGGATACGATTATTCGATGCTGAGACTGGCAAGCTTGTCTTGACTTTGCAGCACAGCGACAGTGCCAGTAAGTCGTGCAGCCAGTCATGCAACACCTTCGAACGCCGTTGAAAGCGTTGCCCATCTTCGCAGATGTGCAAATCAATCGGATAGTATCGCACCCGACATTGCCAATGTTGGTTGCCGGCTCGGAGGATAAGTACATCCGTCTGTATGACCTCAAGAGTGGTGAGCGTGTCACAACATATGCAGTTGCGTACTTGACTCTCACGCTGGACTCTCCAGGTCAATGCACTTATTCGCTGGTGGGCCATACCGATGCTGTAACATCCATCGATGTGGACCCCTCAGGCCTCACAATTGCATCAGCATCGCACGACTGCACATTACGCTTCTGGGACCTGCTTCAAACGCGGTCCTGTATCCAGGAGATCTCCAACTCTCATAGAACAAAGGGCGACGAAGGCGTGCTGGACGTGAAATACCATCCTACGCTGCCATTTGTGGCCAGTGCCGGTGCGGATGGCGGCTTCAGGCTCTACGGCTAGGGTGTCAGCGCTGGAAGCACGCAAAGTTATACCATTTTGAATGCTGCTGTATACGAGTAACGAAACATGGCATACATAGCCAGAATTAGATCTTTGGTACCGCACAGCAATAGTTGCACAGGTCAGAGGACACACAGTGCGGCAAGTGACTGATCATTTGGTGAGGCGCTGGCGAAGAAGCATGACCGCACTTGCACTTGCTCTCAGCCCAACAACTCCGCCAACAACCACGATGGACGCTTCCACGTCTACTTCGCTCTATACAGGTGATAACAGCATTGCCAAGGCAAGCAGCTGGCCAGAGAGTGCGTCAATTTCCTGGCGCGAGAAGTCGACGTTTGACTTACACGGTACATTGCTTTCGATCACCTCGCGTACAAACGCCAATGACTGCAACCGCAAATGCTCTGTGTGATGGAAACTTTTGGCAAATGTTCATCTCTTCTGTCAACTCGTGGATCCTTGTTGAACGCACGGACGCAGTCCAGACTGGCGCTTCCTTACTCGTCGCATGGCAGCTGAAAGCTCGAAGAGTCCTCATCGTAGGAGGGGGCAATGTAGCAGCTGACAGGCTGCGATCTGTACTACCTACGGACGCTAAAGTCACACTGGTGTGTCCAGAAGACGGTATGGGCGACGAGGTGCGGCATCGAGTGCTCGGAGAAGCTTCGAAGTGGCATATCCAGTGGCGAGACCGAGGCTTCGAAGATGCAGATGTGGAAGACGAGGTAGATCACAACATCTGACTACCTTGAAGGAGGAGGCTGCTTACTGAAGCTTGCCTCCGGCTAATCTGGAATCTCTGTAGGCTTGGGACATGGTCTTGACTGCCTTAGACGACCCCGAACTCAGCAAGCACATCTACACACTCGCAAAGAAACACCGTCTCAACATCAATGTGGCCGATGTGCCGCCCTTGTGTGACTTCTACTTCGGTAGCGTCATTCGTCGGGGGCCTTTGCAAGTTATGATTTCGACCAATGGAAAAGGTCCTCGACTTGCAAATCGCATTCGGCGACAAATTGAGGCAGGACTGCCAGCAGACGTAGGCGAAGCCATCGACAACATTGGAGAACTCCGCAAGCAGCTACGCAAGAAAGCTCCAGGCAGCGACTCCGACACAGTCAAGAGGCGGATGGAATGGATGGTTCGGGTGACGGACAGCTGGACACTCGATGAGCTGGCTGCGATGAATCCGGAACAACAGGAAGCAATTCTTTCAAGCTGGGAAGAAGACTATGCTCGGTCATTTGCTGCAAGTAGCAGCCTGTTCACCAAGCTGATTCGACGCGCAATGTGTCCTTACTGGATCGTCCAGCTGTTCAACCCAAGCTTTTGGTGGCAGCGAGGCGCGATAAGCACACAGATCATTGAGTCCAGCCGACAGGCATGTCCGGTCTATAAGAGGAAGGCTGCCATCGAGCCGTCGAATGCATCAATGTTGCTCGCATCTGGCACCGGCGCAGTCATTGGAGCGGGCTGCTTGCTGCTTTTCCAGCGATTGCGTGCGCGTTAGATGCGCTGAAGAGGAGGCAGCCGACATCTAGGAAATCAACCAAGTTAATTGTCGTGCAACTCGAGTCAGTGTCTCATTTGGAGCGAGAAATGCCACAGTCTTTGGCTCTGTGTCTCCTGTCGCACGCCTGCCCGCTCGGAGGAAGAATTTGCAACGCTGCCAAAGCGCCGCACCGCCCACCCAGCATCAGTACAGGCAAGCCAGAGCATTCGTGCCATGCCTTGAAAGTGGACCACAGCGCATCTGAAGCTGCAGATGGCCTGCACGCTGCATGTCCAGTGACGACGTTCGACGACCTTGAGACAAACACGTGCCTCGGCTGCTCGAGGCGTCTGTGCACAAAAGTGAGGTCACCGTCGAGCAAGCACTCGACGCCTCTGCAGAGCGCCGACGATGGATGCAGCTGGTCCGGCGTATGTGCCTTTCGAGGCTGCCTCCACGCGCAGCTCTGGCGTGCATGTCGCGTTCGCCGCCCTCTTCCTCTTGGCCGGCACGTATCTCTGCACTTTCGGACGCAGATTCTGGCGTTTGACCTGCGCCATTAGCGTCGCTCTGGCATTGGAGCTGGTCGCAGCCGCAGTCGTGTTCAATGTCATGTGAGTGAGATGAGCAGGCCTATCGCTGCAAGGCAGCCCGCGCGCTTTTGCAGCTTGATTCATGCTGACATACTCGTGACTGTTTCCTCGATCATTCTGAAACCCAGTGGCTCAGCTGGTCTGAAAAGCAGCTACAGCGACAAGAGTAATGACCTCGCCATCTTCGGAATCATCAATGGTATCGCTCTGGCCGGCCTGCTCCTGTCTCTCCTGCTCCCTGTTCCGTGTTACCTTGGCTGGTGGCTCGGCTTTGCCACACTTGGCGCTCTCGCTGGCCTGTCTTTCGGCGCAACAATGATGATCCTTCGGTCAGGCGATGATATGCTCATCGGCAAAATCGTTGGTCGCTGGATCTTTTTAGCAGTATTTGCTCTCATCGGCCTTGCTGCTGTAATGTTTACGAAATGGCGTGGAGCTGTAAGTGGTCACGGATGCCCTGTCTGAATCTAAAATTCACGAATGTTGACATACTTGTTTGCAGACGTTGGCGTGCTGTGTAATAGGGTGCTGGCTTTTAGCGCTTGGTATTGATCTCACCGTGAATCGGAACACTGGCGCTTCTCGCGGATTGCGCAAGTTGCTGGACGAGAACAACTTGCATAGCGAAGTACGCACACACCCGCCGGATTGCGAATGAAGCGCCTGACTTCAATTCTCTATCTAACAGACTCTCCGGGTGTACGATGCACCTCTTTCGACTCGCCTGCTTTTTGGACTCAGCGTGAGTGACTTCGCAAGACCGTCCGCTTGACTTTGACTCACTCTCGCTCGTCTTGCTGATACACAGTGGCTCCTAGCTTTGATTTTCTTCGCTCTCCAAAATTTTCTCTACTCAGATCGAGTATTCTTGCAACTACCACCGGCAATGCAGCAAGGGACTCGCTGGAAAATGCTGTTCTTGCCATACCTCGCTCGAAAACGAAAAGGTCGCTCATCAAGCACCGCAGGCGAGGTAGACCTTGAGAAACGAGACGAAACGCCATTGACAGCGAATGGTCTTGATGTACAAGGCATTCGCAGTCCCAGCTCAGAACCTGCTTCTACGCCAAGTACTGCACAAGACGACTCTGAAGTTGCTGAGCGCACTTCATTGGCATCCGGCAGCGATCTCAGAGCGATGACTGCCAATTACCGGAGGGCGCTAGCGATCTTAGACGCGGACGGAGACGATGATGCAAACACCACGCAAACGCCTGCTACGGCCGCTACGACTGCCATTCCCATATATTATAGGCCTAGCCCGGTCGCGCTCATGGCTTCACCTGTCCGGCCTAGCTTTAACAAAGACAAAGAACAAAGAAGTTTCTCACCCGAAGAGCCGACAACAGCCCCTTCCCCCGCTGCAGAACTTACGCCAGTCCGTTTGGTGTCGCCTGCAAGGATAGGAAGTCCAGCCCAGGCAATGCAAACCTCCCGCCCGGAGATGCCTTCAGCGACAGTTCAGCCAATGCTGTCTCCAGTCGGTCCAGCTGTGCCGGCTGTGCCGGCTGTATACCAGAACAGGCGGGCCTCTGTAGACCGAATACCTGATCTTGGTGCTATAGGGCGCGCAGAGTCGGACAGAGGGACTACCTATTCGGTCCCATTGTCCAATTTCACGCATAGCGAGTATCGAGACCGTGACGATGTGCGTCCCCCAAGCTGGTCCGGCGATCTGCCGTAAGTGCACACATAACCATCAACGCAATGGTGCTATTTGCTGAAAACTGCATAACTTCAGCTGGAATCCTAGCATGCTTCGAGGAGAGCTTGATCCAGCTACCTTACCAAAACATCCGCAGTCTGTGGGGCATAACCAATATCAAAACCCGACACATCAGCAACGACGTTCAATGGCACCTGCGAATGCCCCAGCTGCCATCCCTGATGCAGCTCAAGAAGGAACTCTCGCTCAAGGCAATCGGTCCCACGCTGCAGGTCTCGCCGCTCCAGCTGAAGAAGAGTACGAAATCGTAGAGATAGATGAGGCTGAACCTGTCGCAAGCGGAAGACCGAACTTGCGAATATCTCAGCCATTTCAGATGGCAGCTGCTTACCCGTCCAGGCCTGGAAGCCGCGATGGCTCGCCGATTTTAGGTCCTCTGGCTTCGCTTGGTGGACAAGGGCGGTCTATACAGAAGATACAGCGCACACCGGTCCGCGAGCGCCACATGTTTCCCGCGGATGACGATCTGCCGGATCACAGCTTGGTATCGCCAGAAGGAGCCCTTCCTCCGGCAGGCCACGACCGGTTGCGCACCTCGGAGACTGCTGTTGAATCACCCCGGCATTTTGAAAGAGATGAAGAGGCTACGGAGACCGAGCCGTTTGATGACGACAACGGAAGCGCTTCTGAACGCGGTCCATCGACGCATGCGAGCTATTCTGTAACGAATTTCAAGCGAAGTAGAGTACCAGTCCCGACCAAGCAGCAAGACCACGAGGGCTCAAACGCGATAAGAAAAAGCATGAACACCGTTTCCAGCGAATCTGGCAGAACAGGAATGCTGGCGGATAGACCAATCACACAGTCCGACATGACTCCGGAGATTTGCGATTTCCCAGCGCCGTCACGACCACGCTTAGTTCACAATGACTCGCCGCCTATCAGTAATAAGGCCAGCATCTCCTTGGCAGGCACACCAGGCGGCTCTTCATATAACATCCTTCCTGATGCAGGACAAGCGTCCGGCTCTAGGAGCGAGCTTTCGGAGCAGACTGTACGACCAAGTCAAGAACAGCGGCGCTCAATGGAAATGGACCGGCTTGCGAATCAGCAAGCGGTTTCAGCTGAAACTGGCACTAAAGGCGCACGCGAGGATCAGCGACGAGTCCGATTCTTTGACGGCAGTACTGGTAGTCGCAAGACTTTGCGTGAACGACTCTTGAGACGATGAGATGGAAATTGGGGTACGAAACACGACTTAGATGATGATTATGCACCGAGACGACCCTACACACGACCCTTTATCTTCGACGAACTGAGAGCCTAATAATACATTGATGACAGTAATCTCTCATACATGCACAGCGCAATACATCGATAATCAAATTGATTGACCGAGATTCTCTGTTCTGATTGCCACGCCGGGATTGGGAAGGAGCGGGGCAATGCTGGCTTGCCCTCATAGTACTTCTGACTGGATTGCTACGTACACCTCCGCAGGTACACAGGTGCCTTGAGATCTGACAAAGCTTTTTGGAGTCCTGGTGCACAGTCTCTACAGCGACGGCGCTTCGACAAGACCACCATGTCCACCGAAGAAGTCGATGACATCGCAGCGGAGACGCGCTTCGTCTACACGCATGTCTCAGTCAAGATGGTGCAGGCCGTGTCGCTTATCGCGCCCACAGTGGGACTGGGTAGAGCACTGTCAGTAGCACGACATTGTTGCCTGCCCAGCAGGGCAGATGTGATATGATATGCAGCAATGCTGATTTGCGGGACATCATGGACGGGCGTGATCGATGGCTACTGAAGATATCAGAAGAACGTAGGTGTTAGGACATGGTGGCATGGATATTGACACCCATGGCTCAGCTGAATTGCGTTTGTGAAGTTCTCTGTGAACCGCTGGCTGCGAAGAAGCGCTGCCTGGACCTTCATCTTTGGAAGCACATCAGGTCTGGCAATGGCATGGCTGCGTCTGCGGAATGAAGAGCCTATAGGCAAGCTCGCATGTCCTTGTCATGTGCGCAGCCTCCCGCTGACCTTATAATGGCAATACTAGCTATCTACGACCGAGCCTACCGCTTGCGACACAACGAGACACAGGTGAGCAGCCAGTGGCAAAAGTACAGCTATCCTGCCCCGCCGCTGACCCTCTTTTGCAGGTCCAGGTTGACGACTACAGCAAGGTCGGCGCTGTTCTCGGAGCGCTCATCACGACCACCATCTTCTACCGCCGGGCGAGCTTGCTCAGCAATGTCTTTGGCGGAGCAGCACTGGGTACAGCAGGTGGCGTTTTGACACACGTCGCTCAGCTTGCCAAGAAAGGTGGTTCCAAAGCGGTGGAAGCGGAAGTCAGCTCTTTGCCAGATCCAGTTGAATTGAGCAAGGGCGTCAAGGATGGAAAATAGCGGGCTGCTGGTCTTGCAGATATTGGCCTTGATTGGCATGCACTTCTTCGGCTTCACATATTGACTTCACGGCAGCGGGTGATTTCATACTTATATAAACAACAATGTCGTACCTCAATAGCGATTGTATCAATCCCTTTCAGTCCTCGTCAACAATCCGAAGGCCCTGCGACTCTATTGCGGGCGCCGGAGGCGGGTTTTCGATAGCTTCCGCTATTTGCTTGACCCTGATTTCCTCCTCTTGAGGTTGGTCGTCATCCTGTTCCCGCTCGTCGGCGCCCCGAAACACGACACCGGGTGCGCCGCTGCGCAGCTTGAGCTTCTTGTTCGCTCGCTCTTCGTCAGAAGAGTCCGAGTCATCTGACGATTCAGCCTCTCCATCCTTGCCGAGTTTCGCCTTGCCGTTCGCCGCTGCTGGGCCTGCTGTTGACGATGCTGGACCTTTTCCTTTGCTGCCTTTTCTCTTCTTCTCCTTCTTCTTGAGCCGCTTTTCGCGGTTCTTTGCTGTCCGCTCGTCATCGGCCTGCTTGAGCGCTTCTTGTCGTGCATTGAATTCCTTTGTGGCTTTTTCCTGCGGGCGGTGGAGGTCAAGATTGGTCTCAGCAGTAGTACTAGCATTGACGAATCAGCATTGCATTAAATCACCTTTGCATCTTCTTCCTCCATCAGTCTGAGACGCTCGTACTCTCGCCGCCGTGATTGCTTGTACACGTGAAATTCCCCAGAGCCTGAATAGCAGATGCAACAACAGCGTAGAGAGTAGTCTCAGCAGCTGTCATATGTGGTATTGCAAAATGCGTAGCTCGTGATGTGCCTCACCTGCACCGGCGGAAGAGCCTTGGACATTCGGAATCATGTCACGCGGAGCTGCCAAAGTCTTCGTCTTGGGCCCAGTTGGGATGTAGACCTCTTTGCTAGGATCTTTGAATAGCTTATCAAGGCTGGCCTTCTGTGCCTCTGCTGCTGTTCTTGGTTTGACGGTGTGTGCAGCATTGCTGGCCGCAGCTTTCGGTGAAGGCGACGGTCGGTGAGACCGCCGCGTTCTATCAGCATCCGCCATATTCTTCCACTGGCCTGCTGGGTAATCGTACGATGTAGTGAGATGGCGATTGGAGGTCTTGCTGTCGTTGCCTGAGTGCAAGAGCTGTGTCGAACGTCTTGCGCTGGGTAGCTCAAAGGGCGATCGGCGAAAGAAGCACACGCGATCAGAACGACGGCAAGCAAGGCAAGGCAAGGCTAAGGCAAGCTTCAAGCAGCTGTGACGTGCTCAGAGTTTGAATTGCAATCTGAGACAACAATGACATGGAGGTTGTGGAGTTGAACAAAAAGCTATTGAAACCCAAATGACCGCGTAGTCCAGTCCTGCACATTTTCTCTCATTCGCTCGTCCAGGCTTGCTTGAGAACGTTGCACAATCGTAGAGCCAACTTTGCGGGATGAGAAGATGTGTGCCAGTGACTGGATGTGGCCGAAAGTAGAGAAGAGGAGAATAGGAATTTTTGGAGGGAGGGTAGAAACAGAAACCAGAAAAGAGCGAGATGAGAGAGCTGAAAGCCGGCAACTAGGTCTGCTGCTTCGACTTCCAATCTCTGAGAGCTCGCTGCCCCATTTGCCCGGGGTCTTTCAATCCATTTTTGCTTTTAAGCTTCACCGCTTCGCTTCTTGACGGGCCCGGCTGCTTGACAACATAGCGTCTTCACACGCTGCTTCTCTTTGCACCTGCTCTCCGCGGACGCCGCCGCCGTGCTTCTCGCGCGTGACCGTATAATTACTGCAGGCAATTGAAGTCAGGAGAAAGTCAGCAAAGCCACGTCGAATCGTCGTAGCTATGGCAACGCACCATGAAGTACATTGTGCTCTCGAGGTTGGGGTGAATATTTCTCAGTCTGTCTCGAGCAGATTGCAGCTTCTGGTCCTTGATCTGTGCCTCTCTTCCACTCGACGCCGATGAAACGATGGTCGTCGAGTCGTCGTCATCGCCGCCAATGTGTGCACGAGCGCGAGTAGCGACGTGATGAGCAAAATAGGCTGGCGAGACGATGGAGACAGACCTCGTCGAGCGAGGGTAGATGTAGGCGAGATTGTAGGTAAGCTGCTGCACGATATCGGCAGACATTTTGTTCTCGTCGAGGAGGACCTGGTAGTGGCAAGGTCTGGACGTGCCCAAAAGACCGCCATGGGAGACGAGGTACTGCGGACAAGCTCGTCAGTTGGCTAATGTCGCTGCTGATATTCACAATACTCACAAAATCGTGGTCGGTTGGATGGACAATGTCCAAATCTGTTACCGTGCCAGCTCGGACGTTGCCGGAGCGGTCACCGCCATCTTGAGTGCTTGGGAACAGACCTGTGAATGGAAGATCAGCAAGCAGCTCCGCTGCAACCACTTTGCAAATACTCACGGATGTGGTGCCTCTTGCCACAAATGATGTACGTGATGGTCGGCGCATACGAGGGATCAATGGTAGCACAAGCCTCTGCAGAATGAACCATTAGCCGACAGTCTAGTGAGATAAGGCATGCAACACTCACTCTTGACTGCTCGAATTTCCTGCTTGCAGACTTCGGCGTACTGACCCTCGGAAACACCATCGCGGTAGAATATTATTCTTGATGGCTTCGATCGAGTCTGCTTGTAGAACTTGCGTATAAGAACGATGGCCATATCCTCCAGGCCTTGGATTATTTCCATGCGGCTGGGCTGAACTCTGGCTTGGGTGCTGTAACACAAGCCTTGCATATCGTGAGAGGCAACGACCGCAGCAATGGAAGGTGAGGCAGAGCCTGGGCCAGGATGTCCAACACTGTAATGCGCAGAGAAGTCGCAGAGAAGTCAGAAAAAGGAGATGGGGATAGCAATGCTCGGGTTGGACCTACTCGGCACCGAAAATAATAGTTGGCTCCTTGGCAAAAGCCGGAAGCAATCCATTCTTGACGACCTGGTTTACACCAGCGAGCTTGACATTGACCTTTAGTGCGACATTTTGATAGTATTGCGGTTTCGCACCCCTGGCCTTCTCTGCAATGTCCGATGTCAAGGCTGAATTAGCCATGGGCAAGCCATCTAGTGCACAAATAAGACGTACGTATGACCATGTTCTGGGTGGCCACGCCCAGAGCCACGTCACCAGTTTGCTTGATGAGGGGATACTGCCTCGAGTTCTTTTGAGGAACCTGGAAGCCTTACCGTCAGCACGGACCTTCATTGAGCGGGTCGCTACGGAAGGACTTACAAAAGTCACAATGAGCTCAGGTGGCTTTTTCGGGCTCAGACCAGCCTTCTGTGAAGCTTGGATGAAAGCGCCTCGAACGTCCATCTGGAGGCAAGAAGATCTCAGTATATTGGCCATCAAGGTGTAGTGCGAGACAGAGACTGACGGTATCGCCAGCATAAAAAATGACTGGCTGTGCGTTGTCGATCACAATGCCTGCAAGAATGTAGCGTTAAAGCTAACTCTTGGAACTCGATTGATCTTAGCTTACCAAATTCTCGGCAAGCGTTGACGAATTGGGTCACCGACTGCTGTGCTGCTGGCAGAGGGAAGCTGCAAGCAAGTGCATGTCAGAAAACCTGCAAGCTGGAGAGATAGAGTGCGGCTAACCTACCCTGGGTCGCGACCACCAGTGCCGCGCTCTTCGGTGAAGACGACGACCACCCAGCGGGTGACTCTGCCATTGGCGGTGGACCGTCGACCGCGAATGTCCCAGGCACCGTCTCGAGGCTGCGTGAGCATCTCGCCCTGGCCACGCGTGCTGCACATCAGAGGCGCAGGTCAGATTAGATGGCAAGCGGTTCAAAAGAGGAGAAACGCTACTTACTCGGCATAAGCGAGAACAGGCGGATCGAGGACTCGTGCCTTGACCTGCAAGGGAGTCTGCTCGAGTCCAAATTGCCAGCTACGGAGGGTTTCTGATTTGCCGAGGCCGAGGTAGCCAAGACCTTCTCGAATGAGCTGCAGGCGACGATGAGGGGGCTGGGTGGTGACTGCAAGGTTTGGAAGAGTCAGCAAGGTGTTCAAAGCAGGTCTGAGCCGGAGATCCTACATTTGAGTGCTTCAGCAACTTGATCAGGTGCCAGCTTCTTGGTATACTTGTTTCCTCGCTGGACCGTGCACACTTCCATAGGGTACCATGCCTTCTTGGTGACCTGCACACATGGTAGGCCAGGGAAACGCAGCTGATAGTTATAGACTTGCTGGAAGTATGATTGAATGGTCCAGTCTTGCCCATTGTCACCTTCAAAGTGGAAATTCGACGCCGGCTCGCGGGAAAGCGCGCGGATCTTGTACGTCTTCTTGCGGGTTTGACGACCGTCCTGGGTCGACTGAAGCGAGCGGGTTTCGATGACTAGACCTTTGCAGAAGCGCTCGAGCGTGACTCGGGAGCGATCCATAGCTCGTGCAAGGTCCGAAGGGTCACGCATCCGCATGAAGCGGACAGCCACTTGAACAAGGTCGCCAGCCTGAGAAGAACAAAGACCATATCAGCATGGCAGAAATAGCTGGATTTGTTTGGAACTGCTTGCCTGAATGAATGGCATAGCTGTTCGGTCCACATTGACGATGAGCTTGCCGGGGGAGGGTCGAATGGAGGTAAAGTATCCGCCCCAGATTTCCACTGGAGATGTCAGAAAGGTCATAAACGCAACAGCAAGTGAGCATCATGACTTGGATGAGAGTATTTGATAGCTGGTGCGGAAATAGACTTACGACCGCCAGAGATCTCAAAGACTCGCTCGCCCTCACGAGGATACGGGTAAAACGAAGCCTTCTTGCTCGGAAATCGAGCGGACGGCTCGTGCCTCAGCATGACATTGAGTGCGTTGATAGCCATGAGAATGCTGTGGGGCAGTGACGAGGATCAGCGTTGTCAGGCAAGCAAGTTTTGAACGGCTGCTTACTTGGGGTTCGACTGGGCCTGCTGCTGAATGAAGAGACTGAGCTCATACAGATTGACCTGGGCAACAAGTTTGATCTTAAGGTGTATTGCAAGAATGTTTAGCTTCCGAACAAACACGGGGGAGACCCTAGACGAGTAAGAGCGTTGCTTACAGACACGTTGAAGGTCCTGCCGCGCGGCTGCTGGCCTTGCTGGACTGGTCTGCCCGAGTCGGGGACGAAGACCTCGGCAGTAGCCTCGCTGACTGGAAGGGCTGCAGGTGCGTAGCTGCGTGAGTGAAGGAGGAGAAGGATAAATGTTTAGTCGATAGGTTACATCAGTGACCGAGCACAGTAAAGCACTTCACACAAATCCTTACACATTCTTTCGACCTGTTGAAGAGAAGCAGACTCAGTATGAATCAAAGGAGAAGCACAGCAGGATACCAGAACTTACCATCGTAGACCACCGGGATGCCACCCCAGAGGTTCATGCTAGTCATCTGGTCAAAGACCTGACGATTCACCCTAGGAGGGACTTCAGGAGTGATGGTGACCTGCGTGAGTATATGTATATGAAGTTGTTGTCGTAAAGTGAGGGCGGAGAGGAAGCGGGTGTAGCAGTGTGTCAGACAAGAACGTGACGTGAGGGAGAATAGGGGAGGCATGGTGGAAGGCCGGAGGAAGAAGCAGGATGGACAGATCAGCAAGCGGGACAGCACTCGAGCAATAGGACGCATGCTTACATCGTAGTGGAGTATCTGTTTGAAGTGCATTGAGTGTTTTGGAAGGAATTCAGCGGTTTGCAGACGTGTCGGACAAGCTGCATGACGGTCTCCACTCACGTTGAAGTCGGGCAGCCTGGACACCTTGAAGGCGTTGGCGAGGACGAGGACCTTGCGGCCGTTGCTGTGGGAGACCATTGAGTCAGTAGATGTGCTGCTTGTTGTTGTTCAGGCTGTCCAGCTGGACTTACGCGCCAATGCCAGGACGGCGGGCTACCTGGAGATCCATGATGGATGCTCGAGGTCACGTTTGAAAGTGAGGAGTCGGGAGAGCTTTGAGAGGTATTGTGCTGTTGAGCAGAGCGTGTTGTCGCTGATTTCGTGTCCAAGAACGATGAAAGCAGAACCAAGAAGCGACCAGGCAGCTCTCGCTGCTTTTATAGCTGAAGCAGTCTGTCTTCCACGGTCGAGGCGCGAGTGGAATTGGAAGGCCCCCACGCGTTGAGCACAGTTTCACTCGCTTTCACTCGTCTTGCAGGGCTTGTGCGAAGAGCCGTCCTTCACTCGTCCGCCTTCACTCCTTCACCTTGGTGGTGGTGGGAAGAGAAGCTGCATGACGGCCAGCGGCTGGGCGGAGAGGAGGGAGCGTGCCACGCGTGGGACATGGCCACAGGCAAGCAGGAGAGTGGACTCCAGCAATACATGCGTGAGGCTGTGAAACATGTCCTCTGTGTTCTTGCATTGCTAGAACGTCCCTGCGACTGGCTGTCTCCCACGGTCCCCGAGCTGCCTCGTCGGGCATAAACACGACCTTCACGACAGTCACGCAACCTCGCAAACTTGAGCGAATGTGGAGAATGATGGCGACGACAAGCTCTCTCCGGCCAGTGGAGAGTCTGAAAGAGTAGCACATAGACGCATGTCCCCATAGCTTGCTCTGCTTCATATACTGTATTCCAGACGACGGTGCTTCGAGTGCCTCTAGTCGGCCAGCTTCGCGGTGGAAGTGGCAGATTCCCACGGGTTTCAGGGCCTGGCGCGCAGCGTTGTCGCTGAGGCATAGTGCTTTGTTTCCCTCAACTTCTGTGAAGTGTGAAATGTGAATTCCTCTGTCAGACCTCGCGCTGCGTGGACAGGACGTCGTTTCCCATGGCCGCCAGCAGCAACGGTGGCGTCTACCCGGGCCCGACAGCTCCTGCGAGTCATTCCTGCTTCTGCCTCGACTGGACAGGCCACTGCGCACAACGCTGCATTCAGCAATGCCCTTGGACATCGTCATCATCGGTGCAGGCGTGACCTCGCTCAGCATCGCGCTCGAGCTGGTCAAGCGAGGTTACAAGATAGGCCTCGTCGCCAAAGACCTGCCGGAAGACTCACAGAGTCCTGGCTTCTCAAGTCCATGGGCGGTGAGCGTTGATAGCTGCCATCAGAGCAGATGTAGGAGAGTCCGAACGGCTGACGACTGTCACGCTCGGCTACAGGGCTGCAACTGGTGCTCTTTTGCAGGTGTGTCCGATTCGGGAGCCTTTCTTTCAAGAAGCAGCTAACTCGTGCATACCCGGTCAGATAATAACAAGCGAGAGCAAGAGTGGGATAGGAAAACGTATGAAGCCCTCTTCAAGGTCGCGAAAGAACATCCCGACCTCTGCGAGGTGTGTTGCTGCTTCGATATCACCTGACCAGGCCAGAATCGCGTGAGATTAGAGCCTGCCAGGTTCGGCCTCGTGAGAGTGCGGGATAGCAAGTCATTCTCAGCTGATCATACTTCTTCTTCTTCTTGTTATCTCATTCTGCAGCTCGTTCAGTTTTACTCGTACGAGAAGAAGGATGCGCCTGAACCATGGTTCAAAAACTTGGTACAAGATGTGAGACAGCCTTTCCGCGTTAGGGTGTTTTCCCAGGCTGAGACAAACGCATCTCTCTCTCCCTTTTCTTCCAGTACAAAGTCATTGATGATCCCTCATGCAAGCCCGACGAGCGAGCGATAGCATACAAGTCCTTCGTCATGCACGCGCCAAACTATCTGCGTCAACTAGCTCGCACCTTGCGTTCAAAAGGTGTAAAGATCCATCGACAGCGACTGAGCAGCATTGAAGAAGCGTATAACCTTCCATTATATGGGCCAGTGAACCTCGTCATCAACGCGACTGGTCTTGGTGCTCGGTCTTTGATTGGAAACACCGATAAGAGTGACATTTACCCTATCAGAGGTCAGACTGTGCTCGTCAAAGCTCCTGGAGTCAAGACTTGCTATATGCGTGCAGGAGACCACCCGGACGAGAAGACTACGAAAGATACGGAAATTCCTGAACCTACGTATATCATCCCACGGCCAGGCCCAGATGATCACGTCGTCTTGTGCGCTTCGCTTCTTTCCCACTGAACGGATGAGACAGGCTCACTAGCTAACACATTTTGGATCGCTGTTTCTTTGCTCATGTGCATATCTAGAGGTGGATCCTTTCAGGTCAACAATTGGGAGTACACGCCGGATTACGCACTTGCCGAACGTATCCTCAAGAAAAACTACGAGCTCTGCCCAGCATTGGCAGGCCCAGAGGGAAAGTCATGGAGAGACAGTGCGTGTCTTGGGCCTCATCCTTCTTCACCTTCACACCTCCAGTATTTGCTGATCTTTTTTGGCCTTTTCTGACTTCCAAATGCATCTTTCTGGCTGGCGTCTTTTCTATGACAAATCGCCTTCCGTCGCCGCAGTTGAGATCGTGGGTCACAATGTCGGCTTTCGTCCAAGCAGACAAGGCGGCTGTCGGCTAGATCTAGAAGAAATCCAGCTCGGCGGGCGACAGGTGCAGCTTGCACCACGTTCAACCATTGTGACCCCTCGGAAAGCTGCAGTCCTTCACGCCTATGGCATTGGTGAGTACTTACCCAAGCTGTTATAGCAACAGAGAGAGCGCTAAACGAGCTCGTTTCAATGTTTGGCCCACAGGTCCCGCTGGCTTTCAAGCCTCCCTTGGCTATGCCTTGGAGTCGGCCGATCTCGTTGATGCATACTTTGAAAAGAATAAGGACAAGCGAGCAAAGCTGTGAAGCTTTCAAGAAGCTCGCGGATGTGCAGAATTCATGAGGCGTAGTATACAATTGTAGTTGGGATTGCAAAGGGTGTACGTGGCGATGGTCGCGCTTGAGTTGTGTCTGGAAGTCGGCAACTCCTGCTGCAGCGGTGATGAATCGGTACAATACACATCGGGGTGTGCGGACGAGAATCAGACTGTTTTGGAGATGTGTTAGCTTGCAGCGGATATGGCTTGTCAAGGCTTTCGCAATTCTCCGCCACGCCACGCCCAAGCTGAGCGGGGCGGGAGGCTGACCTTTCCAGGACGCAGCTCTTCTCATGCCATGCCTTCAAGCATGCGGGGCGACGAGCGCACGCCTGGCGCAAGCTCGCACCCAGCACGTCTCTAGCAGGACCTCGGAGAAGCCAGACCGCCAACGCCGCGCCTCGTCGCTCGCAGCCGGCATTCACATCTGTCGGTGAATTCGACTTCTTGGAGCAGCCTACGTCGCAAAAGAGTGAGTCACGCCGCAGAGCGCAGAACAGCGTCTCGGCAGGGCTACATACTAGCGCGCAAAGGACACAATACGCTTCCTCTAGCGTGGCTGCAGGCTGAGGAAGCCCGGGTCAATCAAAGCCCGTCCAGATGGAGCGCCCGGCCGATGGCTTTGGAGGCGACTCCAACCCATACGAACACAACACAGACCAGCAAAATGGCCACAGCGTCTATAAGAATGCAAACGACGCTGGGCAAAGCAATGGCAACGAGCCCAGCGGCGGCCAAGAAGGATACGGTCATCCTGGCGACTTCTCTGGCTACTCTGCAGGCCAACGCAGTCGCCGCACCAGCTTGCAGGGCCAACAAGGAGACGGCGATAGCGCGACGAGCCCAGAATCAAGTGGTCATCCACCTCAAGGCTCTGAAAAACCCAGCGAAAAGGAACCCAGGAAATTGCAGCGGCCGATCCAGCGAGGCGCACAAGCATGTGAGTGGCGGCGAGGTGGAGTTGCTCGCGAAGCACGCTGTCGTGCCCGCAGCTGTCAAACGGCCTTTAGAACGTCTGTCGCTGATTTGCTTGCTTCTTCTTGCTCTGGCTCGTGGTATCTTCGCAACGGACCTCCCACCACCAGGTTCCCAATGCCGGCAGCACAAGATCAAGTGCATACCTTCCAGCGCCGAGGAGCCCTTTCCCTGCTCGAGATGCGTCAACCAAGGTCTAGTCTGCGAGTGTGTTGCTGCGTCTCGCTGTGCTTTAATCTCACGCTGATGTCGTGAACCACACGCCAGGGTTCTCAAGCACAATAGAGGCAGAAAACGCAAGAATACAGAAGGCGAAACGATGTGAGCGAGACTTATCTCAAGATACACAGTGATGATTCAATCTAAGACTTTGCTTCCTTCATGGCAGGCCTAAGCCGAAGCGCGCACCTGCCGTCTATTATCCAGGCCAGGATGGGGCCGTAGATCCACCTCTGAAACTACCCACTACCAAATCCAGAGGGTCCAACTCCTCGTCGGCACCTCCTGGTCCTCCTCAGCTGGGAAATTCATCAGCGTCTTCGACATTTCCATCCCTTCCGCCGCAATCTGACCGGACATCACGCATGCCTAATCTGTCCGTCAACACCTCCGGGTCTGGCCTAGTACCGCCTCCTGCCCAGAGTACACTGCAAAACGCTGCTTATACCTCACCTGTCTACGACACTAAAGGCCACAATCTACATGTGCTTGAGCAGGCTATAGCCATGCAAGGCCGCAACGGCAACACTGGCCTACCTGGCTCAGCTGGGCCTAATTCCGCCATGCCACCGCTTCCCATGCCCTACGAGGTGCCTGGCTCGCACACTTCCGCATCGTATCAACAGCCTTCGGTCCTCAATCATCAGCATAATTCATTGGGTCCCCTTTCGGCACAGGTGCACGACCAAAGGCTTCACCCGCTTCACAGTTCGGTGCCGTCTTCTCAGCACTTTTCAGATACGCACGGTATTTCGTCACAGTCGCCGCGCTTGCATCAAAGTTCAAAATTGGGGTCGACGCAATTACCTCTGAATATGGGCGCGTTGTCCTCAGCACCGCCTGATGGAGTATCTCCTGCGATCAGCAAACCTATATTGCCATACCAATATGGCGCAGCCAATTATGCATTACCTCCGCCTCGGCCCAGCGGACCGGCACAACATGTCTTCTCTCAGCGGAGTCAGATGCACGCTCCCTATTCCAGTACTTCGGCAACGCTTCAGCCAAACCTGGCTTCTCCCCAGTACCCATATACTGGCCAACCCAATTCAACGTACACAGCACTTAATCAGACGTCAGCGGCATTTCCCAGCTCTACCGAAAGTGCCTCCGCCGCCAACAGCACCGGCGGCCTTATCACTGGCCAGAGCAGCAAGAGCTCAGGGAGCCCGACCAGGATCCAAGACAGCATCCTGGCAGACGCACAATCGGCCGGTCTGGAATCACTGAAATTCCCTTTCCTGCTGCCCAATGCGCAGAGACTGGGTCGCCGAGGCATGTTCACAATCACTTCTATAGTACGGCCGGAAGACGTTGAGGAGATCGGACCAGGCAGTGCAGGCAAGGACCTCGACCACGCTTCCCTTCTCGTTACAGATCCGATTCAAGCTGGTGTGTTGACCTTGGAAGACGCAAGAACGCTGTTTCAGCTGTATATGGACGAGATGAGCGTTCTCAATTGCCTGCTTGACCCAACGATACACACCCATGATTTCGTCCGGTCACGCAGCAAGTTTCTCTATACAGCGATTCTGAGCGTAATCTCGCGTTACTTGAACTCGACGACATACACCAGCGAAGGTCAGCCACGGAGACTCATTTCACCTGTTTATGCGTATTGCAAGCAAGCTGCGAAAGCGCATCTCAAGGAAGTACTAGGAAACGTTGAATGCGACCTCGAGGTCATTCAAGGCTTGGCAGTTTTGACCTTCCACAAAGAACCAGAGGATGAAAAAGCCTGCTTGCATCTTTACAGAGTTCGTTTGGCGACGCTCGCACCAATCGCCGTCCAAGCTGATGAGTGTCGTCACAAAACAGGCCATAGCCATCGCGCGGGAAACGGGAATTGATCAAGAAACGCTCAAAGGCAAGGAAGACCTCGATGAAGATGAGAAACGCTGGATCCGTGTCAAGCAAAGAGTTTGGCTGGCGCTTTTCGTGGCAAACACCATGTGCGTCAGCAATACATCTTCCCTCGATGCTTACTGATTCAGTCACATGCAGACTTACAATGCAGTTCGACATGAATACTCTTATCGGACCTGATGACACAGCAATCGCAGCATCATCTCGCTTTGCCTTAGGCTCCCATCTGCAAAGTGACACTTTGCTTTGTGCAAGTGTACAGCTGCGGCGGCTGTGGCATATTTATTCCGACATGGCACGGGCTCTGGAGCATGTTGGCGAAACGAATTCTGAAAAGGCAGCAAAGCTCGTTTCGCTGTCAATGCTCACGCGGACCGCAAACAGGGAATTGGAGCAAGCCGCAAGCAATTGGGAGGAAGAGTGTATTGCAGGTACGTCAGAAAGCCAAAGAGAGGCAGCTTCATCTGGAGGCCCTATGCTAATAGCCTTTGTCTTCCAAGTTGGCCTCGTACGCATCGATTCCAAAATCAGCGTTTGGGTGTCGGCTATCAAATTGCGCCTCAATCTGGCTATCGTACAGATGGCTCTGCCAGGTCTCAAGGAGAGAGCAAGCATGATCTCCAACGGTTTTCTCCCTCCAAAGAAAGGCAATGCCGATGTTGGCCAGTCAATCGAGCTCGGCTGCATCAATGCGTTTCACCAATCCGTAAATTCGGCTTGCCATCTCCTCCAGTGCATGCCCGTTCTGGAAGAAAAACGTCTCCTGTCATTCGCAGCGGACACTTTCCTCTCCTTCTCGATCTATTCTGCCTTTTTCCTGTGGACATTGTGCCGCGACATGGGTCACTCATTGCTGGAGCCAGGGGAGGTCGATCACTGCTTCGCTCTCATATCAAGTGCGGCGGCGGCTCTCGAATCCGCTTCGCTGTACCCGGGTGACTCTTGTGCGCTTCACGCTCGTTTTCTTCGCAATCTGCAAGCAACGCGAGCGGGAGAAGGCCACAAGTCCGGCGCGGCTGGTGATGACGGCTCCTTGAATCCATTGGCGACCAGAATGGCCACGGATGCGATGCGCGGGTCGCCAGGCCCGCCAAAACATGACAACAAGGCACTGCCTCCGAGCCACCCGCTGTCAATCCTGTCCCAGATGCAGGTACCTCATGCGGAGCCTGCTGGGGGGTCGTTGGAGAATCAAGCCGGATGGAGTAGCACAGGGGGATATCCTTTGCTTGGTGACGGCTCTCAACAGATTAATAATATAGAACCATCGGATTCCATGCTGATGGCAGACTGGGGAACGATGCAACGCGATGTAGGTAAAAGTGATTGCCAGGGAATTGTTTGTCGACTGACAATTCAATACTTCCTTCAAGTTCCCATGGGTTTCGAGCGACATCGTCTTCCCTTTCCTGGATGCCAGTGTCCCATCGCAGATGCAGCCAATGGCCTACGCTGATACCTCGCAGCCTCCATCGTGGTGATGATACGGCTAGATGGCACTTCGCGACATTGTCTCATCCCACGGACATAGTCGGAACCGCAGCATCCCATGGCCCTCGCAGTTCGCTGCATAAATGTCAGCGTTCTGAACACGCACACAAACGTGGGTTGTCGCTCACTTCTTCAAGGTCTGAAGGCGAAGCAGCCAAAGGGGAATGCCAAACTGCAGTGCGAGTATCGCAGCAGTATACAACACGGAAATCGACGGTGAGACTGCAACAAGGAGCATTTGCGCCAGTACTGCGTGGCCAAGCGTGACGGAAACGTTGACTGCAGCAGAAGATGTGCGCTGTGGTGATATGAAACGTGTAGAGATATATGGTGTCGTCAGTCAATGTTGTGAATATCCAAGTATGTAGCCATACATCCTATCCGTGTACATAAAGAGTCTCAAAGCACATTCAATGAAACGTACCTGCAGCTCCTTTCGCAAGATGGGCAGCAACGCAAACCACTCGACACTGTAGAGGATCAATGCGAAAACTTGTGCATGTGAAGCAAGCCGCGATGACAAGACGACCGAAGCTGAGATAGCCGCGTTGACCGACAAAGAGGACGGAAATCTGAACAGGTGTTGCAGAGCGAATTGTCAGTCAATACCTACGAGCCTAGACACACGGCGCGAAACTTCACTGCAGCGGCTGCCATGTCTCAGCTGGATCGGCTCCATAGTCGGATAGAATAGCATTGAGGCCAAAAAGGGTTGCTGACAGCGGCCAAATGGAGTCGGACGTGGTTGCTTTGCTCAGAGTCTGCAAGATGGGGGATAGCAGCAGCAAGAAGGTTGCTAGCATCAGAGCCGAGGTGAGAACGTGCATCCCTGTGAAGCAAGTCAGTCGCGTGCCATGGTAATATAGATGCACCTTTTTACTGAATCTGCTGTTCCCGGTCAAGGTCTCCCAAGCCAAGTAGCCCACAATTGAAGAGGCCATGGTGGCGATCAGCAGAACGGAATAGTCGAGTTCATCTGGCGGAGACGGATGAGCAGCGCTTACGCAAGGCACCAGAAGATGCTTACTGGAATACAAGTGGGTGAACACTGCCACAAAGGTCATTATCGAGCAGAGGTGCTGCGTGACAGGCAGGGTATCGAGGACCAGGCCGTGGTATGTGTACTGCTTGACATTGACTGGTAACATGGACACGTTAGAAAGTATTAAGCATGGACCAGAGAGAGTGTTCAGGCTTGCCATTGCGCTGCAAGCTGTCCAGGAAGGAATCGTCGAGGTGGTTGTCTGGATATTGCGGTTGTCGCAGCCACAGCACGCGTTGCCAGGGCGTAGAGCCGTCCTCGGCCTCGAGCATAGTCAGACTGCAGGCAAGAAGCGCGCAGGCAGTTCCAAAGGTTGCATTGTGTCGTGAAAGGGCGCAGCTTGCTCTCTGCTTCGCCTGCGACTCGGTAAGATCTGGTTCAAGAAGGGCACGCTCGTACAAAAACGTGATTGCACTTCAGGCGCGACTTTGCGAGCTGCCAATGCAGAGCAAACAGCACCGCCATGGCAGACGAGACGGAGGACATTGCCGACCTCGAGGCATTCCATCGTAAGTCCAAGTCTGCCCCCTAAAGCTCGATGCCAGCCTCGCTGACTTGAGCCGCATCTCGACGTCGTACAATTGACGGGTTTCTCTGTACGCAGAGGAAATGCTCGAGTCGATGGGACGGGTCAGGCAGATGGTCGCGGGCTGGCTGCCATCTACGTACGATCTCAGTACTTTCAATAGTCCGCAGAATGATAGGGTGGACCTTGAGAGTCTGCGCAGCAGGCCAGAGAGGTGAGTTTCTGTACGCATTCCGCGACTGCTCTCATATCTAATCTTCCCTCACGCGCATTCGCAGACTCGGACTGGGCGCTAAGCCATCATCATCAAAGACATCAGTAATCGCTACGGCTGATAGCAAGACAGCGGAAGGTCGTATGCTCAAGAGCGTGCTCAGCGGTGGCAATGTCAATGGCAAGAAGCGCAAGGCAGAGGATGCGCCTGATAGCGGCTTCAAGCAAGCCTCCGCATCCGGAAGCAACGTCATCGGCTCAGCTACAGCTGCTGCGACCAATGCCGGCAACTCTGAGACGGAAGACGAGGATAGTCGTTCCAAAGCGTTCAAAGTAAAGGGAAAGAAAGCCGCACCCACCGACTACTTTCACAGCAAGACAGTAGACGTTTCAAAACAGCCTACAAGCAATGGCTCTGAGGCGACGAAACCCTCCAAGAAAGCAAAGAAGCAGAAGAAAAAGGCAAACACTGAGCTGCTAGGGGATGACGAACATTTTGCAACGCCGAATTTGCCCAAGCCTCGCCCGGTTTCCGGCCCTTCTGGCCCAATCACTCCAGCTGCGACATCACCGAATCGCAGTATACACAAGATCAAGCCGCCGTATGCATTGCCGCCTGGATTGGCAGATCCAGACATGGCTGTCGAGACGACCCTAGAAGATGGTGAAGAGGGGAACGAGAATGGCGACGGCAGCGACGATGACCGCTCTACTGTGACTGCCTCGACTTTTGCTAGCACGCTTCTGGGATCACCAGATCCCGGTGACGGCCAGACGAAAAAGAAGAAGCGAAAAAAGAAAAAGAAGAAAAAGAGTGGAGCAAACGCGGGCATCGCAAACACAGGCACCACCTCCGATAAGTCGATGCTCTTTGGTGATTCCGTACTCGATTGAGACGCAACTCTTGAGAAAATGCGTGATGATATTCAGCTTGGCTATCGCGTGACCAAGTATCGGCTACAATCTATGAAACGTATTTATTTGCTACATCGCAATAAAATCCTATATTCCGATCGAGTCGTTTCTAGTCAACTACTTTTCAAGACCTACTCGTTCCAGGACTTGGGCCATCTTGGGCGCTAGCTCAAGATGTCCCTTCAATATATCGGAAAGATCGATGTTCTCGACAATCGGTACACCGGCGTCGCCATGGCTGCCAATTTTGACTGGACCGAGACCAGCAACACCGAAAGACAGCCTGGTCGAAATAAGTGTGTGCAACCGCGCAATGATAGCTAGTACCCAATCATTGGCTCTATAGAGTTCCCGAAGTCAGCACCGCGGCAAGAAGGATGATTGTCATATTCACGCACGAGTAGGCATTTACGAGGCGACGAGATGTAACTTGACGCATCTGCAACCACTCGGCCGGTGTTGGTGCAGCCGGGAGAGATATTAGGATTGCGTCGAAAACAAGACCGCCGAGTTGTCTCTTCTGAAGTTCGAGCAGGCAGGACATGACTGTGATGGCACCAAGCGAACTTCCAATCTGCGTACAGGGGCAGCAATCGATGAGCTTGCATGCGTTCCTCATTTTTGGGAGAAACTGCTCACTAGAACCGTGGGACGATTGCCTTGGACGCCTTTCTCCAGTACGTCTGCGAGTATGATGCCAGCCTTTTGTGCTCGATCTGTCGAACGCTGGAACTCGTTGTCGAGAGCCTTTGTAGCAGTCTTGTACACCGTGGCAGGCAACGCGATTGCGCTGAAGACTGCCGCAAGGGCAGTACGCTTGATGATTTCGCTAACACCTTTGCCAATCAGGAAACTATGCATGGCCAATAAGCGATGCTGCTCAGGATGTGCTGCAGATCTGAACGTGACCTACTTCTTCACATAGCTGTCTAGCGCCTTGCCCGCCGCGTGCATGACTTGAAGGAGCGGCAGTCTTGTCAGCGTGGAAACGGTAGCGCTAGTGCAGCGTCACGTACCACCCGTCTCGGCCTTCAGCGCGTAAGCGTCTCTCCGATCCTTGGTGTCGTGCAAAATGGTCTGCTTGTACGGTTCGATCCAATCGTTCTCATTCACCAAAAAGCCCGAGGAGATAATAGTCGCGGAAAGGCTCGGAATGTTGGGCACGTCGGGATCTTCTATCTTGACAAACTCAAACTCTTCGATGCCTTCCATGCGTCGCTTAGCTCGGAATGCGGTGAGGCCACCGCCAGTAAGACCAAACATTGTCCCCAGCAGGACTGCGCCGCCTGAGGTGGCCAGGAAAGATAATGCTCCTCCAGTAGCTGTGACAAGCAGCGGTGCCAGCAAGGGTGCAGCAAGACCCCCTGTCACGCCGAGTATGACACCACCAGCCAGGAAACCTGCGCCGGTGGCAGCCCACTTCCAGGAAGAGTTCTTCTTCTCTCGCTCAGCGATGGCGCCTTGGGATGCAGCTTTCATCTTTTCGTTGTCAGCACGACTGGCCGCCTTATTCGCCGCGTTGCCATCTTGCTTCTCATGCTCTGCCTCGGCTTTCTTGGTTTCTTCAAACACGAAATACAGCTGCTGAGCCATGGCCTTTTCCGCATCGTAGACAGTCGAAGGGGGAATATTGAGGACTTGTGCGAAGGCGAAAACAAGGTATCGGGCCAAAGCAGTATAGACTCCTGCATCGGCTGGAGCTTTCTCTTGCGCTTCCTTTTGTTTCTCGGAAGTACCCTTGTCGTCCTTGTGAGGCGGAGGCAGATGTACCGACAGCATCAGTATGTCGTGGAGAATCTCGTGATGTTTCTCGTGGGACAGCGCTTTGACTGACGGCTTGAGGTCAGCCGCTCTGGGTTTGGGAGGCAAGGCTTCGGGATCTGTAGCAAGATGCGAGGATAGCGCTTGAGCGGAAGCGCGATATTGTGGGATGGAAGCCCCATTGACAAGAGACTCACCGAACTTGCAATGCCTGGCAACTTCATCAGCCCATTGGAGAGCTTGCTGTCTCCTGCGGCGAGCAGCTTCGGCATTTGCAGTCTCCACCTTGGCGATGCTGGCGCGCAGCTGCTCGCGTTCGCGTCGCTTGTCCTCTTCAGATAACTGGGATCCCTGGTTGGCCGCAGCCGCTACTGCAATAGCTCTTGCAGATTCTTGTACCTCTTCAGGGTCTACCTCTTCAGGCGAGAGATCAAAGTCTCGTGCTTCGAGCCCAGACTCTGTGGTCGGCTTGCTGGCCGGAGCAGGCGCTGAAGGTTGGGACTGCTTAGCTTCGTCTATTTGAAAGGCAGCGAGATTCTCGGTAATGCTGTCTAGGTCGTCGCTGGCTATGCTCGAGTCTTGGGGCAGCCGGGCATTTGCACAGGCTCGCGCTGCCACAGCGATGAGGAGCCGTATGTGGTTTTCAAAACCGTCGATGTGGGCGGCTAGCTGCGGAGCTTGGCCTGCCTTTCCGTTCTCCGAGCTCATCGTGATGTTTCTGGACCTTAGTCTTCTACAGCTAGAACTAGTGGGCAGAAACGAGAAGAGCTCCTTCGCAGAAGGTCCTATTACGTCAAGTTTGCCACAATGCTTTTTTGCGGCTCGCCCAGCTTTTCTTTGCTGATGACCGTCCGTTCCAGTGCAGTAACGTGTTGGGGCTTTCGTGTCTGTACAATATCTTGCTTGCTTTGTACTGCTCTTACGCCAGCGCTCGCCCTGCTTGCACCTAAGTGTACATCATTCCAGCAAAAACATGCACTGCATGCGTGGCACCGAGCGGTCTTCTTCCGCCTTTTTCGTCTCTATAAACGTTCTATACTGCTTCATATTACCCTGCTCATATCTTCCTCTTACCCTATCCACGGTACTTCAGTGTCTCGATCTTCATGGCGAGAGACGCGACCTCTTTTCGCAAACGCTGGAGATAATCTTGATATCGAGACATGCCTTCCATCGGTGATGGGTCGGAGCATGCATCCATTTCCGGCTGGGCATAGTACTGAACGGCCAGTAGCGCAAGTCAGCTATGAAGCGGTGTGGCGGACTTCGTATCACTTGCGCGGTAATGGACCAACTTTGGCCAAACTTCTTCCTCGTAGCCGTGCTGCAGATACCAGAGGTACTGCTGATGTGGCTTTGGCTTGCGCTCGAGTTGGGCAGCTTCTGGCGGCATCGGATACATGCCTCCTTTCTAAATATTCAAAAATCACGTCAGAATGCACGCTCGAAGCGGGACTAAGGATCAAGTCTCATACCCTCGGCTTATGTTGATTCACAGCAAAGACTGAGCGCGCTCGATATAGGGTCTTCACTTTGGTGTCTGCGCGATTGATGCAGCTATTGACGGGTTAAGCCATTCAGATGCTTTCCAGAAAGAGCTTGCATTTCGCGACTCACTTGTATTGAAGCTGGATGAGCTCATTCTCTACATGCTTCCCAAGCTTGTACGGACGAGCCATGCCAACTCTGTCGAATTCAAAAGAACCTTTTGACGCCGGCACATTTCTCATGAATTGCTTGAACTGGTCGAGCGGTTTCTCTATCCGCCAGTCCACCATCGGAAACTCGTCGGTGTCGATGATGAGGATATAGTCCGAAGAGAAGGCGTTCTTCATGATACAGTCCATATACCAGGCGTCTTGATCTGTGTACTTTTCCCATGGTTCCGGGGGACCGCGATAGGGATGCATCACCAAATTTGGCACGTGACTGAAGGACACACGCACACGCGCACGTTCATCAGTTTTCTCATCATGGCGCGTGAAGCTCTGTCAGGCGTACTTGAAGTTGTCCTTGCCTCCTTTGTTTGATTTGTAGAGGTCCACAAACTTGCCAAAGGACGCTTCCCGTCCGTACCATTCCACCCTAATTAAGAGCTCTTTCAGTTCTAGACTGCTAAACAAAAGTTATGCCAAACTCACCTCTCTACGCCTATATCGCGCATGTACATACGCCATTCCAACAAGTTCCAACTCGGCAGATTGTCTAGAGAATAAGTCAGGGCGGATAGGCAAACTGCAAATTCGGACCGCTCCTTGGGTGGCTGATACAGCTGAAGCGGGATGTTGTCATTCCCAACAATGACAGTGATGTTCTCCCGCATCCCCTTTAAAGTGGGCGTGTCGAGCACACCCACTTCCATTGCTACTGAAAGTGTCACGTCGTGTATTCTGCTTGGATCGTCCTGTAGAGATGGAGGTACCTCGCAGTCGATGAAAAAGACAAAATCGTGACCAATCTTTCTGTCGTCTGGATGCGTTTGATGCGTGTGCAGCTTGCCTCTTGTGGTCAAGAATGGCTGGCTATACAGATCGCCTGTTCTAGAAGTGGATTGTAGAGCAGCGGGATTGGGAAACTTGCAGGAAGTGGTCAACCAGTCGGCTGGTATATCTGGTCTCAATCCGTCAATCTGTTTCAGGACCGCGAGAACGTGTTAAATGTCAGCCTCCAGCTCACGTTCAGCGGGAAAAATAGCCTTTCTGAGCACCACTTACGTTCTGAAACCACACAAGGCTTTGCACGAAATACCCGTGAGCTTCCCCAGGCATGTCTTGCCACGACGTGTTCGAGTGCTGCAAGACGCTTCGGAGCACCTTGACATCGTACATTGGCGTGAGGAGCTCCAGCCGGTGAGGCCGGGGTTCGAGATCTTCAGGCTCAGACGGCTTTGCTGCTTCTGGCTGCGGCGCCTTGTCCGGCTGCCGCATCTCCTGCACTTCATCCTGGATTTTTGGGAGTTCGACCGTCTCGAGGTGGTGGCCAGCCAGACGCGTCCAGGCGAGGTAGGCGAGCACGAAGGCGGCGAGCAGGGCTGGCAGGACCCGCCGCATGGGTTTAGCGGTGCTGGAGGAGCGTGCGTTGTACTTCTTGCCCTTGATCGTGCCTTTCTTGATAAGTGAGGGTGGGTTCCTCAGCATCTCTCGCATCACTCCTCTCCGTGTCGATACACTCGCAGGGGCTGAATGGGCTGCAACGCGCTGGCTGCCCTGAACCACGGCGGCTCGCGTGCGCCGAGCAACACGAGGGCCCCGCTTCGCACGCCTGCAGTGGCTGCTTGGATGAGTATGCTGACCGCTGCTGTTCTGATAGTGCAGACGCGAGGCGTACATCACGGCGACGCTTGCAGGCTCTAAAGTACACGAGACTTTCCCGATCACGTACTGAAGGACAGAGGTACAACGTGGGCAAGTCCCGTCGCCCACGCCCGTAGGGGGCCATCAGACATGAGTCAGTATGGCCCTTGTATTAAGTCGCACACTCATGTGCCCATCAATGTTCCACAGCGCTTGCTGCGTGAGAACACCTACATCATAGTGGAACGTCTGCCATAATGTAACAAGGGATAAGGCCAATGCCTTTTGAAGCATTAGAATTGTTCCGACAGAGGTGTTGAAACGTGCAGGACCTACATGTACAGCGAAGGCTACATCGTTGCCTCGGACAGATGGTGTATGACCCTGATGTCTCTGTCGGTAGCTCTCTCTTATCGAGGCTGAAGCGACAAGAGCAACGTTGTATACCTTTGTAGAAAGGCCAGAAAGTCGAGTGTCAGCAAGCCCTTCCTGGTACTTCACTGTCAAGTTCACTAATCGAGAGCTCACCGAGTAGGCCAAAAAGCCTTGTACATTGAGATATACAAAGTCAAGGCTGAGGCCTTGTATGCTTTACATGGCCGCACTAGGTCAGCTAGGGATGACAAGAGGTGGCGATTGTTGCGAGAGTGCCACTCCACACCTTTCCCTTCTATAATTGAGGATGACTTGAGGATAGAAGGAGATTGACCATGCGCTGCATGTGCCTTTGTCAATCGAATCCCGCTCGAGGCCGATGGATCACCCTACATTGTCGATGTCCAGCCAAGCACTTGTGAGAAGGCACGACCGGCCTGTTGTGTACCCAGGACGCCTAGAACGGGGCTGGCCATCTTGACAGGGCTCCTTCAGTCTGAAGTGGTAGGCTTGACGCGAAGACTGCAGAGCCAAGCCATTGAAGCCAGATGTAGGTACGCTCTGTGCCGATCACGCCTTGCGCTTGCCGGTGCGTACGTCAAAGCCGAAGAAGCACGCACACGGTGCGAAATAGTCATTGCAGAAATAGTCATTGCAGATACAGTGCGCATGAGACACGAGCAAGAGCTTTATAGGTATACAACGATATTTTCTGTTTCAAGCTCAGCGCGTCCTAGAAGAATGTGCTTAATGCAATTTCGACCGCCCCAAGGCGAAGAAAGCCGGTTCGACGAGCCAATGGCCTGACATCAAGTGACAACGAAGCATTAGTGTGAAGTGTCTTCACTTGCCCGCATTGGGGTCGAATAGTGTAGCGCCACTACGAGGCACAGGTCTTGGGATGTCGTAGGAATAGAGCATCTCGCCGTTTTCCATCATATCGGCCGCAGTCATAGTGCCATGGCGACCAAGACGCATGCCTTGCTGCTGCTGCTGCTGCTGCTGAAGAGGTTGCAAGTACTGAGGGAACTGTTGTGGCAGCGCCTGGTAGTAGACCGGTTGCATATGCTGCTGCGGCGCTGGCTGGTAGTAAACATGCACTTGCTGCCCATGGGGGACCTGCGAGTACACCGGCGGACCAAATGGTAAAGCTTGCGGCCCGTACGACGATAGACTCATTGGATGAGTACCGGGAGAACCTGTGCCCGTCCAAGCGTATCCCTCATTGTCGACAGGACCGGGGATGTCCGGCTTGACGTGATCGAACCCTGGAGATGAATAAAGGGGATATCGCTGGCTGTGAGTCCTATAGGTCTCGTCTTGTCGTGACGCTGTATTTCGCTCTTGCGAAGCATTTCCGGCGTGATTCGTGATTTCCGTCTGCCTAGGGTGATGGGATGCAGGACCACCTCTGGCGCGTTTCAATCCATCAGACGATGAGGCCATAGCTAGAGTACTGGCGTTGAGCATGTTTTGAGGTGCCGCTACCATAGCTGTCCATCCCCTAATCTTGTCGTATCGAAGAGGAGGATACTCCACAATGCTGGATTGGGATTGAGCTTGCGAGTCGCTTCGAGACTGTGCGGTATTGGGAGCCTCCGGCGGGACCTTCTCCGAAGAGTTCATAGAAGGGGCCTCTTGATGGACAGAAGTTGCTCGCGGAGCTGCTACCTCGGATGGCAGGGCCGTACATCGCAGCGCAATCTCTTCTTCTTCCGTGACGCTAGCCAAATCACTGAATGTATCCAAAGAGATTTTGTCATCGCCGATGATGCTCCGACCTGCTGCGCCCGACGCTGATGACAAGGGTGTGTGCGCATCTTCCCGTCTGACAGTGCTGATATCTTCCATCAGATCGGACGATACCTCCCGGGATGACCTGGAAGAGGCAGAGGAAGCTGACGATGAGATTGATGCTTTGCAAGACGACTCCGAGGCAATCCACGGCGGACGCGCTGGTAAGCTAGGGTGTGGTCCGGGTAGCGGTGTTGCCAAAGAATCAGGCTCCACTGCCCGGTCCCTCTTGTCGCGATCCGGTGAGCTGGAATTACTTTCGGATGATCGGGAGGATAGCGTGACAGGAGCTGATGATGCCGTGTTTGAAACGGCTGGACTGTTCGAAGATGACGAGGAACGCGACTGCCTCGACTGCGCTGATGTACTAGACATCGTACTCGTGGACGCAAGCGGCGGTCGATCGGCAGGCCGTGACGCCTGTCGACTGGATGGACCCGCCTGCGGATACTGTCTGACAGAACGCATATTGAGGCCCGTGGCAGAAGCATACCTGCCGCCAGCACTCAGGTTTGATTGCCGTGCTGAAGAAGTGCTGGCTGTCCGTATAGATGACTGCGAGGTCGTCGTTGACAGAGAGGACTGGGACGAATGCGAGTGCGCCGAATTCGGTCGGGCTTGATGAGGTGTGAAGAAGGTGCCCGAAGTCGATGGCGCGCCAGCGTAGTGAGCTGGCCCTGAAGCGGGGTATGCATTGGGCGGAGGTTGACTATGAAATTGCATAGGCGACGGCATGGTCACTTGGATAGGCGGGCCTTGAAGTGACTGAACATTGCCATAGGGATGATGCATCGGTGTTCTTTGTGCCGAGTAATATGCAAAAGGCTGTCCATGCTCAAGCTGCGTTTGCGATGGACCATGAAGATTTGGAAGCGAGTGATATATGAATACAGGAGGGCTTTCGGACGTGTACTGACTTCCAGCTGAGGGGGCGGGATATGCTTGGTAAGGCACCGCTTGATGCATATCCTGTGGACCAGGAAGTAGAGTATGATATGGCGTCTGTTGCGTCATGTATGGATCGCGGACGGAATGTGCTTGCAGCGACGCAGACGATCGATGATTCTCTGACGATCTTCGCTCGTTGCGAGCTGTGTTTCGGTTGGCAGATGGAGGGCGATCAGCCGCTACGGCCTGCGACTCGTTAAAGATACGCAGGCGAGCCTGCTGATAGGCAGCCTCGCGTTCTTCAAAGGTCAAGCTCTGAGATCCAGGCATGCCTGCTTGTAGTGAAGAGGATTTTCGCGAGCCAGAACCTCCTGCATTCGTTGCTCGGGACATGATCCGCACGGGACCTGTGGTGGAAACAGGTGAGGCAGATGATGACGAACCCGGGGTAGAGACAGAAGACTGCGATGCTGTAGAAAGCTCTCGTGATGAGGCTCGTGAGTTTTCAGCGGGAAGAGGTGTCCCAGCAACAATGGCATCAATCTTGGCTTGAGCGGCGTTGTCGCCTTGAGGTTCCTTGCGGGTCGCGCGCCCCTGGCCTTGACTGGTGGGCCCATCTTCAAGTTTCAGGATCTGAGCTTTCGAGGCAAGAGAAACCAGCGCAGGGGTTGCAGAGGGTGCAGAGGTTTGCAGCACTTCTCCCGACGGTTCTGTTGCGTACGATGCTATACGTACTAGCGGACTGTCGGACATAAGGAATTAGCAGAAGTCAAGACAGCGCGATCCCGAGCTTGACGGAGACTCACAAAGCAGTGCTTTCGTTCTTGACAAGCACTATTGTTCCCGAAATCATGCTTCCAGCGTTTAGAGTCGGCGGATTCTGTGCTGAAGCACCACTTGAAGCTGGTTCCAGCTCGCGCGCAACACCCCAACAATCCGCCAACCGGTGGATAAGAAGTCTTTGATACGAGTTCAAGTTTGGCGGAAAGCCGGGCGGCGCTACGCGAAGACGTGTTTGCCTGTAAAGGTCGCAAATGCAGGTTTAAGCCTCGAAATCAATGTCTGTCGCATCATTCCCCCAAGCGAGCCACGCTACTCACGAAGGGTCGTTGACGAACTTCTCTAGCTCCAAGTCGGATCTCAGCAAGAGTATTCTGTCCTTGTGAACTTGCAGACCGTCTAGCAGGAGTTGATCAATTTGGCAACGTGCGGCGCCGGGATCGCTCGACGATGGTGCATCGGCCGAGGTTGCTGACGCGGGCGACACTGCATCGAGTTGGTTTTCGTCTACTTGCACGGCTTGTGATTCCCGCCCACTAGCTGGCATATCGTCTCCAGCTCCTACCATCTCTACTCGAAGGCTCCTCTCTGGCGGCGCGCTTCCGCTACGTTGGCCCAGCCATGTCGAGCTGCCAGGATCTGCTGCGTAGCCAGCACGGGCAGCCTGACTTAATGTGGGCAGCTGTTGGAAGTCTCCAGCGGCTGACTGACTGCTGGACACACTCCCCAAGCTGCTTGTCCGCTTCCGTGGTAATTGCTTGCAGGCCGCCGACAGGCCAGAGGCAGGAGCATCCCTCATCCTTCCGGCTGGCGCAGATCTGTCGACTTCACTGTGCTTGAGAGGCCTCTATTTGCAAGACAGTTGCCCTTGACTCCTCTTTGCAGGCCTTGCTTGTTCCATGGTGCCCTTGACGTGTTGAAGTATGACCAAGAGTCGAGTAATGGCAGCCACCGAAAACCGCACGCCTGAAGGCTCTGTCACTGCACCTAGTCGCTCCGTGCAAGACACGCGTTGCACGACAAAGACAGCTCCAGCCATGCAGAAGCTCTGCTGTCTCGCTGCAGCTTTCCAGGCCAGTATTGTTATTACGGTCAATTGTGTGTGGCAAGGCCATGCTGCGGTGATATACACTTGCGATTCTACATTTCTAATCGAATTTAATCTATTGATTACAGTAGTGGAGAGGATGGTCTTTCGTGATCAGAAGCCGCAAATCAACCAGCACAATTGCCGGGGTTCCTCCGCAGGCCAGCAAGCCGGATGTCGCAGCGACGGTCTCGTCTAACGAGCAGAGTGTATCGGGACCTCTTGTCAGTAGCTGAACGGCGCAGCGCCAAAGCAGCGGGCGCAGCGCCCAGAACTAACGAGCCGCAGCGGCCCCGTGCTAACCGCAGAGTTGAGCCAGCTGGCTGAACAACCTCGGAAGAGTGCCGCCTATGGAGAACGACGAGGTTGACTTTCGGAGCGCGCACGGGCGAGAGGGGGAGGTCTAGGCAGAATTTACAGTCAGTTGACTGCGTATCTGTCGATTCGCTGGTCTTGCTCTCGCCAGTCGCGCTTCGACAGTCAGCAGACGGTTTCCATAGGTGAGCAAAACTGCCTCAGTCGCGCTTCGACAGTCAGCAGACGGTTTCAAAATACCCGCCCGCCGCTCCCTCGAGCATGTGTGCGTCCCAAGCCAAGCGAGCTTTGCCGCACCGCCTAGCCCCCCTGTGAGCGCCCTCACAGAGGCCCTCTAACCCTCCGGTCGTCACCGGCAGTCTACGCGCGGTACGACTTGCGCGTCCGCAAGTCGCCCGTTTTTTCATTTTCTATTGGATTTTCGGTACTCTACGCATGGCCCGAGGCGACAGCCTCAATATCCTCTGCATTGAGGCCGTTGTGCTCTAAAAAACGCTCCAGCCGGCGCGTTCGACGACGCCAATGGCGAAGGTTCACCCAGAGCATATGGATAAATTCCGGCCAGCTCCACGCGTCCCCGTTGCAACGGCCGTGGTTCTCATGGCACCACTCGCAGGCTGCTCGGTTGAGGCGCGTCTCGCACTGCACGTTCCCGTACGCCTCGCAGTAGTCGCATACGCCTCGATTTGCAAAGGCTCGCGTTGCTACTGCTGCTGGCAGCGGGACTGCCCCCACCAGAAAGACCTGTTCGTCCATCAAACGATAGTAGTCCATGTTTTGCTATGGCGTATTGTCGTTACAAGTTAGATATAGCCCGCCCGCGCAATGCAGACAAAATCTCCTATAATCTCGATCATCGTCTTCAGCTACACATTCCCGTGGCCCAGCATATCACCAGTACATTGATCGTTTAGCAGCATCCCCCAGCGTAACTGGTACCCTTCGCCGACTGTCCTAACTTCAAATTCGGGAAACTTCCCATTCCTCCTTGTCGCTTCTTTCGTTTGGCAAGCAATTGTTCTCGATTCTTGGAAAGATGCTCGTGGATTTTGCGTGCTGTGTTCTCGAAGGCTTCTTCTATGCCTTGGCCTGTCTTGGCACTGGTCTCGACGTACATCAAACCTTGCTCTTCGGCCCAATCTGCTCCCTCCTCGTGGCTGACTTCACGAGTGTCGGCGCTGTCGACTGTAGCGGAGCACGATAAGCGCCAACGAGGGACGAGATAAAGCACGAACATACTCTTGTTGCCAACGACCATGATCACAACTTCATCCTCCGCCCACTGCTTAAGATCTTCCAGCCAGACGTGTAGGTCTGAAAAGCTTCTTCTGTCGGTGACATCAAAAACCAGGAGGCAGCCCTCTGCACCCCGGTAGTATGACCGTGTGACAGCTCGAAACGTTTCCTGGCCAGCGGTGTCCCAGATCTTGGCAGAATCCGAAATCAGCTCGCGCCCACGGAGAGAAGGCGTTTGGAACTTTCTCACCTGCAGCTTGATCTTCCGCCCGTCCTCGAGCGGTATAAGGCGACTGCCGAACTCGACGCCAATCTAAATTTTGGCACTGAGAGAGAATCTTCAAACCTCGCTATGCGTCGCACTCACCGTAGGCTCGCTGCTAGCACCCAAGAAGCGCTTGTCGGTCAATTGAACCAGGATACTCGACTTGCCCACACTTGCATTCCCGACAATGCAGAACTCTGGTTTTATCGATCAGCTGCATGCACACAATTGCATTGCACGAACAGCGTACTCTGGATGTAATCGTAGCTAAAGTTCTGTGCATCCTCGCTTTCGGACATTGCCGCTAGATGGCAGCGTGGGCGACCTGATGAGCCTCTTCGCGTGCCAAATCAGGGAATATCGGGGAGAAAAGGGAATATCGGCGAGAAATACGTGTGCCTCTCCTCTTCCTGGACTCGCTGGCCTTGCCTTCCCTTCACCAGGCCGTGCAACAAGGGTGGTGGCGCGGGAACCAGCTAGCTCGAGCTTCGAGCGCAGATTCGGGCGTTGGCGCAAATCAAGATGCGGCTGTGAGCACGACGTCTTGTATGAGCCCTTTTGCTTGCGACTTGCTGAGAGTCAAACGCCCGGAGGCACAGGCTTCCTCTTTTGGCTACCCTACTGTGCCAGTCTTGTTGTGGCCAGCCTGCTGATGCTTGGTGAAGCCAGTAGCACAGTCGGCGATGTCCTGTCCTGCACAGAAAGCTTTCTGGAGAATGTGAATGTGCCTGACTTCTTGCTTGACCTTGCTCTTCGATCTGTTGTCGTCTGGTCAAGCCAAGGTGCCCCGTAGCTTTGCTGGACGACAATCGCGTCGACGACGACCAGACAACATGGCAGCCTCCTTCTTCCGCACAGGCAAGAAGTGCGTAGCGATTGGGCGGAACTACATGAACCATGTCAAAGGCAGGTCTATCAAGTCATGTCCTTCATGCTCGGCGCCCACCGCGGCTTTCCGCACTTCCCACGCCACAGTAAACTGACATCCGAATACGGCATCCAGAGCTCGGAAACACGGCACCTAAAGAGCCCTTCTTCTTCATCAAGCCCACGACCTCCTACCTTGCCAACAATGGAACCGTGGAGCTTCCGAGGGGTATCAATGTCCACCACGAGGGTGTGGCTAATCGTGATGAAATACCCTCCTCTACAGCCATGACTGACTGACTTTGAAAACATGCGCACAGTTGAGCTCGGGGTGATCATCGGCAAAAAGGCTCGCGATGTTCCGGAGAGCGAAGCTATGAAATATGTCGCGGGTTATACTCTTGCCATTGACATGTAGTGCTGTTTTCCGCATAGTATAGGGGCCTGACATGCTGAAAATCCGATACACAGGACCGCACGAAACCTGCAAGAAGTCGTCAAGAAGAAAGGCTTGCCTTGGTCTGCCGTGAAAGGTACGAGAATTCTCATAGTGGTTTTGCTCTGTCACTGAATCTTTAGTACCGCAGGCTTCGACACCTTCTGTCCCGTCAGTGACTTCCTGCCCGCAAGTGATGTCAAAGATCCACACAATCTACGCTTGTTACTTAGGATCAACGACAAGATCACGCAGGACGGGCCAACATCGGACATGATGTGGGTCAAGAGTGGCTCAAGAGGTGGTGGCTTGGGCTGACGTACTATTGCCGCCTTCGCCAGCTTCCGCATTCCTCGGCTCATCAACCATTGCTCGAGCATCATGACCTTGGAGGAAGGAGATTTGCTGCTGACCGGCACGCCCGAAGGTGTCGGCCCTGTCAAAGATGGAGACAGCTTGCTCGCCGCCTTGGAGACCACCGATGGCAAAGAGCTGCTTCGATGGCAAGGCAAAGCCGCCAACAGGAGCAGCGGATACATTTTCGAGGGGTGAATTGGACTGAAAGCCAAAAATTACGCGTTTCGGACGCACTGCACTATCATAGCAATTTCTATGATGGCCATCTTCGATGACTCTTGATACTCCTTTGCCGGACTCGCTAGACGCGTCCTTGACTATTGCAGCGGTTTTGCAGTGAACAGAGGAGTTCTGCAAATCCAGGAAAGAGACAGATCACCAGTCTTTGGCGATCTTGAAAGACCACTCGAAGTCCGCATGTATGCTGTCAGAGGCAGAGTTGCGAAACGTGGCCCGTCAACTGATTTGTGCAGACCGAACATTTTGTATGGCAGTCCAAGGCTGAAGCGTAACTTACGTGCCATCATCGTCAATAAGCCTAGAACGAGCGGTGTAGGTGCCTCGAGCGAGCATGCCTGGATTGCACGTTGTCAGACTGCAAGCTGGCCGAATCACGTGCTTCTTTTCATCTCTTACCAGATGGTGCCTCTTCAGGAGGGAAGCGTTTCACAATTGGATCTTGACTGGGTCCATAGCTGCCGAGCATCTATCATTCAATTGTGACGCGTCATTTACGTCCGTACAAGCGTAATTGAAGCGGTGCGAACCTGTTCAATCTTGTCCACCTTGACTCCAGCGCGTTTCGCCACTTGTATATACTTGCAGCCGGAGATGAGACCACCATCGACGCTGAATTCAATCTCGACCGAGTACTCGGCGCCCTCCTTGATGTTGGGAGCGTTGCTGCTGCCTTTCAAGGCTGTGCGTTTCTCTGCGGTCGACAGGTCGAGACTGATTGGTGTCGGCAGGCTTGGTGAAGATAGGCGCAGGGTGCGCAGAGTGATCTGTGAGTGTACATGATATTTTCGACGGTAGCGGTGTGTACAAAGAAAAGCAGGACATTAGCACCGTTCTGCTCGATATGGTCCACACTGGTCGACTGCCTTGGTGGCCAGCTGCCAGGGCACGCACAGACGCCTTGCCATTGCTGGCGGCACCACCACCAGCGCTGCCCAGCAACGACTGCTTCCATCTGTTGAGGGCTTCGTCGTCTGCATCTAGCCGTTGCAGCTCATCTAGTGTCTTCTGCTCGCCAGGTCTGTACCCGGCCGTTTGCGATGGCGCCAGGTCATCTTCGTCGTAAGCTGGTTGCGACATGACTGCTTTTCTGCCTTGATATTGCTCGTAATGGATGGCTTATCAAGGGCTTAGGCTGACTGTCTGAGACGCCTGGTACGAATGAGAGAGAGTTGCGCAGCAGTTGCCACCACCTTCGTCAACGCGTCTGCCTGCTCGCCCAGCCTGCTTTTCGAGATTGGGCTTTTACAGCTTTGCTACGGCTACATAAATAGAATTAAAGCTACATGTGAGTTTTTGGCTTTCATGCCATACTCGTTTCGGGTTTTCTGCTAGGCCCAACAGCCTGGCCGTATTCGTTCTTCAGGCGGAACTTCCAACGTCTATAGCGACATACTGCTCTTCGTCCCGCATTGACAGACTCCAGCCATTGTTCTTTATATTGGCTGGTGAGGACTTCTCAGAATATGTATGATGGTGTGAGGCTCCGCAAGCAGCGGCCTGGAGGCCTTCATCCTCAGGTGTCGGCGGTTGTTGTTGCGAGGGGGTTTCAGCAATTACGGAATCGACAATTGGAGGTGTAGGCGGCAATGTTGATGAGCTACGTATAAGTTCGTCCAGGTCCAGCTCGTAGAGCGTCGATGACTCGAGATCCAGTAGTTCGTGATCCTCGTGCTCGTCATCCCTTTCGCCTTGGCCGTTGTGATCTTGCTGCGCGACGAGTTGAGGATTAGACAAAAGCTCCGTCTTGTCGTGTGAGATGAAAGCACTTTGGCTTCCAGACTTGGCCCCAGTTTCGTCGTCATCACTATCGTCAGACCCGTTGGCATCATGACCAGATGCAGGATGAACGTTCTCCGTGGGCTTGGACAAGCTTTGCAGTAGCTCATGATCTACCTTCTTGAGCTCATCCTGGACGCAGATAGCGGTGTCCGCTGATATCACTTTTGCGGCCTTGCGCAAATCCGGCGATGCCATGAGACCGGGAAAGACCTCTCTGATCTCAAGCGCCTTGGCTAGTAGACGAGCTACCATAAGCCGAACGCCCACGACAGCATCTTTCGCCAGTTCAGGCAAGGCTGACAGCATGAATTCGTCAATCTGGATGTTCGGGACAAGGCACTCGCACATGCAATGGCAGAATCTGCAGGGTAAGAGTCAGTGAATGTTGCTAGCAAACCGCACAATGGTATTTGATCGTACAGCGCTCTTTGATGATGACTAGCAGCGGTAGCCAGAGTCAGCAGCATCGAGCAACATGCTTTGCGCAGGTGCCGATGCGTCCCACTAGACAGCAGATTGATTGCCTACAGTGCATGCGAATCAGCAGTCTTGCGGTCAGAGCACTTGCATATCATCTTGAGAGCTACTTACAGCCTTTGAGGCCCATATGCGGATTGCAGCCACTGTGTCATGCAAAGCAGCATCCAGCATCGCGAGAAGGACGGTGCCATCGGTTAGGCTGTTGCATCTCGATGCCAGGGCAGATAGACCTTCGGCTACCAGTTCGCGTATACACCAGTTCGTGGGCCCTTTGATAATCCAAACGCGGTGCAAGACGTTTGCGAGATGATCAAGACACCGCGAGGGAAGTGCAGCACTAAAGTCGGCGAATCGTTCAAGAGCTCGGAGGGATGTCTCGTCGTCATCGTCGACCAGCTTTTCGTACAAGTCCAGCAAATCACGAGCTGCCGCCGTCTCGCCAACGATACTAGCAATGTCATGTATCGATGATGCAATGAGATAATGGACCTGCGGCGACCGGGACTGCAGGAGCAGGTTCCTGTGCAGGCTTTGTATGCGAGGCCATCCTGGTTCTCCCAGAGACAAGCATACGCCTGGAATATTGTATGCTGTTATTAAGGCGCGCTCGAAATCTTTGGCGATATCCCAGGTAGAAGCGCTTCCGATATTGACCGTATCTGACAAGGTCGACGGTGCTTTCGCAAATGCTGGAATCAACGGCTGGAAGGCCCGCTCTTCGTCCTGTCTTGGCGCAACATCGGGCGGTGTCTGGGTTTCGGAGCCAATAAAGATGGCGAGCAGCTCATTTGGGACATCGTTATTGAACACATAGATTAAAGGCCCCATGACTTCCAAAAGCGCCTGCTGGACTGTCGCTGCAGTATCATTTGCGAGTCGCAATGCGATGGGCACCACAAAGGCTGCTCGGCCAACAGCTGGAACGAACTTGGTGGCCAAGTCAGGCAGCATCGTCGCTATACTCCTTCGTACGATGGCTGAGGGGTCTTCCGACCAGTCAGCAATGACCGGTGCCTATCAATGCTACAGTCTCAGCGAGAACGGGACCAGAGATCAGACCAACACTCACAATATCTGATGTCACTATCTCGGCCGAGAGACATTTACACAAGCTTGCGAAGACATCAACAATCTGCTTCTTAACCATCGCAGAGCACTCGATGGCGGCGGCTAGCAATGCAGGCAAGATCGAGTGCGCCATCGCCTTCTCCGACACAGCGGCTGTGTCAGCAAGCAGACCAACCAGAGTGAGGCCTACAAAAAGAGCTTGCTGGACATCGGGAGTATCGCAGGGTGCTGGCGAAGCGGAAGCCATGGGATCATCGAAGAAGCTGGAAAACTTGCTGGAAAGGTCCTGTTTTTTCCAGACTTAGCAATATACGCAGCATAGTTTCTGATAAGGCTCACATCGGGCGGACCCATGGAATGTTCTCCTTTGTCGGCTGATTCCGACCACAGTGAAGCATAGCCCCGTGGCTGAGATTCCATGGCGAATAGGGACAAGATGATGTTGTCGACAAGGTCCTGCCAGATAAGTGACAGCACTTCCGGTGATGGAGAGTACTGGTCATGCGTATGCTGTCTTGCCTGCTCGGCTTCCTCCGGCAGAGGGCTTCCGTCCATAGTCGAGAACTGTGATGTGGCCTGAATGGCCTGCGTTTCGCCTGAAATTCGCAGGAGAAGGCGCACAAGCGCTTCTTGAGCGGTGGCAGACACAGTACTGACGTCTGACATCAGCATCGTTGCGAGCAGAGGATGGAAAGTATCCAGGCGGATCTGTGGTCCTTCATAAGTCAGAAAGCGATGCGTCAATGAATCATCTGCCGCGAAGGAGAAGATTAGCGCGCTTACTTGCAATACTTGGGATGCGCTCAATTGTCTCATCTTGATCGTGAAGCGTCGTGCCGGAACTCGGGGCGAACAGAGTTTCCTCTGACAGCGGTGAATAGTCGTGTGTCCTGATGTCGATAGGAGAGCCGCTTGGACGTGTCAAGTTGCCAGCCTCGAGCCGCTGCACGGTTGAGCCATTCTGACTGTGCTTCTCCAGCGCCTCTGTGAATGGTGAAGGTGAGCCGCCGACCTGCGTAGAGCACGCTGCAGCGGCAGGATCGACGCTGCCCTGGACTTGCAGCTGGTCTTGCTGATGTGATAGCATATCCGCCAGCGGACAGTTCTGTGTTTGCATCGGGTGGAAAGGTCAGACGTCTTCGGTCCGACGGTAAACGCGCACGTACTAGCAGAAAGAACCAGATGACTTCGTCCAGACTGGCAGCAAATGCTTCCTTCACAGAATCCTCGTCCTCCGCTAGAGAATGGAACAAGGGGAGGATGTAGTCCACTGCCTCGCAAATCTCCACTTGCGGCAACCACAAAGGCAGCATTTGAGACACGGTTTCTCGATGATTTGCGTGCTCGCTCTTTGCAAACAGGAAGATACGCTCGACCGGTGTTAGACCCGCTTCATCGATTGTGCCGCTTTCGATGGCTTCGACGAACGGATCTGCCTGAAAGGAGTCTTCGGGTGACACTGTCTCTAATTCTATGGCGGGGCCACGATTGAAATCCAGCGGTGCACCCCATTCGGGGCTTTTGCTGTCTTCTGGTGAAGACATACTAGGCAAGGCTACATTGCCAGGCAGGGGACTGGGTGGTGAAAACTCCGGCCGATACGAGGCGTCAGAAGTGGACCTCGAACGACTAGATGATGACATGCGCGAGGTGTCTTCCTTCAAGTCCTCTTCCGTTGGAGAATCGGGTTCGTCCGAAAGCTCCCAACCGGAGCGTGGGGGCATAGAAAGGTCCTGGCTGGGAGCCGGTGGGAAGAGGCGCAACGCAGACGGCTCTGAGCTAGCCAAAGTACTGATTCGGGGAGCAATTCGCGGGGAGCTAGCTCTCTTGTGGAGATCTGGACTCGTAATCTGCTGTCCAGTCACAGCAGTAGCGGCAAATGCTGTGCGGCCGGTATCCAAACTAGGCGAGCGTCTGTGTAGAACTTGACTGCTCATCGAAGGTGATCTAGCGCCAGATGACCTCGCACCAGAGGGGCTATGCGACCTGTGACGGGTCAGCGGGTAGCCCAAATTTGAAGGCTCCTGCAGCCCCCGAGCAGGCGATGCCGACCGGTTGATCCGGCTGGCAACTGGAGGATCCGGAATAGTGAGATGAAGAGCCAGTCTTCGCGACGGAGACTGGGGCGGTGAGGCATGTTCTTCATCCTGATTGAGCGCACTCGGTAGATGACTAAGATTGGCTTCAGGCAGATCAATCCAGGGTTCGTCGGCATCTGCAATAGCAATGGGCTCTAAAGCTGGGCTAATTCTTGGACTTTGAGGTAGATTGGCGAGGATGTCGTCAACGCCCATAGCGGAAGCTTGTGAGCGCTCCATGTGGGCATGCATAGGCAGGTCTTGGGCTGAAGATGCTCCAAATGCCGGCGACTGATTGCCCGAGCCCCGCGAACGAGGCCGTCTTTGCTCATGAAGAGCTAGAAAGGAGGAATACGTAGGCGAGGAGCTGGGTGATGAGGCTGATCGGCTGTATTGATGGCCGATAGATCTACGACGGCCAAGGTTGGCATCTACACCAAAGGAATCGTAGGTAGGCGAGCCATAAGTCGGCGAAGTAGAGTATGGGAACGTAGAAGTAGTGCTCCCAAAGCGAAAGATTCCTTTCGATTGTGACGGAGAGGTCGACAGCTTGTCATTGTCACCACTGCCCGAGGAGGTATTGCTGAGCGAGCGGGCGTGTCGCATCATCTGGAGGGACCGGAAGGCGGCATGCCCAGGGCTCATTGCCGAGCTTGTTCTCTCTGTGCTGGGCTCACTGCCGTTGCTCATCAAGGGCGTCTCTGCCTGCTCGTCGTATTCTTGCTGCAAGCTCCCACTGGGGCTGAGTTTCTCGGCTCGAGCGCCATTGTGTCTGGCTGTCCATTGGAGCATCTCTGTCCCAGCAAGTGGACTGCGATTGCTAGAGCTCCTGGTTGTATGCTTTATGCTTGCCGGCTGTACATCTGACGAGGTCTCCCAAGCCGCATTGGCAGGATCATCGTCGTCGAAGATGAGCTCGTCCATGTCGAAGTTGGACTGTCCAAGCGTCTCGCCAGCGGAAGTATTCTGCCAGAGCAGTACGAGCTTGACAAAGAGCCTCTATGGGAACCAACGAGCATGCAAAGGTGGAAGGACGGCACGCCCCAAACGGTCAGGGAGCTTGCTTATCCGCCGAAAGCAGACGGCCGCCCTGTATTCACGCAAGCTGAGCGTCAGCTCCTTCCAGCTTTGATACCGGTGCCCAGCATGGGTAAGAGGCGTGAAGCTTGCCTGCCAAGCCCGACCACAGCGCCAGTAGAGTAAGAACCGCTCTGCGTATCAGCGCAGCACTGAGCCTGATCTGTGTCCCGCAGGTAGGCTGCAGGCGCCGATCACATACAAGCAACTGCGAGTGAACAATTTGGCAGGGCCATGCTACTATGATGTGTGATTCGACAGAATATGCGGGTTGCTTTGCTACACAAAAGATGTCCCTCAACCAGGGGCTGTTATACCATGCTGCTATTGTGCTATTGTGCTATTGTGCTGTTTTTCGCATCCTCCAGTACGGAACTTGAATGTGATTGTGTAGAAATCCTCGCTACAATCCTACAGACGTGCATACTCTGTACATTAAGCGGATTTGATGCCGAGCTTTTTCGCACTGCAGACGCATGTCCAGCGATGTCAGGCAGGTGCTGCACAGTGAGGCGTACTTTGCAAAGACGTACCTTGCGCGGGACCACAATCCGACAGCTATGACAGCCAGACCAGCGGTCATAAGTACTCTTTGCACAGCTGTAGAATGCCCTAGAACCCAGTCTGCGGAAGTTGTGGCCAACGCTGCGGTCAAGAGGGATATTGGCAGGATGAGATACCCAGAAAGGCCTGCGAGCGCGAGACGATAGTCAGCTCAGACATCAGATGCACGTAGTGCCGAGCGTTATACAGCCGAGAAACATACGGTGATACTTCCATAGCGACTTTGCCTTTCCCTCGCCTCCAAGAAGCCGCATGCCAGGATCGTATGCAATCAAGATCCCCATTAATGCTTGCAACACGAGCAAGCTGGAAGTGACAAGTCCAAATCGACCGTGCCAAGAAGTAAAGTGCGGTGCTGTATAAAGTGGTACAAGCTGTCATTATCGCCCCTTCATCGCTTTATCATCTGCTTACCAGAATTCAGAGCCTTGTTTGCTATCATTATCGATACACCTGCGGCGACTGGAAGATATCAATCCGTCAGTTTACTGTCCTATTGAAAGGCAAGCTCTGTACCAGACCGTTCTGAGACTCACCCGCAGCAAGCCCTGTCATTTGAAAGATCTGATGCAGCGCAAGTCCCCGCGCCTTATCGGATTTTGTCGATGTCGGTTGAAGGGTCAAGACGCCTTGTGTGAATAGCAGTATGGACAGCGCCTGCAGAGGCGGATGGTACGAGAAAAGACCTGTAAATGAGCATTGTCCGAGTGATGCAATAAGCTGAGCGCCTATTCCCGAGTGTGCAAAGCGTCGCCTCACGCACCAGCTGGATTCGGCACGATGACTACCAAAAGTGGAATAATGAGCATCAAACATCCAAGCTTTGAGAGAGCACGCATTGCTGTCAGCATTGTAATGGAGAAGCAGGCAGGACCTGCAAGGTTTGACAGAGCCGCGTGCGCTTCATAGTGTGGCGTTATCGGCCAAAGGAAGAGCAGCTCACCTGCGTCAACAGAGCCCTGTTGCTACCAAATAAGTTCTGAAAGAGAAGACGTGTCGAGCTCGGCACGCTGCCCTGCTCGCCTGTGTTGTTGCCGCCCAGTAGCGGTGAATGCTCTTCGTTCACCCCGCGATGACTGCTGGACCTGTCAGGCGATACCGGTCTGTTCGCCGCTGCGGACATGGTGAGCTGGTGCTTTGCGAGACGAAAGCGTGCAACACGAGACGAGAGACACCTGGAGGACGTACAAATTGTCGTGAAGGCAACGTCTGAGGGTGATGACGGCGATCGGAGGGTAGCTGGAGGAGAAAGGACGATCGCGCCAATCCTCGAGACATCGCTCGTTCTGAGATCTGGCCTGTCATTTTCGAAGGCACACCACACTGACGCAGATCAATGCCACGATGCTAGACCTGAGTATACTCGTGGGTGCAGAGAAAACACCAAGGTACCATTCCATCTCACTGTCAGCTAGTGCCTCGCTGTACGATGGCAAAGCTGTGCAAGGGCCTCAGAATACATCTCGAGGACATTGCTCCGTCCCCGCATCAGTAAATTCAGTATCTGATGCACATCTGGCTTTTTAGATCGCACGCAAATCTTAGACTCAACCCGGTTTCTGCCTCTTTACCAACAGAACTTTTCCCAATCATTAGCTGAAGCAAGAGCATCCATTAGGTAGAATCGGATAGCAGTCTTACACCTGCGTCATTACACCACAGCGGGATCACTAGCCACTGCCAGCAATTCCCGTAAGGCCTGATTTTCGCTACGCAATCGTTCCAGCTCAATGTCCCTCTCGAGCGCCGCATGCGATTTATCATATCCAGCATCGAGCAGCAAGCGAAGGTATCCTCCTTCTCCTTCATCGTGTTTATGGTGCCGCGTATCTTCCCCTTTTGAGCGTGCAGCACTACGAGTCGGCGACATTGATGCGCGCGATGGTTGGCTTTTCGATTTCGCTAGTTCCTGCTCGGCAGCCGGAGGATTCTCCGCTCTACTTCTAGGCCTATATTGTACTTCATCTTTAGATGCCGCGCCTCCTGAAGCGTCCTCATCATCCGCCGAAGTCGAGTCTTCATCCGAAGATTCGCTAGATTCCTCCGAAGAGCCATCATCTTCGCCCTGCATGCTGCGTAGTGCTTTACGAAGTAGAGAGGAGAGATGCGCAAGTGACCATTGAAGCGCAAGCGGATCTTGCACTTGCAGTATTGGATGCATCATCTGTCCTGGTCCTCCTGCTGCGGCGGAGGCACCTCCTGCGCGAGTCGCGGCGAGAAGCGGGGCAGACGAAGGCGGGACTAGCGCTGTAGACGTCCCTTGTGCTGAGCCGTAAGAAGAAGGGACATGACCCGTGTGTTGAAGTAGCAATTGCTCGTAGTGCCGTGCCGAGTCGAGGTCGAATTGCTGAGATGAATGCTGTGGAATGAGGTAACGGTATCAGCGGCGAACGAACCTCTCCCTCCGCATGCTTGTACAGCTAAATGCTGAACTGCTCAACTCACAGCAAAACTTCTGAAACGAGCCATGACATTGTCCAATGTCCCTTCGTAGTCTTTCAAAAGCATGCTGAGCTGCCGGTTCTCATATTGCAGCGCCTGGTTCTCGAGAACAAGGGTCGCGTTGAAGCGCTCGAGCTCAGAGTCGAATTGCTCTGCAGGCGGCTTTGTCAACCGACCTGCTGTTGACACCAAGCATTCATCAAAGTGCATACTCACCTTTGGTAATGTCAGTGTTGAAGCGCCGTAGCGTGAAGCCAGTCCCGGTGTGCACGGCCTGGGTCTGCCAAAGGATGCCCGCACGGTGGGTCCGTCAGCCTAGAGACTCGTTGTACAGCAGAACAACCAGCACACACCTTCAGCGCATCACATTGTCGTTTGAGACTCTCGCAATGCTCTCGGTTCGCAGATAGCTGTGCCGACAGCTCCGTGAGCAGCTGCCATAGCCTGGATGGACGGGTTTCAAGAAACAGTTGGCCACCCGAGAGCAGGTCAGTCAGTCCAAGATCTCCAAACGTCTGGAGCGATGTGGAGACGCACCGAGATGTCTCGTCGTCTACGACAGTCATGGTCGTGCTCTATATTCGTTGCGTTGAGTGATGTGAAATGGAGCAGAGGCAAGATCACGCCCAGGTCATCGAAGCTGGACTCAGTCCTCAGCGCTTGCGTTCTGGCCGACTTCGTCCACCCGCATCTAGGTTCACAAAGCAGCAAGATGGCATCGCTACGTTTCTGCGGCGATTGCAACAATCTGCGTGCGCCGCTCGTACTGCTCGTCAGGTTACCCGTTGGGCAGTGAATGACTGAGCCCATGCTTTCGTTCGTTTGTCGTCGACAGTGTACCCCAAAGCCGACAAGGTTCACAAGGTCCTGCTCTATTCGTGCCGCAACTGTGACTGTGAGACCTTGTACTGTCGAACTACTACGATACGAATGTATACTGATCCATCGCGCTGGCACATCCCCAGGGTTCGAAGAGACCAACAATATCTGCGTGTACCGGAATGAGCTGATCACCGAGCTGAGGTGGGAGGAGTGCTAAAGCGGTGGAGCCGGACACAATTTGACAATGTCTCGGGTGTGAACGCTTACAGAGAGACTGCCGGTGTCACGCAAGACATTGCTACAGACCCGACCTTGGTGGGTGATCTTGGTGGGCCATCCGAGAGTTCTCAGCTGGCTGACGAACAAGTCTGCAAATGCCCTCCCCACAGCCACGAGCGGCGATGACATGTCCAAAATGCGGGAACCACGAGTGCGTGCACGCTCATCTGGTGATAGACTTTAGCGGACGCTGACATTACGCCCTCACAGAGCTGTCTACTATCAGGATCAGCAGACGAAACGAGCCGAGAGCAAGATGACGCTTTTCTACGTTTGCACGTGAGTGTATGGTGGCTTCGAGCGAGTTCGCTACTGTTGCTCACATGTGTGAATCTGTGCAGTCGCTGCAGTAAGGCTTTCCAGGATCCTGAACTCAAGGCCCTCCAGGCGCAGAGGCGTGCCCAAGGTCATGCCTAGATTTGTGCTCTTTTCTTCAGTCGAGTAATGTTGTTGGCAATAGTAGGACCCGCTACGTGTTACAGCCATATACTGTATTCTATCATACAATTACCCATGGCACGCTTTGCAGTTGTGTCATGCATGCCTGCCTCTTTGAAGCAAGTGGCAAGGACGCACGTCCAAACAATTGCGGCGCGTGCACCTTGACCGGGTAGTGACACACAGTATCCACGGTCTCAGCTCAGACTCACGTCGGGGCAGTGTGCTCCCGTCTCTGCAAGCGCACGCCCGTCGGCCATCCTCATCGAGTCCTGCTTGCGGGCCTCCACTCGCTCGGGTCTCCCTATTCTCGCTGCATTCCTCTCGAAACAGCGTTGGCCCGCTTGGAGCTGCAACAACGTCTTGCTCGACCCATCATCGGACAGCAGCCATGGCACGGCAGCTCGCTGGTCTCGCTCTGCTCTATGCCGTTGTCGCATGCAGCGCACACCCGGGTCCTCGCTCTCTGGGGCACGCCAAGCTCGAGGACCGTCAATTGCTGGCGCCCGCCACTCCCGATGCAGGAAATGCAACGACACAAGACGGCGACGTCCTCCGCAGGAACTGGTGGGCAACATGCCACATCCTACTACACCCCCCGTGTGCACTCTTCTGACTGTGTAGCCTCTTTCTTGATGATCGCCGCAGTGCCTACTTTGGCTGGTTCCTGGACGATGGCAATACAAAATACGGATCTCAAGGGACTGCACAATCCCTCGCTGACATCAATGCAGCAGTGGGCAAGCGAGCATACAGCTGGGGTGGCTACGACCACATCGAGGCCGATGACTATGTGCCAGGGTGAGCAGGGCGTGCCTCTTCATACAATTGATCCCGCATCGTGCCATGCCACATGCGGGTGTGGCGATGGCACTGGCAGGCCAAGGCTGACTCTGGTCTTTCAAACTTGCCGTCCCCTCACAGCGACCCCTCAACGTACTATAATGGCGCAGAGATCTTGCCATATCTCCAACCAGCCATCGAGAACAAAGACACCATCTTTGTCGCATCGATAGCGGTAAGTCGAGCACCGCTCTCCGTAATTCTGCATTGTCTCAGCGTGACACACTAAAACGTAATATAATCTGCATACACCACAGCCAATCCACGGATACGATGGCTTCCAAGTCAACGACACCAACCAGCTTGATGCCATGATCGGCGTCATCAAGCAGTTCGTCGACGGAGGAGTGACGGTCTGGTTGCGATATGCCCACGAGTTCAACTGGTACTACCGACGTGGTTCCGACGACTTGGATCCAAAAGGCCGTCGATCCTACTACGACCCTAGCACTGAAGATTTCATCTCATCATGGAAGCTAGTCTACACGCGGTTCAAGCAGGAATTACCGACTGTGGTGCACATGTGGTGTGCAAATGTAGGAGGAATGGATGAGATTCGACAATTTTGGCCAGGCGAAGAATATGTCGATATTGTCGCATTGGATTATTATACGGAAAAGGGAGCTCCTCAATCTCAGTATCGCTACCCAGACGGACTCATCAAGCAGACCCACGACACTTTTGCCCGGCCTTACAATAAGCCTTTTTGGATGGTGAGTGTGGAGAGCCACCGGCTCTGGCCTTATACCAAAGACTTCTTCGTGCTGAACCGATATGCTTTTCTCGCAGGGAGAAACCGGCACACGCACCAATTCCACCCGCGACAACCTCCAATGGGTGGACACAATGACGAGCGAGAGCACCTGTGCCTCTATGCCAAATTACGAAGGCATGATGTATTTCAACTACATCAAGAACGACATTGATCACTACGTAAGTCTTCGATCTACGGGTGAATGCTTGAGCATCATCGGCTCCTTTGCGTTTCCACCCGCTTACCTCGCTTCTCGTTGTCCTGCCATTTTGTGATCACTCAGATCGCCGAGCCAGGTGGATCAGCGGTCACCACTCAATTCGCAGAGCTCTTCAACTCTACGCCTGGTGATGCTGCATCACTATCAGCAGCTGCATTATCAGGCTCTACTCCTGCACAAGGCTTTGCGTACAACCTCAGGGGCATCGCTTCCGGTGTGGGCCAAGAGTGAACTAACATTTCCACGGTGACTGTGAATGGACAATTTTCTCTCTTACATCATTCAGCTGCATCATCCATGGACTCTTGCTCGTGGTTCTTGTTGTTGGGTTGCTAAAGTGAAACTTTTTCATCGGTAGTTGTCAGCAGTAGACGTTCAATCGGCATAAAACAGAAGTTGGGCAAACACACAGATAATCAAGTATCGAGCGAATCTGAAGACTTGCATCATTCTTGCCTTCTGCTCGTGCGCGAAAGTGCTCTAATACTTTGATTAGCGCTCGCCCGTTGAGATCGGATGGCGATTGCCTCGAAACCAAATGTTGCTGATGCATGCCAGATTGATTACGGATGTGGAATATTACGAAGGTCTAGGCTATCACTGTACGTCTGTTCGTATGTATATTTGATTAAAGATTGCACATATCTGCAATCCGGGTATACCCATAGTGCTCCAACTGCCTCTACTTGAAGTGTTTTCCTACACTGAGACCTGACTTCAGCCCAGCAACGAAAGAGTCCTGCCAAAGCTTCGCTTCTTGTTCATTGTCTGTGATTGAGGTGCACTGGCAGTAAATGGCCTGCTCGCCAGGGCTCGTTGACCCTGCGGAACATTCTCCTTATCCTCCAGCAAGCCAAACTCTGCCAATAGGTCTGGCTGCTTTGCTTTGGCGCTCAGTGTGCCCTTGAGCGTTCCCAGTGTGACATTGGCATCGTAGGAGAAGGGATCAGAAGAGACCCCAGAAGCGATCTGGCGGTCTGTACCATTCTTGCCATTCAAACCTCGGAGGAAAGCACTGCTGAAGATCGGAGCGAGCGAGTTGGACGTAAATGCCAAGCTTGAAGTGAGAGTCGAGGATCTTCTAGCGCGCTTATGACCCATCTGGCTGCTGCTGTTGGCTTTCTCGCCTTCAGAAGCCACGCTGGCGGACATGGCTCGCCCTGTCCTTCTTTCCAGCTTCTTGAGCGAGGTTGCATTGGACAGCGTTTCGCTGAGCGAAGTTGCGGTGAAGAGCGAAGTCGCGGAAGCTTTGCGTTTGTGTGCCTTGGGCGCGAGCGGAGAGCCAGTGATGGTCTTTACTTGTGTCACCTCGGGCTTGGCGAACGAGACGGAACGACGCATAGGCAAGCGCGAGGTTGGGGAGAATATGCTGTGAATCTCCGACTGCGGTTCAAATTATGCAGAAGAAGACCAAATTAGCACGGTTTGGAAAGAGGGACATCCATCGAGCCACTCACGGTCCTATCCTCCTGCATTGCGACTTCGGTCATATCCTGCTCCTCTGCGACGACATCCTTGGCTGGCACGGCCGGCGCTACATGTCCAGATCGAGACGAGTCCGCCTTGAGAGCAGCAGTCCTGCTTGCTTTGGGAGTTTCCAAATCAAAGGCAGCACCAAGGTCCATGATGCGCGACCTGCGCTTAAGAGTTGCAATAACAAGGCTGTCTTGAACGCTGATGCGCTTGCATTGTGCCAGGACCGCCATCTCGGTAGCAGCGGGCCCGACACCATCCCCTTCCGGATACGTCCCCTCTTCGGCCGTGAACAGGCTCTCTGAGTCCGAATCGACGTCGGAATGCTCTGCGAGTTCGGCAATCTCCTCGCCTTCCCACAAATCGTACGCGTGGAGATTGACGTCGCCTGAAGAAGATGCAGGCAGTCCGGTAGTATCCATGAGCACATCGGCTGCGTCTTTCTCGTACGCCTCACGCCTTTGCGATTCTTCAACCCTCTTTGCGAGCCAAGAGGGGACTGGCGCGAGATTCTCCTCAACAGCGACTGAAGCACCGTTATTCGCATCTTTAACATCTCCATCATCGGATTCAGCCGAGTCCACCGCACCGTCCTTTGGTCCATCTTCACCTCGAGCCTGCACGGCCTCATATTGGCCAGCGACCTTTCGGCTACCTTGTTTCTCTGGACGCATCGTTGCAAGCAGACGCGAAGTCCTTGCGCTCAGAGGCGGCATTGTGTTGTCCGTAGGTGTGGGCGCATGGATGACATCCTCTTCGCTCTCAGATTCGCCTTCCGCACTGTCGTAGTCTTCCTGAATGCGAGAGTTGGCATAGTTGGCAGCCTCATCCGTATTTTGCGGTTCCTCCTCGTCGTGGACATGCGTTGAATCCCCACTAGCATCGCATTGCTGGTCTCCAGTCCAAGTCTTCGCCGCGTCAAACCGTCCAGCAACCCTTCTGGTCCCTTGCTGCCCCTGACGTAGCTCCCTGAGACATTGCAGAGTCTTAGCGCTCAGAGTCGGCATGTCGGCGACAGGTTTGCGGGATTGCATAACTTCTATGACTTCCTCGTCACTCTCGCTATCTGAATCCTCTTCCTCGCTGTCATAGTCTGCCTGACGGCGACGATTGTACTTGCGCTTGGCTGTCAAGCCAGTGAACTGGAGGGAATGCTCGACAGTGGAGCGAGCAGGCGTGTTGGTCGGGGTGATGAGACTTGTAAGCCCCGTTTTGCCAGCGACGACGGACGACAGTCCGAGTCCAAGATAATTGGCTCTGGCATCACATGCCGCTTCAAGCATCGAGACCGTCTTACTAGAGAATGTGATTTGCTGGAGCTGCTGGTCTGGGTTCGTGCATCTGAGCATCTGCTCGAGGCTGAGCTGCTCAAACCTGCCCACGATGGCGGGAGACGAGACCGACGAAGGAACCGAGAGCGGCGAGAGACAGCTTGCGCTTGTCATCAAGGGGGAGAAGTTATTCGCGCCTGAAGCTGACCAGTCAAAGCCTGCAAAGATGCTGCAGCTCGAAGAGTCCTGGTCGTGGGAGAGCACGGGAGAATTGAAAGTGCCAGTCCCGCCGCGAGATTCCGGGATGGGAGACAGTGTAAGACACTGCGACTGCGTGTAGGCAGGGCACACGGGAGGCTTGTATGGCATTTTGTCGTGTCGACTGAGATGTTGCCAAATTGTCGAAGAGCTTCACGGGCGCGTCGCCACCGACGATGCTTCTACGATAGGACTAGCCTGCGACTTAGTGTGCAAGACTGATGTGTGAGTTGGAGGACAAAGAACAGCTTCAGCATCCTTTGTGACCTTCTTCCATCCTGCTAGCGCGTCAGCTGCCCGCTCGTCATTGCGTTCTGAGCTGGCTGGTCGCTGGGAGGCTGGGGCGACGTCCGACAGGGGCTACCCTCGAACGCGTCTGCGAGCGTACCGGTGCCATGCTTATGAGCATGCGAAGGTCAGTGCGGGCAGTCTAGCGGTGCTGCAGAGGTGCAACGCGGCTCTTCGGATGAGAGCAGAGCAGAGACGAGAGCCAGCGATGAGGTCGTCTACGGTCTGCTCTGCTCCAGGAGGCGATCACGGCACTACGGGCAGGAGGACGCATAAGCAGGAGACGAGCTGCACGCTGAACACGTAGCGCACACATCAGAGGCCCGCTGGTGGGAGCCTCTTGCGCCCGTGACGCGCGTCGTCGTCCGTCTCGTGTCTCGTGACACAGCGCGCCCTGCTGCAGGATGGAGGGCCAGCTGGCGTCCCAGCTCGCCGGGCTGAGCGTCAATAGCGGCGCGCTCAGTGTCAACAGCGCAGGAAATAGGCTCAAGAATGTGAGTGGTGCTTGCTCCCGTCTCTCTGCTTGTGTGTCCTTGTGATCTGCCGGATGCAGTAGTATCCTGCGAGTGGCCACACGCAGAAATAACCCGCAAAACAGCGCGCAACAAGAGACACAACAAAGCGACGTCGCGGGTGGCAGGACTTCGGTGAACAAAGCAGCCAGCTGATCCATATCCTCGTGTGTGTCTTATAGAAACGCTCGCAGCGCTTCACAGTGCCTGTCCAGCCCGCACCAGCACCCGTCGCTGCCTCGCCGCCCTTCTCAAACTCGACCTCGGACGAAGGTGGATCCTCCAACTCGTACACGAACTCGAATCCAGCATCTGCTTCTGCTGCCCTGTCAAACACCTACTCTGGACACTCGCAAGGACAGCCAGACTCGCACTCCTTCACTAATGGTGGTTTCCAAGCGTATTCGCACCCTTACCAGAGCACCGATGCCGTCCTCTTTCCGCCCCCTGTCAACTTTGCCCAAACGCACATGAACGTACAGCAACCACAGAATGGTCAACAACAGCAGCAACAGCATGCTTTCCTGCAGCAAGATCCATTTGCTCACGTCGGCGGTGCTGCTGGTCGGTCACGGACGCAAAGCACTGGTAGCGCAGGCAGCAGCGCACACCAAATCAACATGAATGGCATGAGCAACGCCGACATGAACGGTATGGGGCAGTGGGGGACTCCAGGAAGCTCTCATCAGGCATTCGATACCTTTGTTGGTATGAACGCCGGTAATGGACAGCAAGGGCACTTCAACCACCAGCAGCAGCCTCGACAGTATCAACAGCCGCAGCAACGTGGTCTCTCTCCAGCACCGGCTCCAGACCAGCAGTCAGACGACATCATTCCAACCGCTATCGTCATCAAGAACATCCCTTTCAATTTCCCATCTCCAGCACTCATGCAGATCATCGAAGAGCTAACGCTCGCGCCGCCATACGCCTTCAACTACCACTACGACATGGGCGTCTTTCGCGGTCTGGCCTTTGCAAACTTCCACACGCCGCAAGAGACCGACTCGTGCGTCGCGGCGCTCAATGGCTTCGAGATCCAAGGTCGCAAGCTACGTGTAGAGTATAAAAAAGTCCTGCAAGCGGGTGAAAAGGAACGCATAGAGCGGGATAAAGCCCTCAAACGTATGCGAAGCATGCAGCTCGAGCGAGATCGTATCATCAACCATCAGCAGGCACATGTGCAGCATCTACAACAGCAAATGTTTGGAGGGCCAGTGCCGCAGCTCCCTATGCAGCACCAGCAGCACAATATGCTGCAAGGGCAGTTTCAGCAGATGGGACATCAACATACGCTTTCGAACGATGATTTTGAAGACTATGGTCGCGCTGTTCACCCCTCCAATGCCATGTACAGCAACAATGCGGCGTCTATGCTCCAGCAGCAGCAGCAGCAGCAGCAGCAGCAGCAGCAGAATCAGGCTAGCATGTCGCCCCCGATGGGCAGCGAGGGACATCCAGCTGGCTATTCAGCATCAAGCAGTGGCGCTTCGACCTCGTCACGCGTTAATGGTGCTGTAGGATCGCTACCTACGGAGCTCGACATGAACGATGGTCAAACTCTGGAGCTCTACTCTCGGGTTCTGCTCTTCAAGGAGGACGCATTGCGAGACGAACTCGCTTTCTCGAAATCGCTTTCACACATACAACGGCGTATAGTGCATCTCATCGCTCAGAAGCTACAACTCGACCACCGGAGTGCCGGAAGTGGGGACGAGCGATGTGTCATTGTCTCAAAGCCGGGTGCAGATGGTCAAATGTCAGCTGGCAATCATCAAGGTCGACCCCTGAGGACGCGCGCCTCCGCGTACCCAATGCTCAACCCAGATCCTTATGCTCCTCCCCAGCCCTCGTTACTGCCCGAAGGAATGGCCGGCCTGAATGCCTTCAACAACGCTCTTCGGGGCAAGAAGTCGATGCCGGATCTGCGCCACCAGCAGCAGCATTCGCTGTACAGCAATAACGAATACCAGCAGCAGCAAGCGATTAGGAGCGCACAAGGCTATCAGACTCCCGCGCATGCGAACATGCCCCCGCTATCAGCCGGAGCGGCTTCTCCATCCTCCCGTCATCCGAGCGCAGCCATCACACCTCGTCATTCAACGCACGACTTGCGCTCAGTCGCAGCATCGGCTAGTAATAGACGCTCACAGCACTTCAACACAGTCGCACCAGGGGAAGGTGTTCCGCCGGTGCCGCCTTTGCCGATGGGTATCACCTCGCCAGGCACGAATACCATGATTAATGCAGCTCCCGGATCAGAGCGCCAGTCTCTTATCCTCAATAATGCAGCTGCTAATGCTCTCATGCAAAGTTTTGACTCACCAGTGAAGTCGGCAGGCTCGCAGGGTGCGCCTGCCATGAGTCTAGACAGCAAGATCGTCGGTAGTCCTGTTCATTCCGCAAGCGTCTCGACTCCAAATACCCCTTCGACTGGACAAGGCGTCGTTCGTCAGCCTCGTGGTCCTGACAGTATGTCGTCTTGGGCAAGAGCGGCCGCTATCGCTGCAGGCTCGAACCCTCAGTAGTCGTTTGTCTTCAAGTGAAAACGCTCCGAAGCTAGGAGTCACCAATCACCCTTCGCTTTTCCTGACGATACGATAAACCTTATGAAATCACGCCTATGTCAGCTTGTGCTACTATTTTACGCTCAAACACTCTCTTGGAAGTACACGAAACGCCGATGATGAAACGATCACTGCAGTACTACTTAATGGACCTCTCATGAAATGCTCAAAAGAAAAAGGTGTTGGACCGCGCCTGAAGTCAAATCCAGCATTTCCCTTGCCTCTCCGCCATTACCGACGCGTCAACGATCCACATGGGCGGCGCTCGCATTCACCGTCTTGCAAGGAACGCGATATACGATACCCTCATACCCCTTCGCTTCAGCTGGCGACAAAGTAGCTCGGTCGTTTGCATCAGAATTATTCGCTTCTTTTCTTTCTTGGGCTGGATGTATGATAGTTGAAGTCTGTCGATTGAAGTATTTCAGTATTGAGATATATTGCAGATGCCGCAAGAGCAACTACACAGAAGTACAGCAGCAGTGTTCTTGACAGTTGATCCAATACATCGATTGCCACAGGTTGCCCCACGCTACTTTCTCATGATGAAACCTGTGGCTGGGTAGATCCATGTGCAACTGACAATGGAGCAAGACAGCGCGCCAGTGGCATCTACGTCGCAGGCTGAGCTCACCATCTTGCCCTACATTACAGTTCAGGTCAGCCATGCTGGACAATCATGCAAGGCAGCGATGAAGTGCTGACGACGTGATCGGATGCAGCATGATCTCCAAGCAGTCATACAGGACGTGACTGTGAGCTGGTATAGCATTTTGACTAATTGATCTCCCTGCTGACCAGGAGCTCCCTTCGTTTGAAGGATGGCACCGTCTCGGCTGAGAGCTTCTGGGTGTCCGTTTACCGCGGCGGATCCACCACTGTCCATGGCAAAGTACTGGTCCGACGGTCGCTACACAATGATGGAGACATAGAGTTCGAGAGTGAAGGAGGCATAGAATTTGAACGAGTATCCGGGGTGAGGAGGCCGCCTTTACATCTGGCCAGTCGAAAGCTAATACCAGGTCAATACGCGCAGAGTCACTTCCTTGTTGCCTGCCCTCCTCTCAAGGTGCCGCAAACACTCGTCAAAATGCCGCGTCAGCATCACAAGAGCTTGATCAGCAATGGCGTGAGTACCAATTTCTCTGTATCCTGCTACTCAGCGGGAAGTCTGACTCGAAAACGTTATGCAGATCGATTGCATGGACATCTCTCTGGATGGGTCAAGATACGTCGTGGGAGGCAAAGATGGGGCTCTGCGGGTCGGGAGTGCCCGCAATAATTTGCCATCTCACCTTGTTATGCTCAAAGGGCATGTTGGGGATATTCTCAGCTGTCGCTTCGTAAGTGATCAGGTGGTACGGTACGGCTTTTGAAACCTGGCTGATTCGGAACGAAAGTTTCCTTCATCTCAAGTGGTCATTTCAACATCTTCAGATCTTACTAGCCGCATCTTTTCGGCTGAAGATGGCTCCAACCCTCGAACACTGTCTGGTCACACCGCTGCCGTAACCGATGTCGCCATCATTGAGCGCGGCAAACACGTACTCACCACCAGCAACGATGGTACATTGAAGCTTTGGCTTGTTGGCGAAGCCAGGTGTTTGAAGACATGGAGAGTCGGCAAGGGCGCGCGCAAAAAGGTCACCAAGGTCTTGTGTCTCGATTGTGCAACTGGCACATCAGCAACGAACGATGAAGGTTCGGACCCTCTTCAACAGAAATTGGCAGCGGTCGCCCTGGAAAATGGCAGTGTTGTGCTTGTCGATATTGCATCGGCAGGATCAGATTCACCCTTGCAAACGATCCCGGTCTCCACAGGAGGACAGGCAGTCTCCGCTTTGGCGAGTACCCGCAGAGGCGACTCGATGATCGTAGCTGCTGGGACCATTGATGGCACAGTGACAATTTTCAAGGTTAACACGGGAAGGATTGATGAGCAGGCGAAAGTCCTACATCGCATAAGTCGTAACAACGCCGATATCACGGCGCTTATGTTCCATCTGGACTCCGTCTCGATATCGCCTGCTCTGCTTGTCTCGACGATGGATGGGCTCCTGTGTAAGGTGGCTCTAGCCGAATCAAGTCAAGCAGGCGCTCCTACAGTTGCGGTCGAATACGCAGGTTACGATATCGATGCCTGCAACGCGATTGTAAACTGGCAAAGCGATGTGTATGCAGCGGGCAAAGATGGACATTTGAAGCGATACTAGATTGTATCAAGCACAAACTGTTACAAGACTTCACGCTGCGCTCTCATGGGGTAATACAACGCGCCAAATATCATCCTACAAGTCACATATCCTTACAATTGTGGCGGCGCTACCAAGCCATGCGGTCTGCTTTCGACCTGTCGACATCGATTTCGATCCTTCCTTGGAAGTCTTTCCCATCGAGCCAAGGATAGCGCCCTGAACGCTGGCGCTCAAAAGCTGCAATATCCTGTTCGTACTGAAGCGTGAGCCTGTTTGCAAAAGGGACACGTCAGTGATCTGGACGCTGTGGCTCGGCCTGTAAAGACTGTACATACGAGATATCATCGAGACCGTTGATCAAACAATGCCTCTTGAAAGCATCGATCGTGAAGGGAATGATCTCGCCGTTCTTGCGTCGGATGACTTGATCAATTAGGTCAACTTCGATGGAGGACCCATCGCGAGACTCTTCTGCTATCAAGTCAACGTCCTTTTGGGGCAACACGAGCGGAAGCATGCCATTCTTAAAGCAATTCTATGGAGGTGGATTAGCTTTGAGCGCTTGCGCGCGGGTGGAGCACGACTTACGTTGAAGAAGATGTCCGCGAACGAAGTTGCAATGATGCAAGTGATACCAAAGTCTTTCAGCGCCCATGGGGCGTGCTCTCGCGATGATCCACACCCGAAATTCGGTCCAGTCACGCAAAGTATCTTGGCGCGGCGAAAAGGCCCCTTGTTGAGTATAAAATCAGGATTTTCGGCTTTCGCCCCGTCCGTATATCGGAGACTGGTGAAAAGAGCGCTGCCCAGGCCTGTGCGTTTGATGGTCTTGAGGAACCTTCCTGGTATGATTGCATCGGTGTCCACGTTCGATCTGGCGAGTTCAGCGACGATCCCTTTGAGTTTGGTAAATTTCGGCATGCCTGGTTCAGGTGTACCACTCGCTGACGGTGCGGAAGCTTTAGAAGCGCCATCCGAGCGTCCCATTGTATCCGTGCCCTCTTCGACGGCGCTGGTATCGCTCCGATTCTCAGGTGCGACCATTGCTTCAGCTTGGATGCCAGCATCATCTAGGGGAAGAGTTCGGGCAGCGGGAGAGCTGATGGTCCCACGTCCCTTGAGCAGCTTGCGCACATCCGCTAGCCGCCCTTCAATCGCGGCAGCAGCAGCCATTGCTGGGCTCATAAGATGTGTGCGACCTCCAGGTCCCTGTCGGCCCTCGAAGTTACGGTTCGAGGTGGAAGCGCAGCGCTCTCCTGGACTCAGTTGATCCGGGTTCATGCCTAGGCACATCGAGCAGCCAGCTTCTCGCCAATCAAAGCCGGCCTCCTTGAAGATACGGTCGAGGCCTTCTGATTCTGCTTGTGCTTTGACTAGACCGGACCCAGGTACGACCATTGCGTAAACGTGTGGTGCGATCTTTCGACCGGCCACCACGCTCGCTGCAGACCGCAGATCCTCTATGCGAGAGTTTGTGCATGAGCCAATGAAGGCCTGGAAATACTGGCTCAGCTGTCACATCTCGCCAATAGCTCAGAGAAGACGCTCACCTTGTCAATCTTGATTTCAGTCATGCTTGTGCCGGCAGTCAAGCCCATGTACTCGAGACTGCGCTGGATGCTCTCCTTTCTTGCCTCGGTGGGAGCGTCTTCGGGATAGGGAACCAGACCACCAATATGTGTGACGTCTTGAGGCGAGGTACCCCAAGAAACAGTGGGCTGGATATCAGCCGCATCGATATCCACAGAAACATCGAAATGTGCCCCTTTGTCCGTGTGCAAGGTTTTCCAGTGTGCGACGGCAGTGTCCCACTCTGATCCTTTGGGTGACAGAGGCCGTCCTTTCAAGTACTTGTACGCGGTCTCGTCTGGTGCAATCATGCCCGCTCGAGCTCCAGCTTCGATGGACATGTTGCACTGCATGGGAAAGCAGATTAGGACTGATCATTGAAACAAAAACAAAAAGGGGAATAACACTGTGGACGTACGATTGACATTCTTGCCTCCATTGACAGACCTTCAATGGCTGTTCCACAGTACTCCAATGCGCATCCAGTTCCACCAGCTGTTCCGATTACTCCAATAATGTGCAAAATCACGTCTTTTGAGGTGACGCCTTCTGCCAATCTGCCGTCTACCTTGATGCGCATGTTCTTTGCTTTCTTCTGTATAATGGTTTGAGTCGCAAGGACGTGCTCGACCTCCGATGTGCCAATGCCGAATGCGAGGGCTCCAAAAGCTCCATGCGTAGCTGTGTGAGAGTCACCACAGACAACGGTGGTGCCTGGCAGGGTGAAGCCTTGTTCAGGGCCTATGACCTGAGATGTACCAGAGAAGGTAGCTCTTAGCTGCTGCTTACACTGCAGTGGGGAGACAACGCACATGAACAATTCCTTGACGCTTGTCTGCCATTCCAAAGTATGTCAGACCGAAAGCCTTGACGTTCTCTTCGAGAGTCACGCATTGCAGCCTTGAGTCAGCTTCTGTAATGAATGAAGAAGCGTCTTTGAAGTCCTTTCTCGAAGCCGTGGGGATATTATGGTCCACTGTGACAAGTGTGCAGTCTTTACGGCGGACGGGCCGCCCATTTTGGCTAAGGCTTTCGAAGGCTTGAGGAGAGCTGACTTCGTGCACTATATGTCTGTGTTGACATTAGCAGATTCCAAAGCTGTGCTCTGATAATGGACGTACTTACCTGTCAATGTAAAGGATGCAAGTTCCATCGTCTCCCGTTTGACGGACTACGTGAAGATCCCAAACCTGAGGAAGAGGCAGTTTCAGTTTGGCTTTTGGCTCAAGATCTAGCCTCGTACCTTGTCATAGAGAGTCCTTGGTCCAGATGCATTTCCCGTCTGTCAGGAGTGTGGCGAAGTTGCCGTTAGCCTGAGAACGAAACAGTCAGAAGAGACCCCTAACGCACGATAGGTGCCGGCATTATGGCGAAGGTGAATGCGACGCTCAAACAGAGTCAGAAGGAAAGCAACAGAGCAGTCAGTAACGATAAGAGAGCTCTGTGATAGGCGCCGCGGCGGATGGGCGCGCCAGGGCGAACAAGGAGGAGCTGCCGAAATGCACAATGCCGGTGGCGCGGAGCGTGTGTGCGGGATTGTCGGTGTTCAGCGGCGAGCGCGTATGCTGCATGTGCGATGTGTCGTAACTCGGCTGCGACTGATGCATGCTTGCTTTTGGCACATTGTGCACCTTGCAATTTTCGAAGCGCGCGTGTGCGATAGGCGAGCCATCTCTCGCCGAAGGAGCGGAACCACGCTCTCCACTATCTCCAGCATTGCACCACCGTCTTGGAAGCACAACGCCATGCGTACCAGCCAGACAGCAAGGTATTGCAGAAGCTCCGTCGCTCTGTTTAGTATTTACCCTGGCTGCAGCGAAAAGTAAAGCGTATTGCGCCAGTCCAGCAAACATCTGAGCAGGTGCCCAGCGCCCGCGGTGTGAAGGCCAACTACACACCACCCAAGGGTGCAGGTGACTGGACCAGCTAAATCCTGCGCACCGTGCAGGAGAGGGCGATGTGCCTAGTGAACATAGCGATCCAGCGCGCTGCAAAAGTGCGGAGTCGAGCTGTACAGTACTTAGGCGTCCTGCCTACCAAAATCGATTACTGTGCGCCGGTGGGATTGGATGGGTATGATACACGTGGCAAGAGACAGCAGGGTATACGCAGGCACAGGAATTATGGACGTAGCAGTATAGGCACGTACAAGGTGCCATGAGTGTGCAAGGCACCGAGTACGTAAATGCGGAATGAGTTATGCGAAGCCACGTCAGCCATAGCGCACTTCATTGAGGGCAAAGAAACTGGCTCACCGTGGAACGTATGCCCGCTAGGGCGGTGTACTCTCTGACAGTACACGTGAAGCTCGCGGCTCTGTTACAAGTAGTGTAGTCAGCATAGAGCCTCAGTAGTATCTGTCAAAGGCGACTCACTCTTGACAGAGAAAAGAAGAAGGAGACACCCGGTGAAGGGCAGGCGAGTGATTTTGACCCGGCTGTGGAAAGCCACGACGGTCAGCCATGGACTGCGGACTGACTCGCGTGTGACACTCACTGAGGCGGAGCAGCGTGCGAGTGCTGACCTGAACACTAAACAACCCTCCCTTGGGTACGGACGGACCTGGGCCAAGGCGAGGCGGAATCAACGGCATCTATGGAGAGGAGCAGACAAGAGAAGAGTGTCAGCGAGGTTGTCGTTGATGTAGTAGTATATGACAGAGGGGAGCAAGACCAAGCACTTACAGAGCCTCCTCCGAAGGGTGCCATGTCTCGAAGAAGTGGTTGCCATGGGTGGGAATGAGCCAGGCGAGAGTGTAAAAGTCGAATCTGCGCGGGATGTTGGGACTGCAGAGGAGGGTGGCCGAGAGAGGGGAGGAGGGAAAAGAGAGGCTGCCCTGCAGAAAAGAAGAGAGGCAAGAGGCGAGAGGACAAAAAAGCCAGCTTTTATAGCCCACAGACCTGTCAGCGCCTCATCGTTCCATGGTGTTCCATGGCGACCTGGGCCTTCGTCATGACGCTCTGGATCGAGCGTATTGCACATCGACGCTAGTGTAGACAAAGGGATCCGTTGTCAGGCAGGGCGTCCAAAGTCTGTACCCGGGTCGTCAAGCGACCTTCGAGCACGTGAAGGTCAGATGCGCCAACCTCACCCAAGCCAGTGCTCAGATGATGTTGGAGTGCTGTAAGAGTCCCACTTTTCCAATACCAGCGCTGGTCGGTTACGTGACACCATAAGTATCCTTGAAAGTACCCTGCGTTTCGGCTTCAAGCGATACCGCTCCCGCTGACCGTCTCGATGATCGGGCTTGGTATTTCTACGCCCAGCGTGTCACAATTATGCCTTCGTGCGATTCACTTTACAGCGGGCGTTCTATCACACCTTCGCCATCGAGCAATCGTAATCAAGACAAAGCCGTAATAGCAGCATTTGTTTCAGATGACATCCAACGTTGCCGACGTGCGTAGAGTACATGATTGTGCATAACAACGGCAGGGCCATCCTTTTCAGCAGTGACAGGATCACCAATCCATCTTTTTCGATTTTGAGGCTTCCACAGCAATTGGAATCTTGCCCTGATAACCAATACCATCCAGCCAAGGGTAGCGCTCGGTCCGCTTTCTCTCGAATGAAGTGATGTCCTTTTCGTGCTGGAGGGTCAGGCTGCAAGTTTTGAAGGAATGATTTAGCCATGCCGGATCGTTTTATGTAGCAATAAGTGAAGATACTTACGAGATATCGTCCAGTCCGTTGATCAAACAATGCCTTCGGAAGGCCTCGACTTGGAAAGGTATCGTCTCTCCATTCTTGCGGCGAATGACTTGCTCAACTAAGTCGACTTCCATCTCTGAGCCGTCGCGCGAGTCTGCCGCAATGGTGTCGACCTGCTCTTGAGGCAGAACAATGGGCAACATTCCATTCTTGAAGCAGTTCTGCCAAAAGAAAAACGATAAATCAGTCAACAGAAGCTACAAAGCAAAGTGCACAAGGGAAGATCATCTCACGTTGAAGAAGATATCCGCGAAGGAGGTGGCGATGACGCAGCTGATGCCGAAGTCCTTCAGGGCCCACGGAGCATGCTCTCGTGACGAGCCACATCCGAAGTTAGGGCCAGTAACACAAAGAATCTTTGCTTGGCGGAAAGGTTCCTTGTTCAGGATGAAATCTGGGTTTTCGACCTTGGCACCGTCGGTATACCGCAAGCTAGAAAAGAGGGCAGTGCCTAGTCCCGTTCGCTTGATGGTTTTGAGGAAGCGTGCAGGAATGATTGCATCGGTATCGACATTCGACTTTGCAAGTTCCGCGACGATGCCTTTGAGTTTTGTGAATTTAGGCATGCCGGCTGCGGTAGCCCCACTGGCTGAAGAAGCTCCAGTTTCAGGAGCGCCTGCGGATTGAGCCACGCTGTCGGTGCCCTCTTCGACCGGATCAGTATCGCTAGTATCTTGTGGTGCAGCCATCGTCTTGTCCTGGAACTCCTTGTCCTCCGCCGAGACGCCAGCATCAGGGGACTTAATAGCCTCGCGTCCCTTCATGAGCTTGCGCACGTCGGTCAAGCGCCCCTCGATAGCCGCAGCGGCTGCCATGGCGGGACTCATCAGGTGCGTTCGGCCACCGACGCCCTGTCGGCCTTCAAAGTTTCGATTCGAGGTAGAGGCACAGCGCTCGCCTGGGCTCAGCTGGTCTGGGTTCATGCCAAGGCACATTGAGCAACCAGCTTCACGCCAGTCAAAGCCTGCATCCTTGAAGATTCGGTCAAGACCTTCTGCTTCGGCTTGCGCTTTGACAAGGCCTGATCCAGGGACAATCATGGCATAGACGTGGGACGCGATCTTGCGGCCCACAACTACGCTGGCTGCGGATCTAAGATCTTCGATGCGAGAGTTGGTGCACGATCCAATGAAGGCCTGACACAATCAGCGCAAAAGGTCAGTGTGCTTGCTTGACAGGAAGTAGCAACGCATGGCTACCCACCTTGTCGATCTTGACGTCTTCCATTCGCGTGCCGGCGGTCAAGCCCATGTATTCGAGACTGCGCTCAATGCTCTGTTTCCTCGCCTCTGTGGGCGCATCTTCCGGGTTCGGCACAACACCTCCAATGTGCGTTACGTCCTGGGGCGATGTACCCCATGACACGGTGGGCTGAATATCGGCTGCGTCAATGTCGACACAAACATCAAAGTACGCTCCTTCGTCGGATTGGAGGGTCTTCCAGTGCGCAACGGCAGCGTCCCATTCGGAGCCTTTGGGGGATAGAGGGCGACCCTTGAGGTATGCAAAGGTAGTAGCATCGGGAGCGATCATACCAGCTCGTGCGCCGGCTTCAATGGACATGTTGCACTGCGGAACATGTAAGGTCAGGTTTTTGTTGCTCCTCGGTCTGCAGTATTAGGCGGCAAAAAGAGACTCACAATCGACATTCTCGCCTCCATGGACAGCGCTTCGATAGCTGTGCCACAGTATTCGAGCGCGCACCCAGTCCCTCCAGCTGTTCCAATCTGTCCAATGACATGAAGAATGATATCCTTTGAGGTGACTCCTTCTGCGAGCTTGCCGTCCACCTTGATGCGCATGTTCTTTGCCTTTTTCTGAATGATCGTCTGGGTTGCCAGGACGTGTTCGACTTCGGACGTGCCAATGCCGAATGCGAGAGCTCCAAAGGCGCCATGTGTGGCTGTGTGCGAATCACCGCAGACGACCGTGGTACCCGGCAAAGTGAATCCTTGTTCGGGTCCAATGACCTGCGAGGACGTAAGGAAGAAGGAAGGGAAGAGAAAACAGGCACTTCGTGGTCAGAAACGATACGCGTGCTCGTTCAATCCATCTCAAGCGTGCACGTACGTGTACAATGCCTTGTCGCTTGTCGGTCATGCCAAAGTAGGTGAGGCCAAATGCTTTGACGTTGTCCTCGAGGGTGACACACTGCAGCCTCGAGTCGGCCTCTTTGATGAATGAAGAGGCATCTTTGAAGTTCTTGCGGGACTCGGTAGGGATGTTGTGGTCTACGGTGACGAGGGTGCAGTCCTTTCTGCGGACTGGACGTTTGGCAAGGGTGAGACCCTCGAAAGCCTGGGGCGAGGTGACTTCGTGGACGATGTGACTGTGGACAGACAGGCCCAGGCAAGAAGCGGTAGTTGAAAGCAGATAAGGGGTGGTCAGCCATGTGACGACCTCGGCCGTCCGCGGGAAAAGGTGCGGTGATTGCCAGAGTGCTCACCGGTCGATAAAGAGGATGCAAGTGCCATCATCGCCAGTCTGCTTGACAACGTGGAGGTCCCAGACCTGCGCATCATGTGAGATGAGATGAGCCGATGACCATGCTCTTCAGTCAAGTGACAGACTTGGACTCACCTTGTCGTACAGGGTGCGCTTGTCGGGCTTTGCTGCAGACTGTAGGTCCGATGATCAGCGGCTGAGAGACAGAGACACAACGGGCCAGGGCACACTCACAGCTGGTGCAGGCATGGTGGAGATCCAGCGGGTGTACTATATGAAAGCAGAGTGGGCCGCCTGCTGATGCAGAGCAGAGGAGCGTCTGCTGCAGCCACACGTATGAAATGGCGGCGGCGCAATTGGCGGCCACTCGAGGGTCGTCCGCTACCCGGGCGAGGCGGCGGGCGACTGAGTGGTGGCAATCTCGGCCAGCAGTGTGTCACCGCATGCTGCTGCAGCAAACAGAACAGCAGCAGTAAGCACTGCTGCCGTGAGATCTCGCTGACTATCATAGACCATATTGTCGTAGAAGCACTTGCTTGAACGTCAGCTGGTCGAAAAGCACCATCAGGACGTGATCGGCAGACACTTTGGCGATTCTGACCTGCACAGCGGTTCAGACTCGATATGACACTACTAAAGCTTGCCATAGCGGCGAAAGAGATTTATGTCGGTGATAATCGTGCCTGTGGTCGTCGACAGCGATGATCAGTCCCGCCAGCTGCTTGGAGCGGCTCGACAGCTGTGCGGCGCGACCTGGCTCCAACTTGCAGGTTCACATCGCACGCATCCTGCTGCTGCCACGGCGTATGATAGGTGCTGTATCACAGTCACATTCAGCAGGTCATCCAGAAGCTACAGACCATGTCCAGGCTTCTGGGCCACATTTACGGCGTCCTAGGGCCCAGCACTCCAGTGCAACAGCTCATGCGCCTCGAAGCTTTGCACGTGCTTTGTATGAGGATTCAACGCACGACTGAAATTTACATTGGTAGCCTTTCCAGTACACTCAGATTTCTACGTTGGTCGCAGCTGTCTCTCGTGCCCACTGTACCTGCGAGCACTTCCGGAGCCTTGCGCGTAAGCAGGGACCTGCTTGACTTGCACGTGCCAGTTTACAGTAGCAAGAAAGCGCCCAACAGACAACATGACAGGCGACCTTCTATACTCCTCGTCTACCACCAGGCAAATCTGACCATATGAGGCCCGCAGTTGCAGACAATACGATTAACGTTTGGCCCCCGTCGTTACCACAAGGGCGCATAGACGATCCCAAATTCCACAACTGAAAGGCCCCGCCTTCGCCTTCCCAATCCGGGTAGTCACTCCGCATTACTCCACCAAGTTGTCAGGCACAAGTCCGCGCTGTGCGGACATGCGCTATTGCCCCTTTAATGCTTGCACTCTGCAAGGAGAGGTCGGATGTATGGATGCAGATCTCTGATGTCACCTGCAAGTTCATGCTTGCGGCCAGACCTCCGAGCATAAAGCTTAATCGTTGCCTGGCTCCGAGCATCAGGCAACAAGTTCATTCTGTTCCGACTGTCCTGTCGAGGAGCAAGAGGCACGAGACAAATCCTCCGCTCACCCCACAAAGTCACCTCTCCTGTCCACCTGTTACTCTTGACTCTGCTCCTACCGCTGCGCTGCACTTGCAAGCACGTATCTCATGCTAGGCGCCCAGCATTAGGAAGACGTCGGGAGCTGCAAGAAGCCAAGGCCAGCCGTCGAAGCTGCGCTGCGGCATATCGAGTCAGACTCTCAGACTCTAAGAGGCAATCGCTCGGTGCTGTTCAATGGCGACTATTTCGTTACCTGGCGCGCCAGCGGACTTCAAGGAGCTCTGGAAAGCTGCACGTGGCTCCCTCCTGGCTGGAGCGTCTTCCTCGCTGATCCTGTACGGGATCAGTTTCTGCTGGCTCTGTCGGTACTGGAAGCAATACAAGAAGGATCAGTGAGCATCGAGACTGTCCAAATGGCCACTTTGACAGCTCGAACGACAAGTCTCTGATCGTGTTTTTGCCCTCTCGCTTGCACAGCTGGCTACTCCGATTATGCGTGGCTGCAGTGTTCGCTGCGGACAGCTTGGGAGCTCTGGCTACCTTCCTGTCAGTCTACCGCATAAACATCCAAGGATTCGATAATCCTCTGGCTCTCATAGAACGAAGTTCGTGATCGATTTGCAAGGATTGCCAACACATACTGCGACGTGCTGATTTCTTGTTGCCTGTGGATCGCAATCAGCATGGACTTGGCCTGCCCTTGTCTTCAGCACCAGCTTCGCTGCTTGCTGCACAAACACTTTCTTGGCAGCGCGCCTACACAAGCTTCTTCAGAAAACCTGGATTACCAGTATGTTGGCGTCTTGCATTGTGACATGCGTGAGTTCAGCAGCACAAATATCGCGGCCCTTTGAGGAGGACTGATACGGGCTCGGTACTCTGTCGCAGGCTGGTGTGGGAATAGCCATAGGAACGACTACTGTCTCGCGTCCGTTGACTGCTCTTCCAAGCAGTACGTCGCGTCTTCTGGATAATATGCGTGTCCGAAAATCTGAGCTGAAAAGCCTCTGGCATTTAGTGAAAGCATTCCGACATTTGATCGCCATATGGGCTATATGTCTAGCTGCCACACATTCGATTGTACGGCTCACTATGTATGAGAACGGAGGAAAGAGCAAGCACTGACCTTCAGCCCTGCAGCTTTGCGGCGTTATGGTGTATCATCTCACCAAGCTCGCAGAATATCAGTACGTGCATACGAGACGGTGAGTTCGTTGCATTATCCCTTTGAATCCATATTGCTGATACGAGACTCTGGTCGTCTTTCAGCATTATCAAGCGTCTCACGCGACTGGCACTGTGAGTGTGCAATGGCTGAAAAGCTCCAACATCACGAAAGTTCGCTCTGCTAATGGTCTCAAATGGTTTTCAGCTATACAGAAATCTTCAGCCTCGCCTGCGTCATTGCGCTCACCGTTTCATACTATACCTACGCTATTGCTGCCGTTGCCATCTATATCAACCTAGGCAGGTTATATACTCTCACACTTTTGCTCAAGTAAGTGCCTTCCCAACTATCGCATCATTTGCAGCAGGCTCAACCCTTGTTCTCGTAGACTCAACATTCGGCGCATACATCTGGAGGAGACCAAGCCAGAGATAACGTCTCAGTTTATCGACCCACCTCTCTTCACTCCCTGCGCCGTCACACAAGAAGTACAGCAATTCTCCGGCATTACAGACGGTGCGGCATCGAAAAGAACCCTTTTCGTTCTTCCCCGAATGAAGGCCTTACAATCTCTGGCCTTGAAAAGTGTTGAAAGCAAAGACACTGCGAATCCTGCGGCCGAACTACCGCGGCAATACAGCGATGATTCTGCATTGACTTTAGCTGCGGTCGACGACCCGGAGAAGCAGCACAGTCTATTCAAAGTATAGCACATTCCACAACATCAGACCGTATGTCGCTAGGGTGAAGGTTGGAAGTTTTTTGGGGAGTTTTCATGGTTCGCGTCCAAGCAGTGACTGTAGCTTCATTTCATACCCCATCTGTAACATTCAAACATACGTACTGCAGCCATAAAATCTATTCAAGGGATTCTTTTATTCCATAACATCGAATCCAAACTGCTTGACGATAAGCACTCTTGGTGATGTGAGCTGGACTCGTGAGCGTGACGAGACTCGCCAACACTGGCACCACCGGTATCTATCTGATTCCCATCGTACGAAAGCGCCGCATCAGCCTTTCTCTTCGAGCCTCATCATACACCAAGAGCGTGCCATTTACCAGGGTACCTTGCTATGTATCTGTGCGCGCATATGCATGTGCTTGCTTACACGATCGTGGTCGCGTTGCCAACTCGAAGCCGGGTCGGGGTTTAGACTGCTCCCACTTCCCAATCCGGCCCAACATGACAGCACGTGTTGGAAGCTGCACTTTGCACTTTGCAACTGCTTAGCCGCGCTGGCACTCACGAGCGCGTCAGCAGCGAATGTTTAAAAGCGTGGTATAGGCACCGGTGTTTTACGACGCATTATTACTGACAGTCGACGGGCGCAACGATTTGCAGAGCTGGCCTTCGTGCCAGCAACATCGCATGTCCCTTCACTCGCTATCGTTCCACTCATGCCCTAGCCGCACAAGCTACAAGGTGCTACGCGCAACATCCACCTCCACGTCCGCAGCCGGCTACAGATACCCCAGCTCCCTCTTCAAGTTGCATCTGAGGGGACAGCAGCTACAGCAGCCGCACCAAGTCCATACTACCGGGCTCGATGTCCAATTTCGTTAGTCCCACCACTAAGGAGGGGCTAGTGGCTGTATACAAGACTGGCGCGGGCTCGGCATTGATAGCTTCCTTGACCTCGGTACTCTTGTACGGAGTGAGCATCTGCTGGCTCGGCCGATACTGGACACATTACAAGAAGGACCAGTGAGTGCAACAAAGATTGGCAGCACCTCCAAGGAAAAGTGAATGATTGAGTCTCTTGACTTGCTTGTCACATTCAGCTGGTTACTTCGGTCATGCGTGGCAGCTTCATGCGCCGCGGACAGTGTTAGCACGCTCGCCACCTTTCTGGCCGTATATCGCTTCACCGTCCTGCACAACGACAATCCCTTCGTAATTATTGAAAGAAGTGAGTTCCTCACCTCGGGTGACCGGGTGACAGCTACGCGTTTTCCGCTCAATGTGACGCCACGCAACAATCTACAGTCTGGAACTGGCCCGCAATTGCTTTTTGCACCTCGCTTTCGGCCATGATCACGCACGCATACTTGATCATTCGGCTCCACAAATTGGTTCAGAAAGCATGGCTCACAGCTTGCTTAGCAATCTTGGTTCTTGCCGCGGTGAGTACATGGTGGAATGGAGTGAGGCGCTGCATCCAGCACTCATCGGCCCTAACTGTTGATTCCTTGCAGTTTAGCGTTGGCATGTACATTGCGGAAACCGCGACAAAATATTCCATTGCAGTCATTCCTGCATGTACGTGCAGCGTTCTACATGCTATACCTGACATTTGACACTGATTCACTCGCTACAAACGATAGTGCCGGAATTTCGATTCCTCCTCATCACATGGACTTCCTTGATGTTGGCGTGTCATCTGCTTGTAAGTGTAATGAACTCCTTTGCATAGAGATATAGACTAATGCAAGGCCGGACATGCAGCTCTGCTTTACCATGGTATTTCACCTTACAAAGCTCGGGAAAAGTCAATACGTGCATACCAAGATGTAAGCTATATCTGGGTGGTTTCATCACTGCAAACTAACCGTTCTTTCCATCCGTATCAAATGCACAGAGCCATGCAGCGGCTCACGCGGTCATCACTGTAAGTGTACTTATAGCATTAAAAGCATACCCCTTCCTCCAAGCTGAGGTCAAGTTTCACCGGACAGGGGCTCGGAGATGTTCAGCGTAGCTCTGATCACTGCTCTCATCGTGACCTACTATACCAGTCCATTCGCTTCCGTCCCTATTTACCTCAATCTCGGGCGTGTATATACTCTGACACTCCTACTCAAGTGAGATCGCTCCTTCCATGCCGGCATCGCACAAACTGCTCACGTTGCAATCTTGTAGACTTAACATCCGTCGTATCCACCTGGACAGTAAATGCGACGAAAGTGATGTCGTGGACGTCTCCGCATCAAAGGGGATCAGCGAGGGACCCGTCCGCATCATGGGAGATACGTTCTTGGCTTTGCCCACTCGTGTTTATTCCGGCCGCTCCGAGAACGCGTCGATTCAAAATTTGAGCCAGGGCGGCAAGACGGGAGCTGCATGCCTTCCCGAGAGTCCTCTGCAGGACAGCAACGACACAGAAATACACTTGTTCGATGCCCTAATGGACAGTCCTCCAACCGGAGCAGAAAAAGGTCGAAGGGTCTATTGCATGTTCCCATCCGCTGTTCATGAGACGCAATAAGTAGTTTAAAGTCTGTTTAACAGTTCACTGTACAGCAAATCTCACTTGTAGCATGGTAGCATGTAATGTTAGCCATGTAAACCAGAAGCCTGCGAGTGCCGTGATCAGACACGGTCAGCCGCCAATCCTGGATCAGCAGACAATTTACGTGGCTAAGACGCAGCGTTCCCTTTAAAACTTCAAACTCTAGAGTAGGCTCTAACGTGTTCGACTAAGTCTCGTTGTGATTTGAACACTTTATGTCGATCGCTGTTACTTTCGACACGTGAAACAAGCCCTTCCGAATCCGGCCAAGACGAACTCCAGTTGGTTGCAATAAACTGCCATACGGTTTGGCTCAGTCTTCAACACGAGCCATTATCTGCGGCAGGTTCCATCGCCTATGCGCTACATTCATACCCGGCGCCTTACTGCACGCTGCACAGACTTGTCGGTGCGTTGATGCAGGAATAGGGATCCGCAAGGATTCCGGAAGCTGGTCTTCGCATTACCACAATCCGCTTCCCGACAAGATGAAACGGACTATTATCGTCTAAGGAGCCTCAATCTTTCGCTTTGCTTGGAACTTCAAGCACTACACCTGGGCGCCTCCCACGATACGGTAGCAGTAGGCTCTGGCTTCAGGTCAGGTCCGCTCCGAGCATTTGCAGCTCCACGCCACCTTTGGATCGACAGTCGCGGCACCATCACCGTCTTCGATAGTCTCGATGCCTTATTTCGCCCTACCTACAAGTCGAGATGGGCTTCTTGCCCTATACAAGACTGCTGTGGCCTCCCTCTTGATGGCTTCCTCGGCCTCTCTGCTATTGTACGGCGTGACCATATGCTGGCTGGGCCGATACTGGATCAACTACAAGAAAGACCAGTGAGCGCGACAGACTCTGGCGTTACACCCGTTACACTGAGTTGACTTGCTGTCGCTTGTTTCACATCTCGCATTCAGCTGGTTACTTCGTTCATGCGTCGCAGCTTCGTTCGCCGCGGACAGCGTTGGAACGCTTGCCACCTTTCTGGCATTGTATCGGTTCTCTATATCGCACAGCGACAACTATCTGGTGATTATCGAACGAAGTGAGCTTATTGTACGTGTTCTCCGAGAAGTCCGCTAACTTAGCTAGATGTCTGTCTACAGTCTGGAATTGGCCTGCAGTTGCCTTCTGTACCTCGATTTCGGGCTTGGTCACACACGCATACCTGGCCGTTCGGCTTCACAGGCTTGTCCAGAAATCATGGCTCACGGCTGCCTTATCGCTCATGATCCTAGCCTCTGTGAGCTCTACGGTCGCTCTGGCATCGTCTTCCTTTCTGATGATGGTACTGAATACCAATTGCCCCTTTCCAGTTTGGTGCTGGCGTGTATCTTGCAAAGGCATTACTGAAGTATTCGATCGCAATTATCCCATCGCGTACGTGCAGTGGTTGGTCTGATGTGATGGGAACCGAGGACTGAACGGTTTATTGTGCACCGCAGTACCCCAATTTCAGAATCTCTTCATTGTATGGGCCGCATTCTTGATGAGCTGTCACTTGCTTGTGAGTACAAAGGTGGCTCGGGCGCGATGTGTTGACTGACTATGACATGAATGAATACCAGCTCTGCTTCACGATGGTGGTTCACCTCACAAAGCTTTCGAAGAGTCAATACCTGCATACGAAGCTGTAAGTCGCCTCTGTCTGAATTCTTGCAATAAATATTGACGATGTCCGTTTGGGCCGATTGTACAGAGCTATGCAACGACTCACGCGCTTAGCTCTGTGAGTGCCGGAGCGAACGGGTCTACCTTGGTATTTTGGCATGAATGCTAAAGTAATATTCTCGTGGGGCAGGTGCACGGAAATGGCCAGCGTCGCTCTCATCCTAGCTCTGATTGTGACATACTATGCCGCGACCATCTATGCGATGCCGCTCTTTCTCATGGTGGGCCGTTTGTATACTTTGACGATGCTGCTCAAGTAAGTCCGGTCTCGCCGCTGTAGACGGCGTGATGCATCTTGCTAACCTTCACCCGCTCGCAGGCTAAACGTTCGCCGGGTTCATGTCGACACCGAGCCGGACAAAGATGATGTCTCTTCCGGCGTTCCTGAGGGTGTTCGCGAACCAGCATCTCGCAGATTGGATATCCAAGCTCTACCTTATCCTGAGTGTGTCCATTCTGGCCGCTTGAAAGTGACGTTATCCCCAAACATCAGCCAGGCCACGTTAAGCTTGACGACCGTGGCTCAGACGCATTGTCAAGACAGCAAAGAGTCCGCGACGACCTTGTCTGATGCCTTACAGACTGGTCCGTCGAAAGAGCCAGCAAAGGAACAGCGGTCTGTTTCAGTTCTGCGATCCGGTATTGTAAGAGGTCAGTGGTAGTGTGCAGTGTTCTAAAGGAGGAGTAGCAAGAAGCAGCACGGGTCAGTTCAGTGCATTACGTCTCTGTTGTTCATACTCGCAAGCTTAGCATCGACTGTAAGAAATTTGAGAATTTGGCGGGCAGGACGGTGTCTCAAGGCGAATACAGGCCCAGCAATATTTGGCCTAGATAAGCGAGGCCTCTATATATTGAGAAGAGTATCGGAGAAGAGATAGCTGTTTCGCAATGTAGCCAAGTCTCGAAAGGGATAAGCAATTGAGCATGGCTGTGAACCCAAGCTCGTGATTTACCCAAGCTGGCTGTCTGTCATGTACGGAACGCGAAATACCCGACCATTCGTGCGTGAACAGACTTGAGCCCAATGTGTTTGCATACTGCTAACGCATTCACAGAGGTCTATGAGCCCATCGTCCTCTACCCTGCCTGACAGCGCGCATGTGTCTCTTCTCCAAAAGTGTATCCTCCCAATTGGCAGTCCAGTTCCTCTGGCCAGTCTTTGTCCAAAGCTCTTTCGCAGCTCCAGCACGGTCATCATCACCATGATCATGCACACCTCGGCGTCTCCGTCCGACATTCTTGTAAAACTCCCACGTAAGACGCATGATCTCGCCATCCGCGGGGTAGGGCGTGGGGATTTCAGATTGGCCCGGTCGAGCGGTTGGATGTCGGACATAGATTGCGGAACAGGTCGGGAAGGAGACTTCGAGATACGCTGGCACGAAAAGAAAAGGCGCGGCGTAGTCGGGAAGGTTAAAGGGCCGACCAGGGGTGACTTTTTTCGCCTTGGCTGCTTTGGAGGCTGCGACTCTGGGCGGTGATGCGGGTGCTGCGGGCGTCTCCTCGGCACCTTTCTCACTTGCACTGCTTGTGGTCTCTTCTTGTGACGTCGCGCTTCCCTCTGCTTCTGACGAAGAGTCCGTGGTTGTAGGGGTAAGGACGGCCTCGCTCGCTGATGCTTCTGCCTCTGCTGCTTCCGATGCCAATTGTTGCGCGCTGAATGGCTGATCCGACTTGCGCAGCAGGTACATTTCCTTGGGGTTTAATGTGAAGATGTCCCCTGGTTCTAGTAGTATATTCGGATCCGTGCACTGCGGAGCGTCAAGGTGTGGCGTGAGCATTGCACACTACAAGAATACTCAGAGCCGGTAGTTGGGCTACCCACCTTTTGCCCATTCAACTTCACATGTCCCTGCGTTATCATTCTGCGAGCATCGTATACTGAATGCGTAAAGCAGGCCCGGAACACCAGGACATCCAATCTTGCCTCGACCTCCCTCCACATGAGACTTCCAAGCGGTATGCGCCGTTGGTCTTCGCTGACCAAGTCTGTGCGTTCGTTGAACTCTGACGACTGTGCAGCGCCAGCTGCGCTTGTGCTAGCTTGGCTTGAAGCGCTTGTGCTCGCTTTTGGACGTTGCTGCAAGGGCGGTAGGGCATTTGGCAGGAAGCGACGTCGAAAGCGTCGTTCGGGTATCCAGTCACCGTGATAGGCACGGAGCATCTTCTTGCTCGACCACTTTTGCTGAAACAGAGTGAGGGAGCTCTTCTTGAAGGAGAGGTTGCCGCTCAGGTGCTCGGGCGGACTGTACGAGAGCCGCCAGAGATTGTACAGGTTCTCTGGGGCCCAGGACATGCGCACCAGGCCCTTTACGGGCGAGAGCTTGTCGGGCATGATGGGCCGACAAGCGAGTGCGGGCAGTCGAGCGACGTGGTGCGTGTGCGTGTGCGTGCGAGTGTTGATGTGACCAGCGTGTAAGCAGCAGGCGTCCTCCAAATTTCCCTGGTGGCCTGCGAGGCCGATCGCGGGTTGCTGCTCTAGCAGGACGCAATGGCTAGACGGACGTCCCTGCTACAGTCGGCACACTACGTCAGACTGGCCATCAAATGAGCATTGCTGCTTCTTGCCCATCCTGTGTGCTTCTATGTGTCGCTCTCGCAGTGTGGCAACAGTGTAGTTGCTGCAGGCCGTCCTCCTGATAGCAATGCGACAGAATCCACCATCGCAAGCGCCATGCTGCAGCGCACTCTCACGCACAAAGAACACGCTCACTTTTGATTGCTGATGTGCCTCGCTCACAGCCAGGGCCAGCGCATACCTGCTGCCCCAACTGCCCTTGCGGCTTTTCTGCCTTGCACGCGTTTTGCCCTCAACTTTTCTCTTCGCGTTGTTTGCCCAGACTCCGACTGCCTGAACTGCACAGACGACTGCCTTGTCCCAGCAGCAAAGACAACCTCAGACTCAGTAACGCGTCTGAGCACGCACAAAAGCGTCAAAGCATGGCCATCGACGGCCCACCCAAGATCAGCAAGGCTGTGACAGTCCCGCAGCCGCCCTACCCCGTCGACGGCAATGGCGACTTCAGCAACTTGCAGCTAGCAGGCCTCGTCCTCGCCGGACCATACGTGCTCTTCAAGTTCTTCATTCCTTACTTTACTCTTGGCTTCTGGTCCTACCTCTTCTTCCTGCCCATCACCGGCATCCCCCTCGCTGTCGGCTACTGGTACCTCATGTCGCGCATTGGCAGCAACAAGCGCGAATACGCCTTCAAGACGCTTCCTGGTAAACCGATGGATTATTACTTTACATTCCATGATCAGGAGCTCAAGAAAAAGTACTCGAACAAGAAGATCCCAATGCAGACCTTGTACGACGCGTACTTTGACCAAAAGGTCGATTTCAACCGTGAGGCTGGCTGTGGCTTTGCAGGCGATTCCCGTGAAATTCAATAGTGGTCATGCTGACATTTGTCATGCCTCACCACTGCCCCAGACGACGTCCTCGAGACCCTCGAAGCCAAGTACGATTGGGCGACGTTCGCTTTCACGTTTGAGCTCTTCTGGCAGGTCTTCTTCCAGCTCATCCCAGACGTGATAATGCATACTTCCGCGCAAGACGAAAGTCAAATCCGGGACCACTATGACCGAGGCAACGATTTCTACTCTTGGTTCCTCGGTCCACGTATGATCTACACCTCTGGCGTGGTCACGGACGAGACGCGCAAGGAGACGCTTGAAGAATTGCAGGATAACAAGCTTGCCCTCGTCTGCCACAAGCTTGAGCTGCAGCCTGAAGATACACTGCTTGATATTGGATGCGGATGGGGAGCTCTCAGCGCTTATGCTGCCAAGAACTTTGGATGCGACACTACCGGAGTGACGCTCGCACGCGAACAGGCGAAGTTCTGCCAGGACCGACTGAACCTTAACGGGTGGGCCTATTGAGAACATTTGCTTTGATGCTTCTCGCGCAAGCTGATGCAACTCTTACCCGCACACACAGCGTACCCGCCGACAAGGCCCGCATTCTCTGCATGGACGCCCACGACATCCCCGATGGCCCGGCCGGTCGCTACACCAAGATTGTCTCGCTCGAGCAGGCTGAGCACATTGGTATTCGCCGCTACCAAGGTTTCATGCGCAAGCTGTACAACCTCCTCGACGACGATGGCATCTTTGTGCTGCAAGTCGCCGGTCTGCGCCCAAGCTGGCAATACGAAGATCTCGTCTGGGGCTTGTTCATGAACAAGTACATCTTCCCCGGTGCAGACGCTTCGTGTTCCCTCGGCTGGGTCATCAACCAGGTCGAAGCTGCAGGATTCGAAGTCAAGACTGTCGATGTGCTAGGTGTTCACTATGGCGCTACGATTGCGAGATGGTACGAGAATTGGCTTTCAAACTCGGACAAGTGCAGCGAAAAGTATGGAGAAAAGATCAACAGGGTCTGGAAATACTTTTTGGCTAGCTCCGTCATGACTGCTCGTCAGGGTGGAAGCTCGGTCTTCCAGGTGCGTTGACAAAGAGAATGAAGTTTCCTTTCGCTGTAATCAAGCTGATTTGATTTCGGTTCATGCATTGCACAGATCACGCTGCACAAGAACTTGAACAAGTACAACCGCATCGATGGCGTCAAGAGCCACTCGAGCGTTCACATTCCCAAAAAGGAGGGCATTTCCGAGGTCCTCTAAGCTTCAATCGCTTGGGCGAGAGTCACTCAAACGAAATCGAACAATTTTAGACGCAGAAATGCAGGCAAGGCGAAAGGGGAGCTGGATAGCACTGAATGATCCAATAATTTAGACCATGGAAATGCTGCTCGCAAGTCAGGCCGGGCCACAATTTCTCTACTAGATCAGCATAACATAGAGGTCCTTCACGAAACCCCCTTCTACGAGGACATGTGAGAGGGGACAAGCAATGCGACGAATCATATCATTCACTCTTCCACATCATTCTTGCCGTGCAACACGCCCATGCGTGCTGTTCTTCGTCCGGCGCGGGATTTGTGCGCACGCGTGTCTGGCCTCCTCTCCAACTGAACGCGCGCGGGCTGCAGCGGCGAACCCTGCGCGCTCTCACTAATCGACTGAACTACACAGTCACGGGGAATACGGACTGGCGTACAAGGAACAAGCTTTACAATTCGGCCATCCACATGACGTGCTGATGCTGCGCCCATCGACGAGCATCGGGGCGCGGTCTTGGAGAGGGTCGATTCTGACCGCCCTTGCTGCCGTTTTTGCTCGCCACTGGCTGACCACCCAAACAGAGGGTGTCATTGCAGCGCTGAATCGCGGTATAAAAAGGGCAGAACAGGGCGACGACGCTTCTTTCCTCTGCTCCACGCACTCACGCACTCACGAAGTTCTTCACTCCTTTCCATAGCAACCATGTATGTGATCCTTATCATCATAGACATCCTTCATCTCCATCTCACTTTGCTCTCCATCTCCAGGGTCAACGAAGGCAATCAAGTCGGCGGACGTAAGCTCCATCCTACTCTCTACATATATTGTCAGTCCATGCTCACACCTCTCTCCACCCCGTCAGTCAAGGCCGCCCTGCACAACGACAGAGGTGCGTCCCTTGCCAACCTGGTGAATCTCCCTTCCCACGCACTGACACCTCCCTCACGCGCTGCGCACGCACATACGCATCGTAACAGTGACCGAAGAAGGCAAAGAACGCGTCGTGGACAAGCTCGAACAGCTGGGCTACTCAGTCGACGGCGAAGGCAACGTCGAAAAGGCATCTGGCTCCACCAACAAGCATTCCTCGGCTGGCGACGATGAAGATGAGGTCGTTGCAGACGCCGATGACGCCGACTATGCCAAGTCCCGCTCGAACGGCTCTGGAGACTCTGAGGACACCAAGCATCAGAATCATGGTACGCCCGCATCCATCCGTGTTCGGGGCCGTCCTCTTCTGATACATTTCGTTTCTTCGTTTTAACTCGTCCACGGCAACAGTCATCGGAGGTCACAAGGTCAGTTTGCTCATAGCCTTTCCACATAAATCACTGTTCGTGGCCTGTCTGACGCCCCCGCTGTTGTCTAGGCCACCCTCCACAATCCGAAGTCGACCGAAGAAGCCAAAGAAACCGCTCGTAACTACCTCCGAGAGCACGTGAGTAACTGCTCTTCTTGCTTGACAAGAATATTCCGAGGTATGAAGAATAAGCTGATGCTCATCATCTTGCTCTTCCTTCTTGTCACAGAACGTCGAATTCGAAGAGTAAGACCAAGAGCTGTGCGGGAGTCGCTTACTACCCAGTAACAGAAGGGAAAGTGGAGACGTGCAATCGGCTAAAAGCAAAGAAGAGATGCAAAGTTTGAATGCGAAATGTAATAGTCAAGAGAGGACGAAACGCCTGCAATGAAGCAAGGCAACTTCTCTGTTCTTTCCAAACTTTTTTGCCACTTGCAGATGCGCGTTTGCCCCTCGTGTTGGCGCGCGAAGCCGCATGGCCCAGGTTGCCCACTGCCAATCTCGACTGAACATGCAACGCGACGGCCAAGCGGCCGCACAATAACGTCAACAGTCACAATCAGACTCAGACAAAGCCTGGAAACGTGTCTCTGCACACTAGCACGCTCTCTGCGCACCCATACAAGCAGGCTCGTCTCGATCATCGATAATTTTGCTTGAAGCGTAGGAAGCCCTCAGACAGCTGATACAGGCTAGTCCGGGTCGCTCTCACTGATTGTAAGTACATCGTGGCTGCTCCTCTGCGCTCCATCAAAATCGCATGACAGCTGACGTGTCCAGTTTGGCGGACTCTTGCTCTGCAGGCTTGAAAATCGTTGCTCACTCTGTCTCCCCTACAGCTTTCTCGTCCACGCATAATCCCCATCTCACCACCATTTTCACATTTCCGCTCCTCCTCATCGTCCAATCCCCCTCATCACCTACCTCTATTAAAAATGATGACATGCCTTTATAATACTTTACTAGAGTCAAGCCCTTAGCTGGATCTTGATCCCAAAGCGGCAGGATTCGGCAACGATTAGACTCGGCATCTGTCTGATATCTTCACATCATTCTACATTCCTTGGCTTAATCTCCATACACAACTGCATCTCTCATTGTGTCATCGCGCACATGTAGCCTGCCTTGCGTTCTCGAGCACACGTAGCCTTCCTTGTGTTTAATATGCAGTGCAGAGATATTCTCAATGTTTCGCATGCCATTCTAATTCTGGACTCAATAGCACGGAATATGCTCTGACTCCACAACTGAGTCTATCAGGTTGCCTTGTTAACTCGAGGCATCCCATCCCGTATTTTGACTTGCCCATTGCATACGAAAGCTCCCTGAAGCGGGTGTGAACCCGTGCAAACGAGAAGGCCAAGACTCCTCTCTTCCCCTCTGCCAAAGTTAATGAAAACCTGTGTGGTATTGTGCACATATAGGGGACGCTACTAGTACAATCACAGTACGCATGCATAAAATTGGTGTCCGGAAAAAAGGGCACGGCTTGCCTGATGGCTGCGAGAGGAAGAAGGCCAACGACGCTGCTTGCACGACGCGGGGCCTCATTTTCTGTATCGCAGCTGTCTCTCTCGCCCCATCTAGTGTCGGGGCGAGTCGCCATGATGGACATGGCCTGCATCTTCCTCCTCGTCATCGTCTGGCAGGCGGATAGCGCCTTGCTTCCTGCTGTCATATAGCTTCCAGACGTATGCTGCGAGAAGGGCAACGATCTGAAGTGATGCGGTCAAAATGAGTGGAACCTGTACGGAGATAGAGACAGGACTTGATCAGCCGTGCAAGATTCAGAGACAGGAAGAGAGGATGGTACGCACAACGACCTGCACTGGCTTATCGGTGCCGAGCAGAATAGCAATAAAGAGGAAGATGGTGCATCCTGCCCATGCAATGTCTTGACCAAGGAAGGTAATGAAGGCGTCTGGGAATATTGAGCTTGCACTTCAGCTGATGATGCATATACGCAATACTGGGCGAAGGAGACGTCAGCTCACCAATGAGGCCGAGACCCGTGATGACGCCAAATGCTATCCACGCATGCGTTTCGTGCTCGCGTTCCCTGAAATCAAAGGAGGCGTTAGGGACAGCAGTACCCCGTTGTCAAGCCTGCATTCATCACTCACCATTTGCCTTGTCGGTGGCCTTCTTCGGTGCCAGTGTATCGGTACCATCTAATTTGATTGCGAGAGATAGTCAGTATGACTTCTAACAACTGATCTTTCACATCGTCTCACTTCAAGGCGATGAGGCCATTCTGCCAGATGGCCAAGTTCAAGAGCCAGAGAAGATACATGCGCATCGGCACGTGCACAAAGATCCACGAGGCGGGCTTGCGGAGCGCGACGGGGTAGCGCAGCAGTGTCATCCACACAGTGAGCATGATGAATGCCGAGACGAGCAGCATGATCTCTGAGACTAGGAAGAAGCGGAGCATGAAGAAGACGGACCATAGTGCTTGTAGAACGTTGGCCAGGCACTGTAGACATCGACGTCATCGGCGAGACAATGTCAGAATGTTGCATGCGGGTGAGGGTCGAGAAGAGCAATGTTCATGACTCACGAAGCGAAGACCGACGCCATTGACAATCATTTCTCGCGTTGCTTGATTCTTGACCATTGTGATCATCAAGCAGTATGAGATCTCGAGGACATACATCTAAGAGCAGGGAGGTTCAGCCATACTGAAGCGAGCCCTCAGGGCACCTCAGGATGGCAACGCACCAACAAGAGATAGCCGCCAACAAGCTCCTTCTTGGGCGACCAGATAGTCTCGTAGTCGTCATTGACCTCTCCCAGTGTGGGGTGGAATGCGAACGCGGTGACGAGGTTGGCGCCAATGGCAAGGAGGAGAGTCATAGGCGTGAAGATCTGCAAGCGGATGAGCTCCTGCAGAGAAGGGCTGACATCCTCATGGAGCGATTGCGTGGAAGGGTCCTCGACTTCTTCTGAGCGGTGCGTCCGCAGCGTTGATGGCGGACCTGTCATTGTGCTGAAGGCGAGAGTACGAGACGAGAGCAGTGCGATGTGCGGCAGAACGCGTGCGCCCTGAAGATGCGCACAAGCCTTGGGGTGCGGACAAGCTGTGTGTGTGTTGGCAGAAGCAGAGCTTGAACAACCGAGGCAGACAAGGGACACAACGATGACATGCACTGATCGGGGCCTAGACCAGACCTCGAGTTCACACAATGTGGCTTCCAACGACTTGTAGCGCAACGACTGCGTACAACCATATCGATGCTCTCCGATAACAAGGAAGGCAATGCTCCTCGTCTTGCCCCGTGTAGCAATGTATGGGGCCAGCATCACGGGCATGTCTCGTCCGAGGTGGCGGCAACTTCTCCAACCTTGGCCTTGGTCTCAAGCTCGACGAGCCACGCATCTTCGTCGTTCTCCGACGCAAATGTGCAGCTGTGAAGGCAGCAGCATTTCCTACATCAGCACAACGCCTTGACTTCAGGCCCGCCAGACAACCAAACCGACTCACCTTCTGACTTCTCTGTTGGCAAAGAGCTCGCCATGCATCATGTAGCGCATAAAGTTGCCATGAGACACCAGAATGATGTACCGTTCTGGTCTATCGCGCAGCCAGCGTCGAACGTACTTGGCACGCGCGCGCAGACATGCTGGATCATTCGACCAGAAACCCTCCTTGGATGGCCAGCCCCGCTCTTTCGAAAGACTGGAGAAGTCGACTGCAAGGCCAGGGTAGCAGATATCAGCTCGATATGTCTTCTGAGAAGAGCCTTTCACGAAACGACACGGACACTGTTGGAGTTCGGCATCCGCCGCAAGCTCGCATGTTGGACTACCCGTATCACAAGGGTCTGCAGGAAAACCATCGCAAGAGGGCAATGTCAATCACCTGAAGATCCGCGTTGCAGAACAGAAGGTGCCACGGGGACTCACGTATGTTGCATTCCTGAGCGTGAGGAAGCAGCACAACGTTCGCGACACCAGTGCGATTCAGGACCGTTTCGAGACCGAGGAGCGTGGTTTGCAGAGTGCGCTTGAATGGCGAGCTGACCACAAATTGCGTCTTCTCTAGCACGGGGCCGGTTTCGTCTCCTGACCCTTGGGAGAGTCGGCTATGCAGCTCGCGCGCCTGCTGCCGTCCATGCTCTGTAAGAGGCGGATCTCTGATGTGAAATCGATTCTGCACGAAGAGAAAAGCCAAAGTGACTCAGAATTCGACTCTGATCCTAACGATTTTGGCTCTTTGCCAACACTCACTCCGACGTTATGCTCCGCTTCGCAGTGCCGGATGAGGTAGATGACTTTTGCAGCATCGGCGTGCTCGGTGCTGCACCACGTGAAGCGAACACACCATTTCGGGCGTGTGAGAGGATTGTTAGCAGCTCAGTCCAACAATGAAGGCAGGTATCGCACCTCATCGTTGAGACCAGAAGAGAAGAGGAAGGAGCAGAGGCAAGGTGTGCTGTAGGCAATAACCTCAAGTTACGCGACTTTTGAAATTTGGTACAACGACCCCGGCTGCCAGCCGGGTAAAGCCCCACTACACTGATAAGATACTCTGGTATACTGCTTCAAAACTCCGATAAAGCCGATGTACACGTCTACATTGTCTCAATGTCCAAGCACTTCAGCTTGTCTATCAGCAAAGCTGCTCCCTGCCATCTCTTTCTGACGCTCTCGAGCCTCTTGCTTGGCCTTCTCTTCCGCCATTTTTGTCGGATTCTGCGACGAAGAAGAAAGACTGAGGACAAAATACTCCAAAAAGCTCAATTAACTTGCTTACCATATAAATGTACGCTAAAGGCACACATGACAAAGCCAGCGCACTCGTGATGCCTATTTGAATCCTGAAGCCAGTTGGGGTACCTAGATGCTCCAAGATCTGCCCTGCAACGATAGGGCCAATGAAAGCAGACAGGCTAAACGCCATATTGAAGCCACCGTAGACGTGAGAGGTGCCAATGATGCCATCCGAAGAAGCTGCGGCATAGGCGAGGTATACCATGACCGGCTGAGCGAATAACGGGTCAGGGGAAGTTCGTCGCGCGACCTAGATGACACATTGACGGAGATACTTACAGCATTGATTAGTCCGGTGCATACGCCGCAGAAGCAGAGCATGACTATGAATGCTGCCAGCGGCAGCTGTTCCACCATCAGAATGCACAGAGCTGGAATGAAAGCTATGCAGCATGTCATGGAGAGCGGTCTTGGGCCAAGCTTATCCGTAAAATAGCCCTACATATAATATGTCGAATCAGCTTGTGGCACACCTTATATTGTACGTACGCGGTGATTGTGTAGACGCACCGCTAAGGGTGAACAGAGCCCAGCTGGAATGGCGACCGCAAAGTAGACCAAGCCAGTCTCAGTTGCGTCGAGTCCGTAACGCTGGGTCAAACGCAGAACAAGCGCTGTGTTGTAGAAGCCTGACATGGTCTGCCGTGATCAGTCACGAGATGAATATGCGAATGGAATCCATGCGCACCTGACACAATGAAGCCATTCAAGAAGGAAATAAGCAGTCCCGTGAGTGGTTTTGGATTGAAAAGAAGGTAAGCGACAGCTTTGAGAGAATCGTATTCGGGCGGCTTGTCGTCCTTCCTTGATTTGGTGGAAGTAGCAGAAGCCTTCTTTTTGATCTTTTTGAGCAAGGGACTGGGCGAAGTCGGTGTCACTGGTGTTGTTGGGGTAGCTGGCTCTACTTGGTCGTCTGATGTTACGGTGATGATAGTCTCATTGGTAAAAGCTGTTTGCTCGGCTTGTGAGACCTCGAGCTGAAAGCTCGGGGTCTGCGAGTCTTTCAGGTGGGCGACTTCATGCTTCTCCAGAACGCAGACTCGCAGGCAGAAGTCCACAGCGACTTTCGAAGAAAAGATGTCAGTACGCGTGGTACCTCACGGCTGAGAGCTGTGAAGAAGCTTACCCAGTGCTAGTGCGAAGATGGAGGGCGCGTACCAGCCTAGTTGCCCGTAGAGAACACCACCAATGGGCTGTCCAATTGATGTACCTGGGAAGGAAGAAGGTAAGTCAGAGGTCTCGCACGAGAGGGGCTTGTGACGGCCAACCTAGAGAGTATCCAATCATTGCCAAACTGTCGGTGAAGATAGCTCAGCCTAGGTCTCCAGCAGGATCGTGACAAGCTGAAGGAGTGCCATACCCCATGATTTTCCCAAGAATCCGAGGCTCGCAATTGTCCGCGACTGAATGACGACGCGTAAAGATGCGAAGTTGAAGGAGTCCGACATCGGAACCATTATCAATTTGGCGGGCTGAAGACAAGGTCTGCGGAAATTAGCGGAGGCGACCCACCTAGCGCGAGCCCCAGGGTCCAGATTCCTGCGCCGCTGGCACCTTGCAGAATCCTTCCAGCGACCATAGCTGCATAGTTGGGGACCAGCATTAGGATGAGGACACCGCCTGCCATGAGAGACAGTGCGGCCAGCAGCAGATTCCGCTTGGATCGTGTGCGCGCTCCCAGCCATACGAAAGGAAAGGTTGCCACTGAATGTTGAAATGACGAGGTCCGCCGGTCTCAGCTTTGCAAGGAGGGGATCTGCTGTGAAAGCCTCGCTTGTTTGCTCGACGCACCGATGAGTCCACCAGCGTACGCTGCAGACAGCCAGCCTGTCAACGACGAGACTGACTCATAGCCCAGATTCTCGAGGCGAAAGGGAATAGCAGGCGTAAAGAGCGGAAAGAGGCACACGTCCGTGAGGAGACCCATGCCAGTGACGAGCGCGATGTAGTACACCGAAGACCGCACATTGACCAAGAAAGGCCGCCGCTCAGGCTTGCGCAGCCAGCGTGGTGCTGAGTGCATGATGTGGTATTGCAGAGGTGCAAAGTTGCGGTTGACAGGTCGTCTTTGAGGCTTGAGTTGACGGCTCGCTGGGCCGCGCTTCGCGACACACGCCGTGAATAAGCGATGCTACACAATCGGATTTTGAAGCAAAGCCGACGTCGATGTCGTTGTCCAGTACTTCGAGAAGCAAGCGGGCAGAGAGGCCAAGTCACAGTTGCGGACAGCGAGATCGCCACCAAGCATGACAGCCGGGCCGAAGGGTCCTGAGCGCGTTAAGGCCGCACAGCAAGAACACGTATTGGAGATTGCCAGGGTCTACATGGAACACTTTTCCTGCTAAAGTGAAGCCTCACATGCTGCGTATGCAACGGTTCTGTCTTGTGGAAGCAAAAAAAGCGGGAAGCCGAACTTGCCGTTCTATCGCAGAGGTGTGCGAAAGGCAAAAACCGGACAGCGACGAAACGATCTACGCCAGACTCGAACTGGCAATCTTCCGCTTTCAAAGTAAAACTAGGAGGCGGACGCCCTAGCCATTGGGCCAGCAGATCCTCGAATTTTAGAAGCAATCTTATCACAATGTAAATACTGAACGCTCTGTCAAAGGGTAGGCAAAATTTCATGCCGGCGTTTTCTCTTCCGGTGGTGGCGGATTCCAGTCCCGGACGGCTTGCTTCAGCCTAGAGAGCTCTGGAGACCAGGCTGCTTTCATCGTCATTCCGGGCTGGGCCGTGTTCACCGACAAGAACGCAAACGGATCAATGACCAGAGATTCGTAGACGTCGATTCGAGGATCAAGCCGTGCGAACAGGGCCGCCTCTTCTACAGACGGCGAATCGACTTTAAAGCGCAGTGCTTCCACCTCGTAGATGAGCACGCCATCTTCGCCATGGGTTTCCAGCAGTGCCTTGATGAAGCTTCCTGCTTGGTCTTGATGACGACGACCTTTCGACGCTGCTAGATCTTCTGCCTGGCGTCCGACCGGTGTGCTGCTGACCGTGTACCCGCCATAGGATAGCCACCTTGGACCGTCTTCGAGGAGCTCGCTTGCTTTGAGCAGGACAGCCGCATGAGCTGTATAGTAAGCACTCAACTTCAGAGTCTTCTCCATCAAGTCGCTCAAGTCGTTGTGATCTTCCAGGCAAATTCGACGGATGTAGAATTGCGCAAGGCCGTCGACTTGCATGTCCTGGCCAGCTTCCGAAGAAGTACGCTCGGCGAGCGCTACGGCATGCTTGTCGGCATTCCACGTCAAAGGCTCGAGGAAGATGTCTTGTAGCAAGTCTAGCAGAGCCGGATCCGACGGTACAAGGTCCCTCTGTCGCGCATTGAGCGGATCTCGAGAGTCGACCTTGCGGACCTCGTTCAGTGTGGCGAGCAAGAGCTCCTTTCCGGTCAAGCTGTCGTTACCGCTCAAAAGCTTCTCTCGCCATGCATCCATGCGCTCTGCTTTAATGATCCAAGCTGACGTAGCAGTCGCCAGAGCCGCAAGAGTCGAGGCTTTACGCGTCTCCTTGCCTTTGAGGCGCTTTCGCTGAATCTTGGCCTGCGCCGCGGCGCTCGGCTCCGCTGGTCGTTTGGCACCGGCAACAGCGTTGGACGTGCTGACTAACAAAGGAGCATGGAAGACGTTGCGATTGCTGGCATTCGACGCTCGCTTGTCCATCTTGGCGGCGCGCAAAGCTCTGGTAACAACAAACATCAGTGACGCGTGACGCGTCGACGGCAGGTGAGACGAACGCGTGCGGGAGTCTGTGCTGAAGAATTGAAGCCCAGTAACCGGCTAAAATCCGTTCCTGACGTGCTATGAGCAACTGATGTGTGCGCCCCAAGACAAGCTGCGCGATCGTGCGCTGGCGTCAAGCTGAAGCAGCTATGCACGCTGTGCTTTGGTGCAAGCTGTAATTGACAATTCCTCCCTGCATACCTCTCATTTTAGCAGCTCAACAAGTCTCACAAGCCTGTCCACCTCTCCCTGGGTCAAAAATGCGGCCTCCTCTCCAGCTCGAGGCGCACACCATCCACGCCGGCACAGAAGACGCGCTGACCGTGGATGTGCGTACATCCTCCGAGGCCACACTCGCACGGCGCAAGCAGGTCAGCGAGTTCCTGCACAGATCGCACTTCGTCATGGGGAAGCTGCCACCGGGAGATACAGGCCTGCTGGCTACGCCAGAAGTGCTCGAAGAAGTGATCCACTGCGCTCAGGCCTTTCATGTCGAGGAAGATAATGGCAGCGTGGACATGCTGTGGGTGAAGAAGGACATACCTGAAGAAGCAATCAAAGACGCTCGCGTAGGCTATTGGAGAGGACTTGCCGGAGCTGGACCTCGATGCGAACAGTCGGAGATCACGGAAGTCAGGGACATACCTCTTGTCGTCATGGATCATATTCGCGAACACAATGATCTGAACTTCATTGCTCACTTCTTATACGCATTTCTCGACTTTTGGTGCATCAATCTTCGACACTATCTCATATGGATCGCCTGCTTGTTCTGGTACGGCTGGCTTTGCATTTGTCGACCTCTCATAATTGTCGGAGAGTCGAGCAAGCTATACAATATCGTCAAAACGTATCCGGGCTCCACCTTCTTTGCTCAGGGTATTCAGGAGCAGGAATTCGAAGATTTTCTGATGGGCGAGTTCAATCTCGATTTCTGCAAATTGCTGGTCTGCGGAGTCTCCACTCGCGAATGGGACGAGTACATGCTCAGCCCGCTGAATTATATACAAACGCTGGGGAGCCTCACAGTCATTCAATATGGACCCGCGCTCAAGCACAGTGCACTTTATATCGCCAAGTACCATCCGTACGGCGCTTATCACATCCCCACATTGGGTCAATTCATCATGAATCTCGACCGCGTCATTCGCCTTCTCGCTGAACTCTCGCTTCGAGTTATGCAATCTGAAGCCTCCATACCTTTCGATGACACTCGACCAGTCCGCCTCAAAGCTCTCCGAATACGCATCATGAAGGAAGCAGCAGATACCGGCTTAACAGCCGAGCTAGTAAAGGCCAAGCAAGCTATATACGCTGCAAACAAGGGATTTTTGGGAGCTGGCGCTGTACTTCGGGAGCGGGATGAATCGGTACCTCACTCGGAATCTAGCATGAAAGCTGGCAAGTGAGTGACTGTTCCGCAATGCATGCGTCTTGGTACATAACAGAAGCTTACACATGGTTTGCAGACGACCTGAGCGCGGCAACATATGCGCCAGAGGCCCCAAAGGTTCGCAAGATCGCAAAACATGGGTGATTGAAGCTATCAATCAAGTCAGAGAACAGCTCGAGCGTGGCCAGGTCATCAATCTTTTAGCTTGTCCAGCTGCGTGCTCCCACGGCTCCGACGAACACGCTTCGTGGCTCTTCCACAATGTTGGTGAAGATGCCGAGGTCATCAGTAGCGCAAGTGGCTACAACAAACTTGGTCCTGCTCTGTCCGAGGAAGACGCAAAGACCCAAAAGGCGCTCTACGACAAAGTAGCCGAAGCCAAATACAAGCAGAATCCGCAGACCGTGGACTTCGCGGGTGCTCTGGCTTCGCTAGCAGCCGTTGTTCCCGTTGCTAAACCTAAGCTTGCGCCTCTCCCTGCAAGCGACAAGCCTGAAGCGAGCACATCGCGGGAGACTGGCGATAGCAAAGGCAAAGGCAAAGCCAAAAGCTCGACTCAACCAAAAGCACCAAAGCCCAAAGACAAGCCGCCCACCAGCCAAATCTATTGTCAGCATTGCAAGACAAGCTGGTTTGTGAAAGGTGGCATTACGAATGCGCGCCATGATTGCGTCACTATCCGCGAGACTACTCTCCCGCTTTATGAATTGGCGAAGCGAGAGGAAGACGAACGGATGCTACTGAAACAAGTCGAGCAGATGGGTCAGAAGCAAGCAAGCGACCCTGAACTTGGTGTCACGCGTGTTGGCGTTTCGTTCGCCATGAGCTGGCCCATGGGCACGAGGCTTTCGGATGACGATGAGCTCTTCGAAGCACCATTACTCGAGATGCCAAAGGAGAATAGACGCCCGACGAAGAACGACCCTACGTGGATGCGCATCATGGACGATAGAGGTCGTCTCACTCCCGAGTGTGTCGTGGTTCGGCGCCTGTTCTACCCGTTCCAGCTGCTGGAAATCCAGTCTCGAGAGAACCACATTGAGGGAAAGGCCACCAGCTCGGAGACTGTTCCAAAGATAGCAGGGTACACAAGCTTGAGCATCTCACAAGCTATGATTCATTATGGCAATTCTCCCACCTTCTTAGCTGGCTTTACGAAGCGGCAGATCAAAGATGCCAAGTCCTGCCACGATGGCTTCCTCTACATACCAATAGATGGCCAGATCGCAGACATCGCCGATGACGAAGCAAACTCCGCCGAAAGCAGTAGTGAGGAAGGCGTGAAGAAGAAGCCTTCAAAAGGTAAGGGGAAGGTATCGATTAAGCTCATTCCAGAAACGCAAGAGGAGCGTAACCTTAGATACGAGAAGTGGGCGCGTACTCAGATCATCAGCTACCTAAAAGAGGTGCAGCCTATCGAGACAGAGCCAATCTACGACCTTGAAGCTATCAGAGATGCAGCAGTATTCAGGTTGAGCATGGATCGATTGACGCCATGCCGATACGACAGAGCCAACAAGCTGGACCTCCTCAAAGCAAGTCAAAAGTAGGATCCTCGATTTTCCTAGCTTAATTGTATTTCTAGCTGCTCCTTGCCTGTTGCTATTCACCGGTCTTCTGATTCGTCTTGAAGGCTCGCACTCGCCACGAGCCAGCGAGACCCTCGGGTGTAGCATTTGTCGGCCGTTGACCACCAGCAGAGTTGACTCCAGACTCTGGCTCTGACACTGCCTCGCTCGTTGCTCCACCTGTCTCTTGCGCAACCTCGGTCATGAGACCTTTTTCCAGAGTGTCGAGCCGCAGCAAGGCCAAACCCAGCAAAACCGGGCTGGCAGAATCCGGTGACTTCACTCGTAACAAGCTGTGGATGCGTCCTGAAGGTCTTGGACGCTTGGGACCACTCCCGTCTGAAGCGACAGCGGGCCTAACATCGCCAAAGCTCGAAGCGCTCAATTCTTCAACGTCGTTGATGGTGGACCACTCAGGAGGCAGCAGCGATGCTACAGAATGCTGTTCGTGACTCCTGGACAGTCTGACGGGCAACACACGCTTCCTTATAACTCCAGTGTGATGGGTTCTTGCAGTCAGTTCTTGCCCAATATAGCAGCCTTTGCGGTAGTCCACTAAGAGACAAGCATTAGCAGAGGTCTAATCTGGCACACGTTCCCAATCTTACCGCCTCCCATCAGATCCATGTTGCTTTCTAAAGGTAAAGCTGTCCCTGGGACGAGATCTACCGGTGCTTCAGGAACGTTTGCTATTGTCCGCAAGAGGGCATAGTAGGCTGGAGTTGCTGACTCAAAGCTGTTATCTGAGAAGCAGGGTCGGCTTGGAAAAGCTGGTAAGAAGCGAGCAAATCATTACGCACCTTGAAGACTGCCTACTGCTTGTGTTGGTAATAGCAAGCGGTAGCCCATGCTTGCACTCCGGGAGTCTCTCCACCACTTGCCACCAGCACTATGGCTAAGCTCGTCGAGCTGCTGCTCTATCGCAGCGATATCCACCTCAGTACCTCTTGCAACGTGCAAAGCGTTTGGAAAGATAGCCCATAGTCTCCACTCGTCATCAAGCAACTTTGCCTTGACTTTGCTTCGTAAAATGTACCGCTTGATGTAGGTCGGCAAAGGCGGGTTCGTGGCGTGCTTGGGGAAATCAATAATGAAGCCTGCGTCTTGTTGTGGCAGGATGAAAGTATCATGCTGCACACGCCCTTGTGCACTCAAAAAGCCAGCATATAGAGCAGGTGTTGCGGCGCGAGAGGTAGACGCTGCAGGCTGCGGCTTTGTGACATCGTTGGTGACCAGGCCTTGCAGGAACTTGGAGGCGTCTGACCCTGTCAGCGAGAGCAGCGAGCGGGTAGAGGCCAAAGGAGTGATATAGAAGGGTACTCGCTGCATCTTGAAGTGTTCAGAGCTAGATCGAGGTTAAGAAGATGTACACCTCGACTCGAAGCGCGAAGCTGTGGCTTCTGCTCCCGATCGACTCCAGCAGCCTGCTGTCAAACCGGCCAAATGGTCGTCTACGGAGGGGGTAAGGATAGACAGAGCGTAAATAGAGCTCGTTATACTCACTGAATTTTGGCTCGTGCCTCTTTCTGCCGCAGACGAGGTCTCCGCCGTCGTGCTTGACATTGGTAGCCAGACAACACGAGCTGGGTAGGTGCTCTTTCCAAGCTATCTGCCGCGCGCAGAACAGTCCTCCATATACAGATGGACTGAATTACAAAATCAGCTACGCAGGCGAAGATGCTCCGAGGGCAGTCGTGCCCACCTCGTATGGCTACCTCGAAGGCCAGGGAGAAGCTGCTGGCCAGTATTTCATAGGCGATGGCGCAGGACCTAGCATGTACCGGCCAGGCCAGTCGGTGCACAATCCTATTCGCGACGGAGTCATTGAAGACTGGTCAGCCATGGAGCGCGTCCTCGAGCACACAATACGGTATGTGCATGGCGGAGCAGCGAGGAGCGCGATCACCTAACAGCAGGAACTGATGGAGCCTTGCGGTACTACAGGAATCAAATGCGCTTGAGTAGTCTGGAGGAACATCCTGTCTTGATCTCCGAAAGTACATGGCAAAGCAAAGAAAATCGCGAAAGATTGCTCGAGCTGGCGTTTGAGGGCTGGGGCGCACCTGCGTATTACACTGTCGACAAGAACGTACTTACGGCCTTTTCAGTTGGCAAAGGCACGGCCATGGTGCTGGATATCGGTGAAGATGTCTCTTCTTGCATGCCGATCTATGATGGCTTCGTCATTCGCAAAGGTGAGGAGCAGCTACCAAAGTAGCCCTTGAGGTCACGGATCTGACCAGTCTTACGGTCACTCGACAGCCATCAACAAGTCGCCGATAGGAGGCTCCCTCATGACCAATTATCTGGCTAGCTTGCTCAAGTCGGGCGTACCACCTATCGAGATCCGGCCGCACTACTTGGTCAAAGACCGGATATCTGTGCCTGCAAACACCGCTCCTCGTTCCACGCTTCGAGAGGACCGTCTATCAGGAGCGTCCGAATCATATGCACGCTATGCGCAGTCACAAGTCCTCGGCGGTTTCAAGGAGTCGGTCCTCCAGACTCTTGAGCACCCGTATGACGAGGCGGTCGCCGCAAGCAAGCCTGCCAAAAGCTTCGAATTCCCAGATGGCTACAATACCGGGTTTGGCAGTCTACGCTTCCGAGTACCCGAAGTCATGTTCAATCCACAAGCCATGCTGCCGCAAGAGTTCCTGAACTTGCCAGCGCCCGTCACACAAAATTCAGTCATTGCGACTCCATCCCTTCGAGAAGCCAAATCGGTACAGCAGCTTATCCAAAGCTCTCTACAACTGCAAGACCCAGATCTGCATCCGACACTGTTATCGAACATTGTCGTTGTGGGCGGACCATCGCTTACGCCTGGGTTCCTGGATCGCTTGCAATACGAGCTCCAGCGCATGCCGCTTGGCAATGCGAAGCCGAAGATCGAGGCGCCCGGCAGTCATGTGGGTCGTAAATACTCGAGCTGGCTTGGAGGCAGCATCCTTGCAAGCTTGGGCACTTTCCACCAACTCTGGGTTGGCAGAGAAGAGTACATGGAGTCTGGAAAGAGTGTTATTAATAGAAAGACGAGGTAGAAGTGGAGCGAGTTGTAATCGTAGTAACAAGGCTGTTAATCCCAGTGAATCGAGTCCGGACCACAATGATTCGCCTTTTGCCACGCACTTGCACAGTCCATCGAGCTCGTGATCTGGTCGCAGGTTGGAACCAGACAATCACAACACCAACATCAGACAACTCTCTCGACAACTGAAAAGTTCAAGGATTCATCACACACCGAGCCACCAACATGTCCTGCAACAATTTGCGCTCTCAATTCGTCGACTGCGTAATGCGATCCGGTTGTGTGCTGCGACAGAATCGGACACCGCAGGAGTGTATCAGGGAGCACGCCAATGAATTGCCGGAGCCATGTCAGCATCTCCGAGTGGCTTTCTTTGAATGCAAGCGTGGCATGGTGAGTTGGATCAGCATGGTATTTGCAACTCGCAAGCAAAGCGATGGCGTGTGACTGATTTGAGGTCGACCAAACGTAAACGCAGCTCGACATGCGGAAACGATTCAGAGGCCTTGATCCTGGGACTGCCAAAGCAGTAGCAGCTGAAGAAGAGCGTGTCGAAGTCCGATGAGCGCATACCGCGGCGCTGTCGAGCAGCTGGGCGCATTCTTCTCCAAGCCTGGGCCGATGAGCTTTGCAGCCACACATTCGAAGTTCAATAAACAGATAGAAGAGACCGTGAAGAAAGCCTTGCTCTATGCCAGAGCTTGGAATGCGTTATCGGAGCGACCGAAAGAATTCAAGGCCGGTCAAGGGAAGGCTATTGGCAATTCACAGGGCGCAAGGAGTGGCAGAGCAAAGACGCCCCACTCAAGCAGACTTAGCAAGAACAAGCATTGAGAGGACGAGTCATGTCAATTGTCAGTGGATAAGGGAGGCCCGAGACTTAGGAAAAAAGCAGCATCAAGCTGGGCGGCCCATCTGGGATTTGGAAAGGAAGACCAGACGACTTGGGTAAAAGGGGATGGACAAAAAGGACAAATTGGCTACATGCAGAGTGTCCTATTTCGGAGAAGGATCCTCAAGAATTTCCCTTGTTGTCCTTACTAGCAAATTGGAAAAGATGATGATGAAACTAGTATTTCTTGTAAAGAGAGCGCAGCTCGGATATGGAATGAAGAGGAAATGTTTGATAAGAGGGTTTCTGGGGCGTGTGAGGCGCCTTGTGCGTGATCATTTGACCATCTTTCAGGGTAGATGTTTGGAGAGAAGCAGCCAGAAATGAATAGACTGCACAGCAGTGGTTTTCGGAGGGCGAAAAAAAGGGAAAAGCCTTGAAAGTTCGAACAGCATTACAAAGCGACAGAGCAGCAGGGCCAAAGAGATGGGGCAAGCAGGAACATGGATTTCCCAAGTCGTGTTGCCTTAGACCTGTGCGCGCCTAGCACGACGCTTGCGAGCTGGGCAAGCGCCTTTTTGCCATGTGCTAGCCGGGAGAATTGGTTTCGAGGCTGGTCCATTTGCATTGTGCACAGCGGGTGTTTCGGGTGTCTTGGCGGGCGACTGCGAAGAAGCAGTAGACGACACTGCGAGCTTGACATTGCCAGTGGAGTTGCCGTCGAATACCGATGCAGGCGGGCGGCTGCTGCTGCTGCTGCCTCGTTCGCGGGACAGAGACAAGGGCTGGCGCTGAGGCTCGGGAGATGCTTCGACCGCCAGAGGCTCCCGAGATGGAGCTGGAGCTTCCGAGGACGATGAAGACGAGGCGACGGATGACGAAGATTCCTTGGAAGAGCTGGAAGAGGTGGGCTTCTCGACTGGCTTTTGGTCCTCGTGCTTGGAGCTGCTAGCAGCTGGAGGTGTCCATGTCGAGGTCGGCTTGGACTCAGCCTCCTTGGACGACGACGACGAAGGTTCGTTCCGTTCGCTTGTAGATGAAGGCGGGGGAGGAGGCGGTGTAGACGAAGTGGTAGGCTTTGGCTTTGGTTCTTCTTTCTCCTCCTCATTCTCCTTTTCGGGCTTGTTTTCACCCTTGTTTCCACCACCATTGCCGCTGCCAGCATTACCCGTCGGGTTGCCATTGAGGTCCCAAATCTGGTTATCGGTCAATTCCCAAGTCATATCCGAAATCTTTCCCATGCCACAATTGCTCTCGCCAACGAGTTCTCCAAAGACGGACGAGGAAAAGTCGAGACCGTTGAAGCTGTTGCAAGCGACGCAACCGTCCCATGCGACCAAACCAGAAATGGTCTTGCCTCGCCAATGAACGACGATTTCCTTGCCGCAGTATTTTTCTAGGTTGCCAGTCATCATGTTCGTGGGTAGGGCGACGATCTTGTTTGAGCCGCGTTGGGCAATCGTCTTTGGGCCGGTCCAGGGCTCGCACATAGAGTAGCCGCCAGTTTCGGCAAAGTGGGTCCAGCCCTGCATCAACGGTGATTTATTAGCATGATGCTAGATGGCCGTGACAATGCCGCCCCGTGCTGTTTTTTGCTGCCAGAACTCACATTGGCTGGTCCGCAGGTACCTGCAAATCGCAAAGCACTCGGGTCAGTGAAAAGAGCGAGTTGAAGGCCAGGAATGAAGAGCACGCACCTCCCCCATTCACATCGTAATATAGGGTACCTCCACCAAAGCCCGACAAGAGTCCTCTAGGCGAGAGACCCTTCTTTGCGAGCTTTGCCATCTTCTCGTGGTGACGTCGCTTGTTTGCGAGGGGCAAGTTGTGATGCGAGGGCACATCAGGGACAGCGATGGGAGCTCGTGGAGCGAGGACCTCTGCGGCAGGGGGCGCAGATGCAGCGACAGAGGTGGAGAGGGAGAGGACAGTCGCTGCTGCCAGAGTGAGGAGGGTGCGTGCCATTGTGGACCAATGTGCAGGTGTCAGTCTGACGCTGTGGTGAATGCGTGCGGGTTCGTGCTTGTGCGTTGCTGTGCTGCGAAGTGAGTGTGTAGTTGTACGTATACCGCAATAGGGCGAGTCGAGAGCGAGCGCGGGCAGGGTAGGAGTCTTTGTATTCGTCGAGAGAGTGTGGGTGAGAGTGTGTCCTGCGCTACGAAGAGTCTGCGACTGCCAGAGTCGAGATGGACGTCGCTATGGAGTTGCCTAGGGTGGAGGTGGGAAGGGGGCAAAGAAGTCAGCAGCATGCAGCGCAGGCGAACACAGCGCGAGCCACAGCCAGCCAATAGGCGCGGTCGAGTGCGGGCGCATTGATCCACCGTTGCAACCGCAAACTCACCAGCGATGTCGCGGGCTTTGTCGTTGTGGATTTGGGCAGATGGGCGCGACGGGTCCGAGCGGTTCTTGATGTGGGAGGGGGAAGGGGATGAAGTGTAAAGAGTAACGAGAGTGGGGAGGAAAAGAGAGAGAGGCCGACTTGTTTACTGTGCCTCGCTGGCAGTATGCTTGTCCTGCTTCAGATGGTATGCAACAAGCAGTTCGTCTCCCATTTGCGCTGTTTCGTCGTCGCTTGGGGGGTCGCTCGCCACTCGAGGCATGTGCGCGGACAAAGCTTGGCGCGTCGGCCCTCCTTTTGAGGCGGGAGAGACGCGACTGGTAATGCACAGAGACGCGTCGCAAGCACGCACTTGTAGCTTGTCGCTATGTCGTACAACATATCAATACGCTGGCATATCATTCTACACAACAGCACTGGACAGCGACTGCTTACTGCCTTTTTGCCCTTCCATCATTCCATCGCCCTACGCATGGCCCCACCGGCATTTCACACCCAAATCACAAGCACGTGTTCGCATCCGAATCAAGTCAGACACGACCAACCTCGTCCAGACGTCTCTACTGGGCTGACGCAGAATACGATATACTGTCACTGATTGCAAACACGCCATGGCTGATGTCTGCTCTACTTGGTTCTGATGCTTGACATCGCTTGCTGACTGAGAAGAAAGCAGAACACTTACGGCCTATACCAGTGACTATCCTGCTGTCGCAATGCAAGACAGCCTCGCCTACACACTTTCAGATGGGCGTACGCTAGGCTATGCAGTCTATGGGGTTCCTTTAGCACGGCCACCACCATCATCACCAGCTATCGCACACGATATCGGCAAAGAGCCCTCGACTGTTCTATACTGCCATGGCGCTCCTGGCTGCAGGCTCGAAGCAGCTTCATTACACGAAGCCGCCCTCTCCACCAACGTGCGCATCATCAGCATCGACCGTCCAGGAATCGGTCTCTCTTCGCCCATCTCTCCCGTCTTTTCATTCGATCTCAAGCTCTGGCATCCACACCATTCTTCCCCTCAATCACATTGGACATTGCCATCTCTTCAGCCAATCTTGTCCCTCCGCCGCCATCGAACTATCCTCGATTTTCCAGCCGATGCAGCTTCTCTCCTCGAATACCTCGGCGTGCACCACTACTCCATTTTCGGCTATTCCGCAGGTGCACCTTATGCTCTTGCATGTGCGCTCACTCTTCCAAGACACCATTTACAAGGACTTGCAATCGTAGCAGGTTTGGCACCGTGGGAGATTGCAGTGAAGACATTGAGCATCCACCAGCGCGTGCTCGCAAACGTCGTAGCGTATCTGCCATCTGTGGCAGCTCGACTGCTCGAAGGATCCGTCGGCAAAGCAGCTCGTAGAGCACATCAAGCCTATGCGACCGGCTGCTTGAAGAAAGACGAAGCAAAGCCTTCTGAGCTTATAGTGAACAGAAGCATAGCGACTTGCGCTGAAACGAGCAAAAAGTATCTGCAAAGCGCTCCAATTAAGCGCGTAAGATTTGCTGCCAATGCGAGAGAGACATTCCGAGGCTCAATGGATCAATTGACGCACGACCTCAAGTTGCTCGTCACGCATTGGGGTTTTGAGCTTCAAGAGGTGAAATTTGAAGGAGGGTCAATTCAGATGTGGTATGGCGGAAAAGACGAGAATGTGCCGCTGGAACAGGGAAGAGCTATGTACGAAGCTCTGACGAGGAGCAAACCTGGGAACAAAGTGGGCATGCATGTTCTCGACGAAGAAACGCACTTTACGATTCTTGGAAAGCACGGCGAACATATCTTGCGCTCCCTCGTCTCTGGCACGAACTGAACTCGCATTGAATGGTAATGAAAGAAAAGGAGACCGACTCAACCTTGTCGTCGTCGTTGTTGTGAGGTTTTTGCATCTCAAATTCGGCCTTACAGAACCATAGAACTCCAACATTGAGAGCCATTGTCTGGATCAGCTGGCAAGGTTCGAGGTGTAGCATAGAGGACACATAAGAGATCAGCTGGAGTTCAAATCGCCGCTTTTGAGGTATTCTGGTCAATAGTGTACGCCCATAAGGGTGTTGAAGCCCTAAGTCTGTCTCAACGTGCGCAATAGGCTATAGCCATTTCCGCCACCCGCGCGACTCAGCAGGCCAGCACATTAGAATGGACGTTTACGATGTTGTTGCTGTTTTTGTTCGTCCGGGAAGCAGAAGAGACAGAGTATAGTCTTGCATATTAGCAACAAGGGTCCCTAGGGTACAAGGTCGCGAGATGAGATAAGCCGGCTGTCGCATTTGCCGGACGACTCCACGCAAGGGCGATCGGTTTGTTACAGCTTGCTCCCCTGCCCACCGCAGTCCCAAGCCTCGAGCTGATGCTCTCGCGAGTGAGCCAGCTGGATACTGCACTGCTGGACAATGAGCTCTTCCACATCCTCATAAAAGAGCCGACACCCGAGGTCGCCTTGGTCTTGAAGGGTGTACTGCTGCACCTAGGCCTACAGACATACAATGCAAGCTACGGCGCCCGTCTGCAGAACCTAGTCTATGCGAACCTCACATTTAAGAAACGATGGGCGCTAGTGCTCCTAGCTACGGTACCTGGCTATGTGCATCAACGCCTCAGAGACTCGATGCTCGTCAATGGATGGCCGGATTATCCTCCTCCGCCGTCATTGCTGCCGTGGCGACACAGCTACAATGCGCTCGCTCAAGCAACAGCTAGTCTAGTACCCGCATTCAGCGCAAGTAAAGCTAGAAGGCAACGTGAGCTCAGACGCTTTGCGTGGGACATGCTCATGCGCGTAGAAAAGCTCGTGGCGCTCTCCTCGCTCGTCAATTTTCTATGCTTTCTGTACAATGGCAGGTACGTCTGACAAGCCTGACATTAGTCTCACATCCACTCACTGACGCTGCTCTTGTGTATCTTTAGACATCCAACCCTGGTCTCGCGCTTACTCAAACTCCGCTATGCATACGCCCAAAAGTCCGTCGCTCGCAATGTCTCATTCGACTTCTTGAACCGACAATTGGTCTGGGAAGCTTTTACCGAGTTTCTGCTCTTCGTCATGCCAATCATAAACATCCAAGGCCTGTCCAAGCGTATACGGGCACTGCTGTCGCAATACTGGTCCAGCAGCTCAAAAGCAGACGACGGCAGCATGGGGTCGGAAAAAAATGGTGCAGTGACCCGTAGCGAACCCACTGGCCCGCTGAAACACCTCCCTGCGGATGTGTGCGGGATATGCTACCTCAAATCACCGGCATCGGCAGACGCTCTCGATCCAGTGGACCCTACCACAAGCACGGCTTTCCTAGCCTCTATGAGCAACAAGGACGACACAGTCACCGTGCCCTACGCTGCAGCTTGCTGCGGTGCTCAGTACTGCTACTATTGCATCGCTTCCGCCATGGCAGACGAGTTCTCGTGTTTGAGATGTGGCCGAAAGGTTTTAGAAGTGCAAAGAGTGGTCTTTAAAGGCTAGTCCGGAAAAAATAGTCTATTTGCGGTTGCAGCACATTGTCGTTGTAGTATATTAATCACTATAATCATGATAGTGAGGGTGTCTGTATTGTGCGGATATTATGTGCTGCTTAAAGTCTTTGAACAGACACAGACTAGATTATTAAATGCGAATGCTAATGACATAAATATAATTCCAGCTTTCCACCCGTAGAATAGGGACCAATACGTCGCGCAGCGCATCAGACTATCTGCTGAAGCTTGCGACTAACGTGTGCATTCATACGGGCCATGGCAGATCTTGAGCGTGAGGTTGGCGGTCTCTGGGTCGCCCAGCCTTTCAGCGCCATGAGGACCAGCACCCAAGCGAGGACCCCGCACGTGAAAGCGACTGTTGCATTGAGGAAGGTCATGATACTGTCAAAGCCATGGCGCATAGCCCAGAAGACGACCTCCTCCGTCGACAGCATGAAGGCGATACCGCCCGCGCATAGACAGAAGGCAGCCAAAGCCTCGGTCGGAGGGCGGGAGGGTAGCACAGACGCTGGTGGCCGCAGATGCAGGAAAGTATAGGTGAGGATCCTACACACTGCAAATCCAGCAAGCAGTGTTCCCCAAAGGGCGTGTATGGACACTGCGAATGCATATTCTTGGTGATGAGCGCTCATGGCCAGACCGGTGATGCCAATGGTGAGGCCAGGGAACACGTTGAAAGAGGCTTGCGTATTTGGCATTTGGCTCATTGTGCCTTCGTTATCCGTACGAGCCAGAATGGCCATGGAGATCCACCTGCGGCAAGCTTTGCTCTCGAGTCTGTGATGAAACAAAGACGCCGTGATTCAGAGCTGTGATGCAGTTAATGGAGCCGTCATACATACAGCATTCCAGCACTTCCAGCAAAGAAGAACATAACGGCAATGGAAACATGCTGGACTTGGTGCAATGTCCAAGGACTGCCAGGAGCCGCACCGAATCGTTCCATAAAGGTATTTGTTGCGCCATATAGCCAGATGACGAAACTTTCGACCATCTCTGCGCTAGGCATGCGCTCACGCCAAGTTCCTTCGACGTTCGGCTTGCGATTCCAGGCCCATCCGAGCTCTGCCCAAGCGCCGCAATATCGACCGAAGGTGAGGATGCCGTACCAGACTGGTAAACGACTTGTCAGCCATGTTTGACCTTAGTCAGGATGAAAATAAGGACGAGACTGACAGAAAATAGAACCCTTGATCTCATGGGCCAAACAGGCATTCTGCGCATCCATCATCAGCTATCGGATCATGCTCGATACAAGTGCGATATCTTACCACATAAGGAGACCTGCAGCCGCCCCAGTAGACGACACAGCCCGAGATGAAAGCAGCCCAGGCCATCGGGACCATCGCTCTCCAAAGGAACGTCTCGCCGTACATCAGACTCCTCTTGATCTCGTCCGCCTTGCTCCGTTGGCTTCCGAGTCCTGAGAAAGGCTCCTCAGGCTCGTCGGCAGCCCGTCCAGGATTGTTTTGTGGACCATGCTCAAAAGGAGGGCTAGTGTTACCAGAGCTAAATCTTGAAGTCCTATCAAAGGAGTCCCTGAATGACGCTCTGTCTTCTTGCAAGGTTGCTTCCGAGGAAGAGGTCCGCGAGCTAAAGCCACTGTATCGGACTCGCGCAGCATGACTGTCTATCATTCGTGGCTCGTGATGCTGTAAAACGACCTCATCGCTGTAGCTTCCTTGTTGCTGGTCAAGGAGCTGATAGGAATCTGGATTCGCAGCATGTGCGCTTCGAGGAGCTAGCAGGTGCCGTAACCGAGCCAGGAAAGTCACCTCCGTTTGACTAGGCGAGAAAAGGATGACGACGGCTCGGAGCACTTGAGCGGAGGACAGACCGACTGCTAGACCGACCAGGAGCCAGCCGAGTGTACCGTGCTTTTGACCCCTGTACAGATCTGGAGTCGAGGCGGAGTAGGCAGCACCAGTAAGAACTCCGAGAGCCAGTGAAGTTAGGAAGATTGACTGTGCGAGTCCCGCTAGAACAGAGTGCTTGGCAATCTTGAACATGAGCACTGTCACGGTTGAAGAAACCAGGCAGACATGTTGTCGTATTCATAGCGTATTTATAGCACACATGGATTCAGCATTTCACCAATCGAAGGCTTCCGAAGCTGGTCCTCACTCACATAGTGGCAATGCAACTGCGAATGCTAATGTCATGAAGAAGCCATGCGCTACCATGGTGCCATAATGAGACCCATACTTCTGGAAGAGCTCGCCTCCAATACCCGCGTCCAATTCCACATAGGATAGTGGTTGAGGTCCCTTGTCCAGATAGATTTGGGTCTGAAACGTGGAAGCAGCGATAAAACGTCAGCTCGACTACATCTCAACGCTGTGGCTGCGAGAGAACCCTGCTCTGCTCCTTCGTGGTCACGTTTGCCCGAAGAATCTCGGAAATGCCACGCAATCGAGAATAGCAGCCGGGCCGAAGCTTCTGTCTTAGAAAGTGCACTCACTTCATTCAGCACTGTCTTCGGTGTGCCAGCATGCATATGCGAGTGCGAGTGGCCGGCATGTTCACTGAAGGATGTTGGCGACAATGGTATCGCTGGCTCTGACGCCGTGCTATCGTCGTGGTGGTAATGGTTGCCATGGGGGCGTGGCTCGGCAGCCACGAACAGCAGAAGTTTGAAGCCCGCCAGGAGCAGCAGCAAACGACCAGGTCGAGCCATCGAGCGGCCCCTGAAGTCGTATGTCGTTCTTGTTACAAGGAAGTAGGAGTTGGATTCGAAAAGAGCTCTCCGGCGAGAAGGATCTGCTTTGTTCGAAGTGCACAGTAATCTGCAGTGGCGACGGCACGTGTTCTGCGCAGTGGAGGGGAGGTGCGCGCTTTTCGTGTCGTCACCGATCCTCTCTGATGTCGAGGATTTGCAGAGCGCTTAGGTCTTCTCTCAATCTCTCAAATAGATGTTGCGTTGAAGACGTGTGTGTGTGTAGCGTTTGCCTTACGACCGTATGCTGACGTTTCTGGAACTTCGCCACCTACGATCGCTTCTCAGCTGCCGAACAAAGTGCTCACCTACACCTGTCTGCGATGGCTTTATACTGTCCCAGGGTCTTGCTATACTGAGAAGGTCCTACAGTATCGCCTGCGCACCTTGTCAATTTGAGTGCGAGAGTTATGGTGTACGTTTGACGCGGTCGACTACAGGCACCTGGGATGAGTAATTGCGACTGACAAAGCTTGAGCATAGGCCGAGCTTGCCGGCTCGGAGAGTGACTTCAACGATAGCTCGCCATAGGACAGAGACACTCTGCCCTGCATACAGTGTTCGACTGTCCGTCAGTCCTTTTCGCAAGAAATGGTCCTGAAGACTTCTTCTCCTCAGCGTGTTGGAGGAGCCAACTTTTAGTCTGAGCAAGCCTGAGAAAATGCCGTTAGAACCAGTCCAATCGGAGGCTTGCTCGAACAGCACTGGCAGGCAGGCTCTATATCGACTCCAAGAGGTAATCTTCTGTCAATTCTGCCAGGTTTTGAAGATATGGGCGAGGGAACGAGCGTCCCCCACCTGCGACTCTGCGATACATCAAGATCTATATGCTGCATTGACTTGACAATGCCGATCTAGCCTCGGAAGACGAGCCCGGCACGTATGGCGTCGGTGAAACACTACCAACGACTTTGCAAGTGCGAGTTCTGATTATAGCCATACTGCTCTTGGCGCAAGCCTTCCGGGACAGGTGGAATGGGTGGGGGTCCAGAATTAAACGGTGCGTGTATATCTGGTGCCGGCTGCTGATGGAACTGCTGGCGACTTTGCGGAGGTATGTATGGCGGATCGTAGGCCTGATGAGGGGGCAAGCCAAAGCGCGGTTGTCGCGGAGGCGTGGGATACCCACCTGGCTCTGGGGTCGGCTGCGGCAATGGGCGATATGGCGAGGAAGCGCGCAGATCTTGCTGCTGCTGGCAGTACGACGGAGTCTGCAAAGAGGAAGCGGATGACTGCTGTCCATAGTGTTCTTGTGACGGCGAGGGGTACGAGCGCTGGCCAGACGAGCCATGATAATTGTGTGAGAGTTCAGCTTGCCATTGGGGCTGGCTGTATCCAGATACGTCTTGATGCTGGTAGACAGTCTGAGTCCCGTTGTAGTATTCGGAAGATTGGTAGTGTTGCTGCGAGTCTTGCCTGTGTGAATGATACGGCTCCACGGGCAGGGGAGATTGTGCATATGAGGCACCCTGCCCTCCAGGTCCATGACTTTGGGACATGCCTCCATATGCGTCGTTTTGTGGTGCGTAATGTGCAGGGGAAGGTTGCGAGCCAGCATAGCTATCTTGTGCATACTGCACAGGCTGGTGATCTTGCATATGATCAGGCTGATATGAGTTCTGTTGCAAGATCGGTGAGGCATGATGAGCGGCACTATCCCACACAGGTGCCTCAGCAGGATGCGAGTTTTGATAGCCTGCTTGCGCTGAGAGCATTAGCGGTGAAGAAGGAACGGGGTGGTAGAGCGAAGTTTGGGGTTGTGGTGTATGTGATGACGGAGGAACCGGCGACATGTGTGCGAAGTGTGGACTTGTGGAAGGTGGAGGTGGACTCATGGCTGCTGGCTGCAGAGCTGCCGGATGTCCGTTGAGTCTAGTCGGACTATAGACCGGACTTGTTGGTGGTTGGTATTGCGTGGATGCAGGGTCTTGATAGTAAGGGGTGGCGGGGATAGGCGTTGTAGCGCGCGGGTCTTCCCAAGAGCCACCTGTGTGGACATAGGGAGGCCGGTGGTCGGGTTGTTGCAAGGATGCGGGGGGATTATGGAGTCCAATCTCTTGACTGTGCGGTTGTTGCTCTCCTTGATGCGGCGATGGTGCTATAGAATGCTGATCCCATGGGTTCTGCGTGCCATCTGGCAAATATGTGGCTACAGAATGACGATGGTGGTGCATTGGCGGAGAAGGCTCATGATACACCTCAGCCGGCGGTCCTGGCTGGGAGTAATGGTGTTGAAGCTGCGGGGCTTGTTGAGCAGGTGAAGGAGCGGGGAAACCAGGCTGTGGCATTGCTGCAGGGGCCATAGGAAATGCCATGCCAGACGCCGGTCGCATGGGGGAAACAGGAGGCTTATAAGGTTGCGCGAGATTTGCGTGCGGATCTGGAAGTGGGAGCGGCTTGTTCACGCTGCCAATACTCAGGGATGACAGCGGCCTGGTCAGTGAATCGATGTCGTGCTGCGTCATTCCATAGGACGACATCGATGCTCGCTGAGGTCTGCCAAGATTGCTCGATGAAGCAGAGTGGGCGAGGGAGGGTGGTGCATACGGAGGAGTGTAGGCTTGGGAGTTTGAGCCGAGGAATTGAGAATGGTCTGGAAAGCCAGGCACTCCAGTCGTTTTGCGCTGGCCAAACTCGTCAAAGCTACCTGAAGCAGTGGGTGGCCGGATTATGCCACTTGATGCCTGACTCGTAGACGAGCTGAGGTTGTAGGAACTCTGACTAGTGCGAAGCGGGTGTGACGAGCTCGTGGAGAGGTACGCGGACGTCGGGCGCTGCTTAGCTGCCCCTGAAGTGGATGGCGATTGAGGAAAGCTATCTGGCAGGGGTTGAAAGTGACCTGGACCGCCATAGCCCGAGCCTGGCACAATAGGCTTGCTCTTCCTTTTAACTGGAGGAGGCGCCTTTTATGAAATGACAAGTCAGCATACGACTGGGCAGATCTTCATGCATATATAACGAACCGAAGAGTAGAAAGTCATCTCCACGAAGACTTCGCCGGCATATTTGCCCTTGTATTTGAGTTCAACCCATTCTTGAGCGCGAGTAACGTCAGCCTTCTTGCACGTGGCGAACAGCTGAATAGCCTGCTGTGACGGGGAGCTTACCGTCAAACTCTCCCTTTTTCAATGTCTCTGCGTAGTCCACCTCTGTTTCGCCTATGAGATCTGGCTCTCTGGGGTCGTCTGCATAACAAGCCAATTTCATAATGCGTTTTGAAGCGGTCGATGCCGAGCTTTTTGGTTTGGCGCGTCCCACTGTAGCCTGACCTGGAAGAAGGTCATCCACCTTGCTCGTCGTTTGTGGACCTATGCCTCCTGTTTCAGATGCGACTACGGCTACCTTGTCGCCGCTTTCCTCCCAGATCTCGAATTGTAGCTGAGCATCCCAATGAGGCGTTTGACCGCCGCGCTTAACGGGCGCCGTCTTTTGCTTCTGATGGCCTATGGAGACGCTGCAGTATGGATCTTGCTTGCCTATCCGCTGCTTGTTCGGCAAGTTGCGCTGTAGGTATGGGTCCCGCCGCACCATTCAGGCCGTGAAGCGGTGCACGCGTGCGTCAGGAGAACGAGAAGAGTAGAGGACGGTGAAGCAGCAGAATCAGCACAAGTTCGTGCGCTCACCGGGCGTGCGATATGCGACTCACAGCCTTGATGATGACCACCACGAGCGTTCCGAGCTGCTTGCCAGCTGGCTTGGGTTTGTTTGCAGCAGTGACCGCGCCTGCGGCCACCCTCATCGTCGACGACGTCGCTGCGGGAGCAGCCATTGCGCCAGCGCGGTGTCAGGTCTACCTGACTACGCTTGCCTCGTTTGTTGCGTGTCTAATATCGACGGTGTCCTCTAGTCGACGAGCATGATCCAGTGATGCTTGGTCGGTGTGAGACGAAAGACAAAGCAGTGCTTGTGCTAGCAATGCAAGAGTCACAAAGCAAAGTGCATTATGTTGGGAGGTCTAGAGAGGTCCATATCTTTACAACGATGACTCTTGGGGCTGTCAAGGCCACCCATTCCAAGACAAAGCCGGTGTATGCATCCTGTGCATCCTTCATGCCAGGTGGCGTAGGTACCGCGCCTACACACACCGGTGCCGCCATCCATCTGATCTACGTCGCATATAAGTAGAGCGCAGCATGGTGGATCGTTGACTTATCCTACTTTCTGTACCTCCTTATACATGCGCGTGACCGATGCAATCTATTGCGCCCCCGGCGCACACTGATGGCGGAGCCAATGCGGTCTTTTCTACCAGGGCAAGCTAACAGCTCCCGCTGATGGAAGAGAGCTGCTGAAGATCTTGATTTGCTTGGGCGACTGTGGCAAGAGCATGCCATCAGGCAATCCTGACCTCCATGTGACCGTCTGACAGTAGTGTTGCTCTGCAGTTCTGAAATGACGAATGAGCGGGTTCACCAGTATTAAGACCTGGAGACTTGAAGTTGCTCCAATGCTTGCTTGGTCGCCTCAACGATGATGACATGCTCCACTTCATGTATGCGTGCCTCCAAGTCTTCCAAGCTGTCATCCTCCTTGCACGGCACTTCTCTCACGAGCAAAGGCTGCCCGCGGTCAACTTCCTTGACAACCTCGTGTATCATGACTCCAGTCCGCGTGATCTTGCCCTGCTTGAATGCGTCATATGCACGGTCTATGGCGTGCGAGCCATCGAATTCACCAGGAAGTGCTGGGTGCAGATTCAAGATCCGTACTTTTTGCTGGATGAACGGGTTCAGGAAGTTCTCGGACAGAATGTGCATAAAGCCAGCGAGGACCACCAGATCTGGTTTGTGTTCTAGGATCCGCTTTGCGAGCTCATCGTCGTAGTCTTCGCGTGTCTTGCCTGGATTTGCCTTGTTGAAGGCATACAGTGAAAAGACCTCGGTGGGTATGGAGGCCTTTGCAGCCCGCTCGAGGCCATATGCCGCCTTGCGGTTAGACAAGACGTATGTTATGGGCAGTCCAGCGTCAATGAGAGCTTGTAAATTGGATCCTACAGAGAAAAGTGAAGGCATGTCAGCGCGAGATGCCGTCTAGTGATGCACCGCAGCCGAGCAGAAACGGGCGTCGGCGTGGCTGCGCATGCGTACCCGAGCCAGAGATGAGAACCGCCAAGCGGAGGCCGCTGTACGGTGTTGCAGCCATGCTCTGTCGCTTGCCAGGCAGCATACCTGTGCGCCCATGTCGCTGCATGCGGTCCTGCAGCGTGATCGACGACCGACGCAACCTGCCCGCCATTAGACCAGCTCGACTTGAGAGAGCAGCGACTTCTGCGCAAAAGTTCTGGCAGCAGTCGCATCGGTCCTCCTGGCAGGCGCATTGTGCTGCCATGGCGCCCAAAGGTGCGTCAACAGCTGTCACTGCGCTGTGGCCTTGTCCTAGCGGCCGCGGGGCAACTGACGCCAAAGGCGGGCGGGACCTTGGAGCTGACACTGCACGTGGAACTCCCTGCCTGGACAGACATCTCGCTCAGCGCAGACCAGAGGAAGATATTCGACAAGCTCTTCGAGAATGCCGACAAGGAGGAACTCGGCGTCCTCACTGGCGACAAGGCCGTGCCCTTCTTCGAGGCATCGCAGCTTCCCGGTCAGGTGAGAACAGTCCCACCCATTCAAGCGCGCTCCCGTCTCTGGCTGATCCGTTGGCGACATATTTAGACGCTAGGAGAGATATGGGCTCTAGCTGACGATGAAAATACTGGCTTTCTGACGAAGGAAGCCTTCTACATCGTATGTAGGCTGATCGGTCATTGCCAAAGTGGGCAAACGGTTTCCGACAATCTCGTCAAGAAAGGTGAATTACGTTCAATGGCGTCTACCTCCCAAAGCGAATACCATATATATTGATCTCTAATCTCTTCATAAGCCGGACCCCTGCCCTACTTCAAGGGCATGAGCGTGCCAGGCTTGCCACAGCAACCACCGTCATCTGCTCCAAGCACTCCCCAAAAAAGCGCAAGTACTGCCGCACCACTAGGTAGCATCTCCATCTCACCGCAAGATAAGGCAAAATACACGCGCTTGTTTTACAATTCGCAACCTAGCAATGGTTTACTGGATGGTACATTGTTCAGCGTCCGGGTCCGCAAGTGCTATTACTAACAGCCCGACTCCTATCGCAGGTGAAAAAGCTAGAGATATCTTCATGAAGTCGAAGCTGTCGAACGATCAGCTCGGTCAAATATGGACCCTGGCAGACACGCAGAACCGAGGTGCCTTGGATGCAACCGACTTCGTCATTGCCATGACCCTTATTCAAGGCACCATGAATGGATCGATATCGCGTCTGCCCGATACTCTACCGGTCAGCTTATACGCTCAAGCATCTAGTGGAGGACCAGGGGCCCCTCCTGCTATGCCATCAAGCCCTCTCAGGGCGCAAATGACCGGAGGTACTCCTCAAGCAGCACTGTACCCGCAGCAGACCGGTGGCAGCATGGCAAGTCGCCAAGGGTCGGCCATCAGTCCTCTTGGACAGTCTCAGCGCTCGTTTGCATCTTCACAAAGCGCAGGAGCTCCTTGGGCTATTGATGCGATGGAAAAGCACCAGTCTGATCAGTTCTTCAACATGCTGGACACTAGTCGTCAAGGGATCATTGGAGGCGACATCGCTGTACCTTTCTTCGTCCAGAGCGGCCTGCCAGAGGAAACTCTTGCTCAAATTTGGGATCTTTCCGATATCCGCAAGGAGGGAAGTCTCTCGAAGGACGAATTCGCGGTTGCCCGACACTTGGTTATGGATGCACTCGCTGGGAAACCCGTTCCAGATCAGCTCGAACAGAACATGATCCCGCCAAGCCTGCGGGCCGTCGCTCAGCAGGTGGCCAACCAACCTCAGCGTGAGTAAATAGTGGTGGTGACTGGAGTACTATCACTGAGCGTGTCTTGATGGTTTCAGAGAGCGAAGTGCAGCGAGATCTTTTCTCACTAATGGATGATGACGAGCCTTCACAGCTACCGCCTGCAGCCGCTGCATCTGCTGCCACTGCCTTTCAAGCCCCAGGTCTGGGCGCTCGTACGGCTAGTCCGGCGCCCTTGCAGCCAACACATACCGGCAGCTCACACCGCGCCAAGAGTCCGGCTATTCAGCCAACGCCAACAGGCGGATCGTCTCGTCAGAACTCAGTCCGTTCTCCGCCGCCAATTCCAAACCACCGCTCGCACGTTACAAGTCCAGCGCCCGCCACTGTCACCTCGAATGACTTTTTCGATAGCACGCCTGTTGAAGAAAAGTCCGACCCTATCCCAGACAACTCTGCAGAAATCGGCAATCTACAGAATCAAGTGCGCGAGACGCAACAAAGCGTGTCTAGCCTGCGCAAAGAAAGAACTGCGTTGGGTGGAAAGGTCGCACAGACGGAAGGCGAGGTCGACGAACTCAAGAGTGCTCTAGCTCAGGCGAAGGCTGCTTTTGACACCGAGTCTACCAATATGACTAACCTCGAGACGCGATTCAACAAAGGCTCGGAGGAGTTGAAGAAGATCAGGCAAGAGCTCATTTCCGCCGAGAGCGATCTCAGCGCCCTTAGGGAACAGAAGCAGGAGATGGAGCAAAACATTCTGAAAGACAAGGAGGAAATACGAGGTCTCAAAATCAAGCTGAGCGCGTCGAACGATGAAGTAGCCAGCCTGAAGGAAACCCTCGAGAAGTTGCGCAAGGATGCCAGGCAACAGAAGGGAATGCTTGTGGTCAATAAGAAGCAGCTCGCTACAAGTGAAGGCGACAAGGAAAAGATAACGCAGGACCTAGCAACTGAGGAGGCTCAGCTGCACGCACCTCCGACTGAAGAGCCGGTCGGTTCTGTTGGCGGAGGAAATTCTACTGCTAGCGCTGTGCCCCTGCCAGTCTCCAGTGCAGCAAGCCCGGCTCCGTCAGCACACAGCGGACGATCCATGAACCCGTTCTTTGCAAATGCAGCACCTGCCCGAGTAGCATCGCCGCTGCAGGCCCCGGCTGCTATGGCAGCTGAGCAGAACATGCAAAATATGTCAAGCTTCGACGGCGATCCCTTTGCAATGGCGAAGCAGCCATCGGGCAATGTGCCATCGCAACCGCAACAAGTCCAACAGACAGCATCCGGCTTTGATGACGACTTCTTTTCCTCGCCCCCGTCTGCTGTTGGAGGCCCTACCAGCGAAGAAAAGGGCAAAGGACGCGCAATCTCTCCAGCAGGCCCTCCTGCCCAGTCTGCTGCTCCGCCTATCACAGACTTTGATGCTGCTTTCGCCGATTTCGATGAGCCGTTACCAGAGTCTCGACCTGCACAGCCAGCTGCGCCACAAATTCTTCAGCCAACTCCAGTGCACGCATCTACGCCAGTGGCTGCCTCACAGCTCGGCGATGGCGGTGAACGAGAAGTCAATGACTCGACAGCCTCTCCGAATCTGCCTGGTGCAGCAGCAGTAGGTGCTACCGTTGGCGCTCTAGCTGCAGCGGGCGCAGCGGCTGTGAAAGGTTCGGCTGGCCAAAGTGAAGATCGGGAGCAAGGAGTGAACTCGCCATCGTCAATGCAGCCCTACGAGTCGCGTGATATGCCAGAAGACCAGGAAGACGACGATGAAGGCGATCGAGAGCTCGCTCCTATCCGTGATGTGGAACAGCCAGACTCCGACTCAGATTCCGACTCTGACTCAGATTCGACTAATGACGACGGCAGCCAGACCAAGAGCGGCAACGCTACTGGTGCTGAGTCTGCCGCAGGTCCATTCGCTTCGCAAGAGGATGATGAAGGGAATGATAATACCGCGTCGAGCGTTACGGAAGAGGAAGAGCAGGCCGAGCCCTCTCATAGCAAAGCATCCGATCCCTTCCCCGGCGCTTTCCCCAGTAGTAGATCATCGAACCCACCGAGCTCTGTTGGAGAAGGCGAGGAGAACTTCGAAGACGCCCATGCCGAGCAACGCGAGCGAAGTGCTTCGCCCTTGCGCGAACAAGCAGTACCTGTTGCGATGCCATCCACTTCTGGTGTTGAGACTTCGCCAGTCGCTCAGGAAGTTCCCTCTGCTGCCATAGCGAGCCAGCCAGAGACTGTGCACAACGAATCTGCGGTAACATCGGCAACTTCGCTAGGCTTTGACGACGATTTCTCCAGTCCCCTGAATGCCTCTCATGACACCCAGGGGCCTCCGCCTGCGGCCACGGCTGCATCGCAGCAAACAGCAGAGACCTCCGTTCCTGCTACTTTACAATCAGACTCGAGTGTCCCATCAACGGTCTTGCCCCTCGAGCAGCCCAAGTCTGCCGACCGGGACGAGTTCGATGATTTCGAAGACTTGACACCGTGAGCTGTCTCTATTGAGCGGCTGCCGTACACATTCTGACACTAGTCTTGTGACTACAGAGCTCAAGTCGAAGAGTCCCGAAGTGCTGGCGCCGAAACGCAAACTCCTGCGCGAGCAGGACAAAGTCTTGACTTTGATAGCAACTTTGACGATGACTTTGGTTTCGACAACCAGACTTTCAGCCACAATAATGCTGGAGGCGCCCAGCCTGGACATCACACACAAGAAGCAAGCGGGTTCGATGACAATTTCGATAGCGCTTTTGGCCAGCCCGCAGCCAACAATGTGCCCCCTGCTCTGCCTGCTAGAGGACCTGCAGTCGGATTCGACGATGACTTTTTCGCTTCGTCAAGCCCTGCACCCGCCGAGCCTACTTCCAGCAGCGCACCTTCACAGCGGGACCCTGAACCATCGCTGCACGTAGCCCAACCTGCGCAATCTGCAGTACCGTACGATGTACCACCGCCTGGCGAGCCGCCTGTCCAAGCACAAGCAGCTCCGCTGCCGCAGCAACCTCAACAGCAGCAGCAGCAGCAGTCCAATGTTGGCGAATCTGCACTGCCGATGAGATCAGAGTCTGATGGGGACATGCCTCAGGTGAAGGAGCTGGTCGGTATGGGCTTCAATCGCAAACAGGCCATTGCTGCTTTGGAAGACAATCAATTTGATCTTGAGCGGGCGGCCAACGCCCTGCTGTCAGTGAACAACTAGACTGTATCGCTAGACGGTTTGTCAAGCTTGAGGCGTATTGTCAGGCAATGAAGGCTATTACAATAAACGACGTTGTGACCAAACTTGCACCTGGCGCGAAGATCTGCCACACGGCCTGGAACTTTCAGGCTTTACTTGCCGAATTGACCAAAGCTGTTGCCTCCCATCCCACCTATACGCAGAGTCAGCTTGATATTTGACGTAAGGATAGCCAGAATGCCCTCACTCTGGTTCTTGGGCGAAAAGGACGAGCCACCTTCGTTGACGCCGTAGCCACCAGACGATGTGGCTGTTCACGCGTGACGTCAACGATGGTCTTTCTCATGAAATGCGGAGCAGCCAGACCTACTGTCATTGGTCGTGTATGCGCCATCATTGGACTGAACTTCCCGGCCTGCGGTGTTGTAAGCGTCTGCGGTGTTCGTGTCGGTGTCTGTTTTGTACAAGCGGAGAAAGTAGGTCTCAGTTCCAGCCTGACCCCGCAAGTAAAGCGCTGCTCAAGCAGCGCCGCCATGATGCGTACTGTCCACTTACTTTGACCGTCTTTGCCCAGACGACTGCTTGGTGCTAGCGTGAATCATGGTCAGCTTGTCCCTAACCTTGAACGTCGTCATGATGGCATTTCAGTCCGCGCCATGTTTTGGGACCAGCTCACCGCTGTTCATGCCACTCGTGCTATCTTCTCCTTGACCAGCGTTTCCCGCGTTTCTCTGCTTATCCCGCTGTGCAATAATCTTCTCGGCCCATTGTGATTGCGATGACGGGCTGCCAGCGAGGAAGGACTCTTGCATGTCCTTCTCAAAGTCCTGACCTTCGGCACTCTCGAGATACGCCCGCGCTTCGTCGACCATTCCTTGCATGATGAGATATGACTGTGATGAGAGTGAGGGTTAGAGCTTGACTGTCCTTGAACCGCTTGATGGGGTACGGCAGAAGATAGCTACCACCACCCGCCACCGTGACGACGTGACGATCAGCCACTTGCTTCCACTCTTGGTGGTCATTAAAATACAACGCGACCGGGACAAGCAATAGGCACTCACTGTCCCAGTAGCGGGCGTGACCTAGAGCACAATTACTTCCCCGGCGTTCTGGGTGCTGTCATACGATGCTCGCAGCAGCATGACATCAATGAGGGCCTTTTTAAGAGATGGTGCTTCTCATATAGTGTTTACAACCGTCCTGTCCACGATTTTTCCGATTGAGCAATCACCGAAGACTGCCCTACAGGCAGTTGTGTAGGTGCAAGCAGTGCGGTCTGTGTTCTAGCAATCGGTAACATTGCACTTCTGGCCAGACTGGCGAAACGTCAGCAAGACCTGAGGCCATCACGACTGTGTGTAGAACCCAAAGGGCAGGCGAAGGTATAGGAAAAATACATTACGCCAAGGCGACAAGTAAAACAGTGTCCCGTAAGGTAGTCGACATTCGTTTTGAGATAAATGGGTAGGGGATGACAAGCCTTCTAAGTGGCGAGCCGTGGAGAGGTCGAAGGAAAAGACATTTGTGAAATGAGAGCAGATGGAACTTGTCTGCAGACTTCAGGATATGCCTTGTCGCTTCAGAGACAGGAAGGCAGGGAGCCTAGGGGAGAGGGGGGGGAGGGGGATTGAAGCCAGTATGGACAGCAAAAGACAAGAAACAGCGAAAGTCGTATGCGGTATAGCGGTCGTGGGGTACATCGTAGCTATTGTCGTACAGACTGTCCTGTTCTGATGTCTTGCGGTGCGTCCAGCAAGCGTTTCGGCCAAACTTAAGCCCAAGCTGAGCTCTTTCGACTGCAAACGACCGTAGGATATCTAGATGAGATCCGCAACGTTCATGGGCATTTCTGAAACTTCAGTCGAGTAGAAGGTTTCGATTTCACGGAGCGTTGCAACGTCCTAGAACGATTTGTAGAAGAAAGCAGAGGTCAGGGAGGCTGTGGCAGACCGCCATAGTGGCAAGAGGGCCCAAAGGAGGCAAACTTACCTCTGTGGTGACGAAGTTGATAGCGACACCCTTACGGCCAAATCGTCCGCCTCGTCCAATACGGTGGATGTAGTTTTCACGGTTCGCGGGAAGATCGTAGCTGAAAGTACCGAGGGTCAGCGCCGCCAACAAGAAGTACACTTGCCGCCTCCCAAGCTTCGAGCGGGGCCCAAAGGAGGCAAGCACATTATCGTATTGTAGAGACTCACTTGATAACAAGGGAAACCTGCTGAACGTCGATACCGCGGGCCAAGAGATCGGTGGTGATGAGGACTCGCGAGGAGCCGGATCGGAATTCCTTCATGATGAGCTCTCGTTGAGCCTGGTCCATATCTCCGTGCATGGCAGAGACGGTGAACTCGCGGGCGGTGAGCTTGTCGGTGAGCCAGTCTACCTTCCTGCGGGTGTTGCAGAAGATCACAGCTTGGGTGATGGTGACAGTTTCGTAGAGATCAGACAGGGTGTCGAGCTTCCACTCCTCCTTCTCAACAGCGACGTAGAACTGCTTGATACCTTCAAGCGTAAGTTCCTCCTTCTTGACGAGGATGCGGATAGGGTCCCGCATGAATTTGGTGGTAACTTCGAGGACTTCCTGGGGCATGGTGGCGGACAGGAGGACGACCTGGGTCGAAGGAGGGAGGAGTTGGAAGATCTCGTAGATCTGGTCGCGGAAGCCCTGCGACAACATCTCGTCGGCCTCGTCGAGGCAGAAGATCTTGATGTGGTCGGTCTTGAGCGCACGTCGGTTGATCATGTCGAAGACACGGCCAGGAGTGCCGACAACGACGTGAACACCATCGTTGAGCTTCTGGATAGCCTCGCGGATGGCGGCGCCTCCGACTGCGGCCAAGCACTCGACGTTCATGTAGTCGCCGAGAGCGACGAGAACCTTGTGGATCTGCTGGGCAAGCTCACGCGTAGGAGCGAGGACGAGAGCCTGGACCTGGCGCAGGTTGATGTCGATCTGCTGAAGAATGGAGACGGAGCTTTGTGCGCAACAAGAGTCAGCCCATGCTGCTGTGGCCGTGCCTGTGAAACTCACAAGGTGGCAGTCTTGCCGGTACCGGACTGAGCCTGGGCGACAACGTCCTTGCCCTTGACGACGGGCATAATGGCTCGCTGCTGGATAGCAGAGGGCTTCTCGAAGCTACATAGCAGAAAAAGAGTCAGTCTCTTGAGTTCAAAATTTTGGGCCGTGGTTCCCGTAAAGAATTCGCGAGAGCCGCTTACCCGTACTGTACAAGCAAGAGGCATGGAATGTCAGCGAACGACCTCGAGAAGTGATAGTGCCGGTGCTTACAGCATAGATGCCCCGAAGAAGCTCTGGCTTGAGGTTCATGGCATCGAAGTTGTCGATGACCTGAGCATCATGCAAGGAGCCAGACGGTCAGAATGGCTTCGCGATCAGCCTCAAGGCCAACAATCACACACCTCGTTCCAGTTGGAGTCGATTTGGTCGTCTCCGAGTGCCTCAGGGGCAGCATCGGCGGTCTTTGCTGCCTCGGCAGCTGCTGGTGTGGCAGCTGGAGGAGCTGCATCACTGTGAGATGGACACACAAGGCATGTGTTAGCTTCTGTCGGCCGCGTGAAAGCTCATTCAAGCGTGTGGTGGACTCTGAGCTTCGCATGTTGCTGTTGTCTGGCCTGCTTCGCGTCCTGCAGAATCTTTTGCCTCTTCAGCCTTTTTGATCATGCACGCCGATGCCAGTCAGGCACCCCGACGTCCCTGCAGCTCAGCACAGGCTGGCCAGGCGAGCTATTCGAGCTATGCAGCCCCTTCCCTCCTCCATACTGACGCGCACTGGTCCTCTTTCTTGACTCCCGCCTCTACTGCTCTCGTGCCATACCGGTGGAAAAAGGGAAGTTTTCGAATTCAGACGAGCCTAGCTTACGTTGTGGAAGCCATGATGGGTGTGTGCGGTATGCTGTGTGATGCTCGAGGAATCTATACAGAGATAGATTCACGAGCGATGCTTGTGTGCGAGCTGGTGCTGTTTGCTGAGTGACGGGTGGTCGCTTTTTGCACAAAAGGCCTGGCGCGCTGAAAAATCCATCATGGCGCAGGTGATCGGAACAGCGCGCGCAAGGACAGCTCGCAATGGCGCTAGGGAGCAAGCAGCAAGCATGAACATCCACATTGACCATCTACAGTACTCGCTGTAATCCAGCGATACCTTATGACTTCCCACATTGCTTCTGCCTTTGCGGTGGTGGCGCAACAAGTGCAGAACATCGCGAAATGCTTGCTTATTATACAATGACAATTCGCCGGTATGGCTGTTTTCCCCCGCTTTACGCTTTCCCGCTTTTCACTTGGACTGGATACCATGGTGCCTGCATCTCGAGTCCGCTGAGCTTGCACGATGTATAGCAAACGCTAGCAACGCTTTGGAGGGCATCCTGTTCTGATGGACAATTGACAGCTCCATTGAACAGTCTGTAAGTCATGACTGGTGTGAAGGTGTGCTCCTGCTGGGCCTTTTTCTCCTTAGCGGCGAAGGCAGCCTTTGACTGTCCATATACTAGGTTTAATATTGTTCATGTCGAATTGACCGGTGCTGGAGAATCATCTGCAACGGCACCTTGAGGGTTGATCTGGGTTTCATCTGCGATGGCGTTCGATACACTAGGTCTTGGAAAGTCCACGTTGGCTCGACAAACGTCTTCCACGAGACCTGCCCCTGCTTGCCGGACGTTGACGGTTCCGAAGAGAACGTCGAGCATTTTCAAAGCTCGGGCTTTGGCTTGTCGTGGTGCTGAAGGTGATATGGCCTGCCATTTCCGAGGCGGAGTATTCTTGCTGGCAATGTGGCTGTACATTGTCCGTGGCTCAAGGTCCTCATCGATATATCCATGCACATCGTGTAGGGGTGCGACCTCCTTGGATGCATCGGGAAGTGTCGAAGGCGCCAATCGGTCCTTTGGTTTCACAGGTGAGCTTATTTGGGAATTGATGTAGCTTGTCAAAGCGGGCGGTACTGTGCAGAACTCTGGCGCTCTCCGCTGCTCTTCGCGCAAGACAGCGGCTGTTGGCTGCGTCGAGAAATCAGGAAAGTAGGACGCTTGATGATAGAGACCCATCAACCTTGCGATTTGAGTTTGGTTGTACGACCGACGAGGGTCCGGGGCTTGTGCTGAAGAAGTCGAGAGCGAGCGTTTCCGCGGTGACGGGCCTTCCAGGATATTTGTATCGCAGCGAAGAGAGTGCAAAGGAGTTCGACAAAGGCAAGGGCGGCTGAGCTTGACGGCCCTGGCGTGCACCAGTGCCAATCTGGATGTCGAGGCTTGCATGTTGTGATGCACGCGTCAATGAACGTGCTCTGTCAAGTTGCCTGGACGAGTCGTCGCCCGAGTCCTATACGTGATCGGGGCCAAAAACAGGACACAGGACATGCGATGGCTTATAACGCCGGCAAGACAGAGCTCTACCGCAGTTGGCAGGTCTCTCTCTCGGTGTGCGCACTGCAAACTATGACCCCGAGTAGATGCTGACATTCCCCTACGAGGCTTGAGTGGCGCATTATTCTGGAGGTGCGGCGAAGAGCGTTGTTATCCCAGTGACACAATCCTAGATCTAGCTCTATTTCGATAGACTACTACGTCTTCACTAAAGTCCCGCAAAGCATGACTACTGCTCTTGTTCTAAGCGACCCACATCTCGTACAGGCCCCATCCGACAGACATGTCTCGCAGGCTTCGAAAACGTACGAATCTCCAACCCTTTCTTCGCATACCACCAGCACTGGTGCTGAGGACAACTTCGCAGCTCTGCAATCTTGTACGTGCTGTAGTCCATGAACGAGAACCGCCAGACTTGCCATCCGCTTGTGCTTTGAGCACATCTTGAGCAGCACTTGATGTCAAGAATGTACTGGGGAAACTTGGATGAGGCTGTGTGGAGAGGTGACCGGTGACATGACACGCAAGCTTCGGAGCTGGCGAGAATTCTTGCTGAAAAGGTTCAGAACGTGTCATAAGCGGATAAGAAGAGGAAAATTAAAAATTGAGTGGAAGGAAGGGAGGAAGGGCGTGTTCAGCGCGCGCATACCGCATTGATCGCAACATAGCTTGACAACAAGCCTACCCAATTGTAGCCATCTATCGAGACTTCAGTCTTCAGATGTGGTAGGAGAGTGTCCGAGTTTTCTAGCATAATATTCACTTTGATGGAAGGTTGCTGTTCGACCATAATTTGAGAAAGCAAGTCCAGGCCAATGTAGTCGCCCTCGCGAATCACTGGGACGAATGTTTTCAGTAAGGACGAAGCGTTACGCGAAAGGGGACTGACCATCTGGACTACGCCATGCGGTGCGATAGTCTCCATCGACCGCATCCACATATCCCCACGTAAGCGCCCAATCTTTGCCATCTCGCCATAGCTCCGCAGTCTCGCCCAGAGCGTGTTCCCACTGGCTCAAGTTGCGCTTCGAGCTAGGCTGATAGGCCAGTGCATCAGGAGGGGGTAGATTTGCTACATTCGTCAAGAAGATCCTGTCTCCCTCCAGCGCAATCGCTCGTGAGTGATGAAAGTAGGGGTGTGGCTTGTAGGCAGGGGCCTCCTGGCGATACGGGCTGATCGTCTGTGATGTGTGTGAGATATCGACAGGCCAAGGAGTGACAGGAGGTGGAAATGGCGAGAGGTTCGGCAGGACGCCAAGCGTATTCGCTAGCCTATCAACGCCTTTTTGCTACAGCCAGGCAAAAGTCATGTAAGATCAGGCGCACAGTGCATGCAAGGTTTCGCCTACGATGTAAATCTCATTCCGGAGATCGCCTGCAGTGCCGTCTCCAGCAGTAAAAGCGTGTATTTGCGGCATTGGGATCAGCTGGCCGGCCAGCACGTAAGGAGGCTTGTTTTGGAAGGTCGTGTATGCATTATCGAGCATTGCCAGCTCGTCTCCAGCAACTGGTCCAATGTTATGAGCTACTCCAGCCTCCAAAGACGGTGCAACAAGCGAGGCAGACTCCAGGGTCTGGAGAACTTGATGACGAGATACAAAGGATCCTGTTCCGAGCCATGCGAAGCACGTATTCAGATCAAAATCTGCATCTGCAATTGACGCTTAGTGCTAAGTGAACGGATTGTAGCAACAGCCTCCTTACTGGAGAAGCACCATTCCCATCCCTCCTTCACGGGGAATTCGTCTCCTGTGAGAATGACAGATGGACCGTCTGGATTACGCATGAAATGAGCGTGACCGGCAGATAAAGTCGGTACAAGCCAGTCGTCATCTTGAAAGTAGCACTGCCCAAGTTGTTCAGCTGGAAATATTGTATGTGAGAAGACGCTAGGTCTACGCACGTAAGGTGACTGAGTGATACTGCAAGCCATGAAGCGCCCCATGAACAGTAGGTTCCCAGGCGAATTGTGCAGGCGGAGCTTGTCTCGGGGGCACTTGCTTGCCATAAAAGTCTGTACAAGCCAGAGCTGAGTTGCAGCTTGACAAGTACCGCAGTGAATTGGACTTACAGCATGAGTCAGCAGGACATCTGGATTGTTGTTCCAAACATGGATAGTTTCGAACATAACATCTGTGTGCAAGCAAAGATGTGCAAGTACGACCACCAAATTGTCCAGCCTCTTCCAGTTCAAGATAATGGCGGCGACTTTGGGGCGCGCCTGCGGAGGTAAACTTGGCGCAATGACGTTCCTGGCGTCTTTCACTGACCTCGCAGAGGCAGTAGCAGGTGTTCCACGTACTCCATGGTCGACTCCTGCTTCTTTTAGACTGCGGAATGGATCATGTGGATATATCCGGAATTTGGGGTGGCCAGCGAAGACTGACTTGCGTGAGCTCGAGCCACTGAGCCTACTGGACTCGTAGATTCCCAAGACGAGGAGCAGGAGGAGCAGAATCATAGCCGCTCGGCTAACACCAAGTGTCCGTCTCGTGCGCTCTAATGCCCGATTGATCCGACGCAATTGTCCTGGTCTACGTCGCGATGCTCTCCGTGCGTGTGTTTTGGCAGCCGAGGGCTTCGTCGAACTTGGCTCGTCTAGTAGATCCGAAGTGTCTGAACTTTCGTGATCTTCAGCAGGATCATGCCAAGGTGAAGACGAGTCGACTGGATCTTCATACTCGACCAGCAATAGCTCCGGAAGTCGTCTGACACGGTCCCACAGCTTTGAAACGTAGGTTTGACTTTGTTGTGTGGCAGTCGGTGCAAGAGTTCGCCTTCCAAGAAATGTCCTCCGCAGTCCATCCCGCTCAATGTGTCGAAGCTGATTGCGGACTGTGTTGGCCCAGCGTTCAGAACGCGAAGCAGCCGCGCCAAGAGTAGGCGCACCAGCGACTGCGCTACTGGATGGGAGCGATGCTGCAGCAATGGCGCTAAGCGCGCGGCCGTGGGTGTGGCTTTCAGAAGCCCTGCGATGAGGCGCCATTCCAAAATCGCGGTGTAGAACAGCACCCGTCGGTGAAGTTGCCATCTTGCTTGAGCTTGCGGCACCAGCCAGCCATGATGGCAGTGGTAGCCCGATAGATGTCGGCGAGACGGGGTCAGGCTTGATGTTAACTTGAAGGCGTGTGATGCAGATCCAGCAAGTCGACGCGCGGAGTGTGTCATGCAATCAGCTCGCGGGCGCCAGAGACGCAAAGACGGATGAAGCTTCTGTGACGACACATACTATGGATGGACCTGGCTCGCCGCGGTACAGCTTGAACTCCAGGTGCATGTACACCAAGGCTGGGCTCTTTTCGAGTCGACGCCCCGGCTGATGGCCCAGCTGATGAGGCCAACGAGCTTCGCGTGCTGAGAAGCTCAGGCGTAGCTGGACGAGGCGCACGACTTGGAGAGGTGCCTCGCGGCTTCGAGTGAGAGCCACCTGGCTCGTTTGCGCTCATGAGTGCGGCATAGTAGTCACTCGTACAAGTGGAGTGAAGCTGAGTTTCAGAACGTATGGAATTGTTGAGCACGTGAGCCAACGACTACATTGATAACGACCGTCGCAAGATGCGTGCAAGAGATGCATGTGATGTTTCGTCTCTAGTTTGACATCATACAACAGCTGTCTCCCCAGCGACATGTTCAATCTGGCAAGGTCTCACGCCAGCTCATTTTGCGGCGACTCGGTCGAGTCCACATCAACTGCCAGTGCTGCGGCATCTCTCAATGCCTCAAGCGCATGATACGCTTTTCCTTCCTTCAAAGTCTTTGTTGCGAGAGCAAATGCTGCCTTTTCGTCTTGTGCTTTCCCGCTGATGAGCAACAGAGCAGCAGCATTCATGCACACCCAATCTTCTATCGCTTCCGTGTCGATAGCTTGCGAGGTGCCGTAGGCGTCAGAATCGTAAGGCGCCTTGATAGGCTCGTTATTGCGCACGCGCCGTGGTGAGAAGAGGGAAGCGATGATTTTGGCATGCACACTGTAGTAGGCTGCAGGAGAGGAATCGGAGTCTCCATTCGAAGGCAGCTGGATTGCTGATAATGGCCGCTCGGGCACGCCGAACACGGCAGGACTGATTGTACGGTCTTTTACTTGGCCATTGTTGAAGTCCCACAACAGCGTCTCTCCTTCGGGGCTGATTGCATCCAGGCCATTCTTCCCGCAAACGATCCACGCTCTCTTGACTTCTATCGTTCGCATGGCTTCTGCAAGCGCTACTCCAAGACGTGCATCGTGTACACCAATGACGACGTAGTCTCGCTTTGCTGGACTGACCAGTGACGACAGCGAGTGGAAGATTGTCTCGAAGCCCAGTTCACGTCGCAGAGGATTTGGCGAGATGGCAGCAAAACGCGGTGCGTAGCGCGGGGTGTAGATGTGCAGGAATGGGACATGCCGAGATGAAGCAACTTTGAGAAGTGAAAAGAGCGGTAGTGTGTTTGTAGGGACGTTGAGTGCGGTCAGGATATCGCCAGAGGAAGGTGTCGCTGGCCACGGTGATGAGGCATTGCCAGTCTGAGGGCAGAGCATTAGACTTGCATACCGCGACTGGAATGCAAGATGGATATACTCACCTTGACAACTCGACACCCTGCACCGGCAGCGACTATAGCAGCAGGCAGTGCCACATTCAGCACCTGCAGAGGGCCGCTTAGCTTGACATCCTTTCAGGCGAGCAGGGAGGTCACTTACAGACAGACGACTTTCGCCAGTCAATGTCCAGTCGCAGATGACTCCCTCGCCGCCAACGGGCAGATTATCGCCCAGGCCTTTCAGCACCTGAGCGATGACCTGCACCATTTCGGGTTTCCGCCAGATGTCTGTGACTCGCAGTGCTGCCAGAAATGCGCCGAGCTGAGCGTGGGTGCAGCTGCCCTGCACAACATGCTGTAGAGCAAGTTGACAGTCTTCGGCGTTGAACTGGCCAGGTTTCTGGAGCAGCTTGCCCAGCAGCGGCTTGAAGGTGTTCGAGTCCATGACTGCGAGGCCAGCTCCATGCGCCGTCTTGCCCGTCTGCACCACCGCGCGCGGACCCTGCGGCACAGTGGCAGCGGACATTATCGCTTGACGAGCTTAGCCGTGGTGCTGCTCGTCTGCTCTTACTGATTCGCTGCGAAGGAACCCTTGCATTGTCCCAAAGTCATGTGCTTCTCTACAACTACAGAAGCGTGATCGAGAACTACTGTCAGACTACTTTGACAAGTAGCACTGGACTGCTTCTCGCGACATCAGAACGTCTCGTCCAATTTGAAAACACGCAGTCAGTGCCCTCTAGCCAGCCCCTCTAGCCGCACGATGGCTAGGTCGAAGCGGCAGGACCTGACGCCCGAGTCATTCGAGCCACTGCTCACGAAGCTGGCAGAGACACCCGAGCTCTACACGCCCGCAGAGCTGTCTGCCTCGCTGGACCACCTCTTCAACCCCGACTCATGTACAGAGTATCAGATTGGCGCCTTTCTGGCGCTCTTGCGCGCTTCGGGTCTCGAAGGGCGCCCCGAGATGATTTCCATGGCAGCGCAGAGCATGCGTGAACGAGCGGTCAGAGTCGAGCTCGAGCAGACGGGCTGGGCAGACCTCGTAGGCACAGGAGGAGATGGCAAAGACACATTCAATGTATCTACAACCGCTGCTCTCGTAGCAGCTGGTGCTGGGGTCAAGATATGCAAGGTGAGCGAACTGTAGAAGCCTCTGGTACAGGGCGCCTGTCTTGCAGAGTCTCGATGGACTATTTGCAAAAGCAGCGTTCGGTGGAACAAGAACAACAGCGCGAGCAGAACATCTAGCGTTATTCGGACATAACTAACGAGCTGTCCTTTGTGTTTCGCATCAGCATGGCGCAAGGGCTTCATCATCCGCTTCTGGCTCTGCAGATGTCCTCATGGCCTTGGGGATACCGATCACGTCGCTCCCGCTGTCACGGATACCTGGAGTCGCAGCATCACTCGAACACCCTTTCCTCTTTCTCTTCGCACCACTCTGCCATCCAGCTTTGGGTCTCGTCGCTCCTATACGCCGGCAATTGGGCCACCCGACCATCTTCAATATTTTGGGCCCCCTCCTTAATCCTGCCAGACCAGACTACATGATAGTCGGCGTGCACTCACACTATCTTGGTCGACCATTCGCTGAGGCGTTGCGAAGCCTAAATATCAAGCGAGCCTGGGTCGTAAACGGTGATGAAGGCCTAGACGAAATCAGTCCCGAGGGCACAACGCATGTGAGCCAGCCGCTTTAACGCCTTGCAGTACGATGAAATGGCACTCTGACCATCTTCGTTACGTTCTTTACTCAGATATGGACACTAGAGGATGGGCAGATCTCAGAACGAGTGGTCTCGCCAGAAACGTTTGGTCTGCCATCACATCGCTTGTCGACCGTTGCAGGCGGGAAACCCGAAGAGAACGCACAGCACATCCTCGATTTGCTGAACGGCAAGCTGGACTCAAGCACGGATCCAATAGAAAACTTTGTGGTGTTGAATGTCGCAGCGCTATTGGTCGTTGCTGGCGTAGCTGCAGACGAAAAAGACGGCGTTCGCCGAGCGAGAGAGAGCATAGCCAGTGGGAACGCCATGAAGGCGCTCGTGGGATACCGGGACGCTGCGCAGAAAGCATTGAAAGAGGAGCAAGAGGGCGATGAGCTCAACGACCGGTGATTATGCTCCCAAGGCAGACTCTTAGTCGTCCAAAAATGCGGAACCAGGTTTCCCCAAGCAGTAGTCGTTATCAGTTAGCAATTAGCGCAGAGTTCTTGTAACAGTGTAAAAGCCTGAGCTCAGGATAATTATCAGTATAGAGCAGGAGAAGCCACTTGCGTACTTGTATGGCTTCAAGTTTCTCTGAGTCAGGAGTGCAGTGGCGTATTAAGTGGCGTTGCCCCCAGCGGGCATAGAGCAATGGTCGGACGACCTACAGAGCAGCAGACAGACGACGTCTTGCAGGCACTGAGGGTTGAGCATACTGTGACGGTGTGGACGGCAGCATAGAGCCCATCCAGATCAGACCTTTCGTCGGAGAGATCATAATCAGATTATCTCCTGCCCGAAGCGCGGGCGAACCTTTGCTTTACGACAACTGGCACCCATTCTCGAAAGCAGGGAAGTAGCATCAAATCACACATCAACACATAATGCAGGCCGTACGAAGCACCACCACGCTCCTCCGAGCTTCTTCGTCTGGCATCGCAAGGCAGCAGCTTGCAGCGCGAGCAGCCCCGATCGTCCAGAGCAGGGCGTACCACGACAATGTCATTGGTGGGTGCTAGCACATTCAACGGCAAGCAGGCAGAGTGCTCGTGTAGCTGACACCTCGACTCTGATCGCAGACCACTTCCAGAACCCTCGCAATGTCAGTCCACGAGTTGCGAAGTTTGGGCCATCCGGCTCGCCAGACTTCTCTATCAAGCGATTTGCCGAATGCTGACGACACGCAATCTCATATCGATTCCTCTGCTATTCATAGGTCGGAAGCTTCAACAAGAAGGACTTTGATATTGGTACCGGTCTGGTTGGCGCTCCTGCCTGCGGCGATGTCATGAAGGTGAGCCTGGTCCTGATTGTGTGGTATGGACAGCCATGCGAGCCGGTCTGGCCCAGACACACTTATACTAATGACCGTCCTCATCCTTCTCATACAATCCAGCTTCAAATCAAAGTCGACGATGCTGGCGTCATCTCCGATGTGCGCTTCAAGACATTCGGATGCGGATCTGCAATCGCCTCGTCTTCATACATGACCGAGCGAGTCAAAGGCATGACCCTGCAAGAGGCAGGCAAGATCAAGAACACGGAGATTGCAAAGGAACTGTCTCTGCCCCCTGTAAAGCTGCATTGTTCCATGTTGGCAGAAGACGCCATCAAGGCGGCTATCAGGGATTACGAGTCAAAGGTCAAGGGCAAGAAGAGTGCTTCTGGATTCATCGACGTCAGCCAGTCGGTAGGTCGTGCTTTGAGCAATCACGGTCATCATTCATTTCAGTCTTTGCTAATATATCTTCCTCTATTTACAGGTCACGACAGGTCAGACTACCGCGGAAGCGAAGCCTGGTCAGGCTTGAATACCTAGCCTTGTCAGATTTGCATTTCGATAATCATGTCTTCAAGCGATATGTAACATAGGACCGGCCTCTGAGATCTGCAATGCGCGTTTCTTGTTTCTGGCGACAAGAGCGACTTTGCACCTTGATCAATCCAGGCCGAAGAGCTGGCGTTTCATTTCGATGCTCAAGTGCAAACGCTTGTTGACCCATCTGAGGAATGCCTCGCAGTCTGAACAAGGCGCTCTCGAGACGTAGATCGTAGCCATCTGCAGCGATGGGGCAGGGGGAGGAACTGATAGCAACTGTCTAGTGTGATTTTGCCGGAGGTTGCTGTCGTTGTAGCCTTTGACGTAGGTAAAAACTCGTTCAGCTTTCGGCCAACCATTCTGCTGATGAACTTTGTTGCGGGTCATAATTTCAGCGTCGAACTCGTGCTCTTTGAGGAGCCTGTGCTTGGCAACGAAATAGGCGACGAGCTGTTTCTCGGCATGTAAAAGCGTACCAGTCCGCATCTCTGTCGTCCATGTTGTTGAGGTTATATCCGATCCGCTCTGCTAAGATTTTGACTTCTTTCGACCACTCTTCACTGTCGATGACGAGGGTGCTAGATTTCGTGGCGTAGCCGCTGACTGACAAAACGTTGGGATAAGCAGGACCTCTCGACAAGCTCGCCACGGTCTTGGCAGCGTGCGGTATGGCCACAGCGCCCAAGGATGCCGACGCAGGTACTACCAAGTTGAGGGCGTCATCACGAACAAGGAAAATCGTCGAGTTTTCAAGAGATGGCTCGTTCTCCGCTGCAGTACTGCCTTCATCGTTGCGCAGCCTTTGCAAGAGGTCCACAATCTCAGTACGCTGTCTTTCATCAGCGAATGGCTGTTTGAGCGGGTCTTCATAATGTTGGTAATATCGTTGTTCGAAAGAAAAACGGCCAAGCTTGGCGTAGTCTTCGGCCTTCTGCTGCTGCCCGACTTCCAAGTCAACCGATGCACCGTGCTTCAAAAGCTGCTGGACGTTGTCAGATCGGCTCCACAAAGCGGCTCGCATCAAAGCAGTTTGTCCGAGTCGATTGGTTGCGTTGACTTCGGCTCCACCATCCAGCAAATATGCGACAATGTCACTTTGCATGCATTTCGCCGCGAAAAGCAGCGCAGGACTGCTATCAGGCCGGAATCGAGCTGTATAAAGGCCGTCATGAGATCTTTTGTCGCTAGCACCTGTTTCAAGGCATCGATGTCTCCTTTGACGCAATGTGCAACCGCCGTGGACAATACGTTCGCGACTTCGTCTGTATGAGCTACACCGTCGGCAACGATGGTGTAGGGTCCATGGACTAGGTCACTCTCGAGGGGTTCTGGCATTTGCGGCGTACGAACCCTGTCCGCGGTGTCCAGATTGCAAGCCTCATAGCATCTTTCGGTCTTGTTGATCTCGAAGACGGATGGAAATTCGATAGTATAGGTCTTTCGGAATCGAATCAGGGCCGGACTGCATTTGGCTTCTTCTACCGGACTGTTGTAGCCTTTGAAGGAATGCGAATGCACGTGGTCACAATGTGGGCATTTGACAAAGACCTTGGCAGCGTTCCACCACACAGCCTGTGCGGTCGACATGGGGTACTAAGATCGAAAGCATTTAGTAAGCCTGGGTACAGCTGCCACTCCTGATGTGTCCTATATACGCACTGCAATCTGTGAAGAGGCCGTCCTGAGGGGTGCTGGATACTTCGCAGGAACCGGATTCGTCTGCTGATGAGGTGAGTATTGGAGTAAAACAGAGATAGATCACCCTTCCAATGCTGCAAAGAATCTAATGGGCCGCATGATCAGCGTACGACGAGCTGACTACCCGTCGGCCAATTTGGCCTGGAGGGCGTCGAACGAGCGGGGCAGAGGCTTGCGGACACGATAGAGCTGCTCCATCCTATAGGAACATAACTGCTGGATATAGGCTCCGACTTTCCACATATATTGAAGATGCTGCTTATTGTAGCGGACCGACCTTTCCAACTCGGCGTGGGGCCGCCGGTCGAAGAGTTGACAACGCTTGGATATACTGACGAGCGCTCGCGCTCGGTCGACGAAGTGCTGCACCTGCTGCTACACACAGGCTCAGAAGGACCAAAGAACCAGCTTGATGAGCGGCAGCAAGCGGTATCGGGACCAAATAGACCAGTGTCGATATACCCAGAGCGACTTGTAGAAGGGCCATATGCATCGTGCCTTTGATGGCCCGAAGTGCATTCTGAGGAATATGCATGGATACACTAGGTCGTCGAACGTATAGGAAGAGCGAAAGAATGGCGGTGAAAGTTGTCGTAGCAAGAGCACGATGGTCGAATTGCACCGTAGTTGGATTTTCGAGCGAGTTGCGAAGGTACAGGTCAGACTGATCTGGCGAGCGAGAGTATTTGGGAGAGTAGAGTTCTGCTGCCGGCGGTATGATGCGGTCACCCATGTAAGGGAAGGTATTGTATAGCAAGCCTGCGTCCAGCCCTGCTACGAACGCGCCTGTACGAAATCGTCTATCAGCACGGATGATGTCAAGTCTAATTGCAAGTACCAACCTGAGATAGCCGTAACGAAGACTAGGCCAGTAAGACCTGCAACCAGGACGCGGGTGCGATTTGCTTGCGGCGTGCGCAATAATCGCAAGCTCTCTTGAGCGGTGCCTGCTTTCCCACCAATCGCCTTGCCCAGCTTGGCCAGGTTCCAATCGCGTCTCACACTAAGTGCGTGCCGCAAAGCAAGAGCGTAGACGAGGAAAGCCATACCGAGATGTGCTGCAAGACGATATTGCGACACTCTGGGTACACCGTCTCTTGCTTGAATGGCTTTATGAGTCAGGCCGGACTTGACCATATACCAGCCAAGAGCACCTTGTCCGCCGATGAGCGTTGCGATAGCAAACAGCATGCCTGCGGACTTCCTTGTGACTTTCTTCTTGTACAGAAAGTAGGGAATCGGCGCGAGGAAAGCGATTCCGATGATGCGGCCGAGGAAACGATGCCCCCATTCCCACGCATAGATGCGCTTGAACTCTTCCAGCGTCATTTCCTTGTTCATGAGCGTGCCTTCGGGGGTGACCATGTATCTATTGTATTCTGACTCCCAGTGCTCTTGCGAAAGCGGTGGCAAGGTGCCAGTGACCAAATTCCACTCGGTGATGCTCAGACCAGACTCTGTGAGTCGCGTAAGACCGCCGACGACGACGATGCTAAAAACCAGTCCAGCAATGACAAAGAGATGCGTCGATACTCCTGGCGTTGTGAGACGGGGAAGATCGGAAGGGTCATGCTGGCCTGCTTGTTCGGTGGCGACTGCTGGCTCGACGGCCTGATGTTGACGTGCACTGTGTTGCAGCGAGCGAAGGGGACCTCGTAACAGGCTTCTCGATGACAATGAAGATTGTAATTTGTTTGAAGAAGCCTCTCGGTACAGCAGCCGCGAGATTCGCCGCGTTACCACAGGTTTTGCACTTTGGCAGCGTGCCTGCGATGCTAAAGACCGCGGCCAGCTAGCCTGAAAGCAGCATCGTGGTGTCGCTTGGAGCGGATGGTGTCCCAGCAGGCGTGCAGCGTGGACAGTGAACAGCCTTGATGAAGCCATCGGAGTCAGACAGATCCTGCGCGAGCAAAGGCTAGGAAGGAAACCTTTTGGACGAAGAGGGTCTTGCTTTTACTCGTGACAATCGGACCCAGACTCCGATATCGCTGTTTAGCTGGCAAGTCACAAAATGTTCCAACGACAGGTCTTCTGCACTCTGCGGGCAGTGCAGGTAGCTTCCAAAGCTCGCGCACGTCCACTGTCGACCGCTGTCAGCGCTGCACCTCTGTCGCCACGGAGCTGGACTCGACATCCAGTACGATGGGCCTCTTCAGAGCGCGGCGACTCGCAGATTCCTCCAACACAGCAGCCCCCTACGTCGCCTGACCGTCAGCAAGATGCGCTCTCGTGCGTCATCTTCTCGCCTGTCCCAGTATTGGAAGCCCACTCAAAGCTGATCGATGCGGCCAGAGACCCGCAGGCATCGGACGCAACCTCAGGTGCAAGTAAGGACGCTGCTACAGTATCTCAAAAGGACGACGAGTCCTCTCAGGAACGCTTTGGAACGGAGGAACACACCCTGTTGAGCGAGCAAGAGAAGGAGATCCTTGCGAAGCTGCTTAAGGAGTTCCCAGGAGGCGAAGTCGCCGTTCAGGATGTGTCAGGTACATGAAATCCTTGCCTTGGATCATTCGATAAACTACTGACCCGTGACCCTCTCCCAGGCGGCTGCGGAACATTCTTTGCTATCTCTGTGGAGAGTAACCGGTTCAAAGACATGTCTCGCATCAAGCAGCACCAGCTGGTCAACAAAGTTCTCAGCGAGGAAGTAAAGACATGGCACGGCATGCAGGTAAATGCTTTTGCTTGGGACTGCATCGTGGAATGGTCTAACATTTCTCCAGCTGAAAACACAGGCTATGTCATAAAAGAGGGACAGGGCCAACTTACGATCTTTCACGATAGATCAATTTCGATGCAGATGTATCTTGCAGAACAATCACAGACTTGTGTCGGCGTAAACAGGGAGAGGGGCACGTCCGTAAGGGCCTGCTACGGTCGAAATATAGTATTTTGCCACATTGCCATGGATCCCAGCCTCGCCTGCTTGCGTCGTGCCAAGGAGTGCCATGTAGATCTGCGCTTCGAGTAGCTACTATTCGGTATCTCTTCGATAACGGTTGTGCATTAAGAGTAACGACTGCAGTGTAACTCGTACTGTTGCTACACGTGATCACATCGAACGTCTCCTCTCTGCTTCTGGCAACTCTACTCTACGAGACTTTGGGCTAGATTGTCCCGTAGTCATCAGGGCCCGTTGATCTTTTCTGACAAGTGTTCCTCATCGAATTGCGCTCGTTCCTCATCTCAAGGATGCTCTCAAGCATTGGTCTCTGGAAACTTGGAGCCGGACTCAGTACGCACCCGTTCATCTCACTGTGCTAGCGTCTCGAGGTCCTTGCTATCGGGATGCATAGCTGTCAACGTCAACGGGGCTGATACAAACGTAATGATGTTGCCACCCTAGCATCGAGCGGCATCATCGCTGGAGCTTTCGGGAGTCATGCTCTGGCACCAAGGTTGGGCGAAAAGGGCTCTCAGACATGGTCCATGGCAGCGTACGTACTAGATTGGAGACCGGTTCTTCCCGCTGCTTTGCTTTCCGGGTAGCTTATCCCAAGCTGGTGTGCCGCTGGCGGCTGCCGGCTGTAGCGATGCAAAGCGAACACAGTGTTTGCTAGGAAGACACAATTATGTCAGTTCGAACGTCAGGCTGACTTGACTTGCCTCTGACTCCCCTGTCCCAACACGTCGCATGGCGTGTCCCTCTGCTTCTGACACCTTCTCCTTGAAAGTCAATATCTGATAGCCAACGGTGTAGCCCTGCTCGCCATCTCACAACATCCACGCTTTGGTAATCCTGCTCCCTCACCTGGTGCGACGTCCAGTCTGCCTGCAGTGCGCGGACTAGGGAGATACGCAGGAGTAATGATTGGAACTGGCGCAGTGATGTTCAGTGGCTCGATTTTCCTGCTCCTTTTGAACAGACAAAGGTGCGGTCATGAAGCTTTGCATGAGCTTTCAATGCCAGTAGTGACTCGAGCTCTCATTGCTGACGGCACTCCTACCTTGATCAGATTCAAGTTCCTTGGTCCAATCACTCGTAAGCTGGCTGCATCTAGTTTTAGGAGGCACAGAGACTGAACCATTCTGCCTCACGTACGATTTCCTGAAACATTCGAAATCAGCTTTGGGAGGCATAGTGAGTTGCATTACGCTCATGTGAAAAGGCCACTATGGACAAGAGTAATAGGGACTTCCTGCAGTCGATGATTACCGGATATATCGCTCTCATGCTATAGCCGCACGCTTCTGCAAAGGATGGAGATGAAGGATACACCAAAGACTCTCGGATCCTGATATTACTTGGTTTCTTGCTAGAAGCAACAAGTAAGCTGCACCGTGACTTGTGCCGCGTCTGGTCTAGGTGCCTGTTGGTCAAAATGATGATACGGGATCAAGTGAAGCTGGTGAAGACAGTGCCAACAAAGGCATCAAGTTAGCTGGACATTCTGAATGTATTATCCTGACGAGTGACTCAGACGTGATCTCGTCTTTCAAGTTGCCACTCGCGTGCAGCCTCTTGGCGTTCACAGCCACACCTCTCTTTCGCGTCGAGTGACGCCTTCCTGCATTTTGCAAACCTTTGACTCACTAAACACTTGCAGAGACCCAGCCACTGTCAGCATGGACTTCTTGTGAGCCGTCTGTTGCTGTATCGATCTAGTGTGCGTTCGCTGACGTCGAGATCACGTTCTATTCGGGCGCAACAGGTGCTTGCCAATTCGTAAGTACAGCGGGCGCGAGCACATCGACACTATCTAAACGTGGGTCCACCTCTACTGGCAGTTTGCGGATGCAGCACGCGAATGAGCAACGAGGGCAACGACCCAAGGTGAGCGCAGGACTCAGCCACCGCAGGAACTCAGGCGCATACGACAGCGCATAGACTGGCGAGAAAGGCGACAGCGATATACCCTGTCTGCCTTGCCGTCCTAGGCTGGTCTAGGGGTATACTCGAGGACAACCCGCAGCATCGACTTCGCCACCGAATTACCGACTATCATATACTGACCTCTACATGCATTCCTCGACCGTTGGATGGCCCCCGCTTAGGATATGCCCTCGCTGCCACAATCTAGCGGTCCAACCAGCAAAGAAACGCTCTTGGTTCGAACTCTTTTGTGTCCCAGTGGTGCCCTACTCCAGTGATCACGTCTGGCACTGCCAGATCTGCAACTGGGAGGTGGTACGCAACTCTGGCTTCGAGCCTATGTCGCCTCATCAACAGGTGCGTCTAGCCGTATGGAGGATTGAGTAGATACCTGGCTACGGCACGACTGAGGTCTTCCATTTGGTCAATATAGCAACATCAGCAGCCATGGCAGCAGCAGCAACAGTGGCAGCAGCCACAACAGCAGCCATATATGCAGCCAGGCTATGGGCCTCCGCCAAATGTGCCTCAGAATTACAATGGACCGAAAGTTTGAGGAAAGGAGGACTTGGCTGTCCGACTTTTGCCACTGCACACAACACATCCGAAATCAAATGAGAGGTTAACAGCCTTGCGAACTTTACGGCTAGTAGTATTACGTATTTTCTTTACCCCTCGGCTGTCTCCTACGTAGTGTGCTATGAACTTGTTGTGTGTTCAATAGTATATTCAAACAGTAGGCTTGTGGAGCTCCTCGATTATCGACTGCTGTTGATGCCATTACGATTGGCGCAAGGCGAGAAGACGGGAGGTCCAGTATCGCGACATGGGCAGTCGGGCGGCAGCAGATGTGTTTAGATTCACAGCTGTCGATCTGACCCGTCAACTTGCACCAGCACGCTCGTTTCACCAGCATGCAGCTCGCTGTCGTCACATAGTGGCGACGAGATCACGACCGGAACTGCGCTTCGACAGCAGCAATGCAACAACAGTCAACAGGACTGGCACCAGAGCCCAGCATGGCACATCAACGGCCCCCAAGCCTGCAACTAGCAATCGCAAAAGCAAGAAGTCGAATCGCTGGCGCAATCTGGCAATCGTGGCAACCTTCGCAGGTGCTGGTTATCTTGCAGATCGCGAGCTCAATGCGCAAGCGATAGAGCGGACATTGCGGTGCGCTTTCTACGGGTAAGCTTCCAACATCGTCTGTCATACTTGCTACTACATGGACGTCTAGCCTGACAATTTCGCTCCTTGAATAGTGGCCTCATACTTGCGGACTTCAAATTGAACTTCTCGGAGAAGTCAACGGCGGAAGATATCGAGGCTCTGCATGGAAGAGTCGCTAGCCGGTTGCACTACATCTGTACAGAGAACGGAGGCGAGTCTGTCGAAGATAGTCGGTCCGTCTTGTAGATTCTGACAACTTGTCCCACTCAGGTCTCTTCATCAAGCTTGGACAGTCCATCGGAATTCAGGCCGCTGTCTTGCCAAAGGTATATCGTGATGCCTTTGCGACCATCTTTGACGCGGCACCAAGGGTTCCATATCCCGAGGTGGAAAAGGTCTTCAAGGCCGAATTCGGTGGGAAGCTGCCGCTCGACATCTTCGAAAGCTTCGACGAAATACCAATAGCTAGCGCAAGTATAGCCCAAGTACACAAGGCCCAATTGCGCTTGCCATCCGGCCCAGACGGTACATTAGGCGAGCTCAGAGATGTCGCTGTCAAAGTTCAAAAGCCCGCCATTGCGAAACAGCTAGACCTAGATCTCTGGTCATATCAGTGAGTCTGCGGCGATGCAGAAGACCTCATGTTAGTACGTCTCTGACGTATTAATCACAGTGCCCTTCTCTGGCTCTACGAGAAAGCCTTCGACATACCTTGTTATTTCGTGGCACCGTACGTCGCCAAGCAGATTCGACAGGAGGCCAACTTTGTCCACGAAGCAGAAAACTCCGAACGAACCGCTGAATATCTGGCTAATGAGCCTTCGTTGAGAAACAAGGTCTATGTTCCGTAAGACGCAAGCTCGTGCACAGCTTCTACCGTCATTGGCTGATTACGAATATCAGTCGCATACATTGGTCAGCAACTACCTCTCGCATCATGACCGCCGAGTAGGTTCTTCTTCATCGTTGCGGTGCTTACCTGAACACTGATCCATCCGAGTTCAGTTTCGTACAAGGTGCCATCAAGCTCAATGACCGCGATGGTATCGAAAAAATGGGGTTCAGCGTCAAGGAAGTCATCGATGCGACCACCAATGCATTCTCGGCCAGTAGGTCGTTGCGTCCGATCTCCCAATTATGCATCGGCTGACCCGAATCTTCTGCAGTGATCTTTGCTTGGGGCCATGTGCACTGTGACCCACACCCTGGCAACGTACGTGTGGCTCGCACATGAACGATCCGATCTGCTATTTACGTTTTCTCATCTGTTAAGGTCCTGATACGGCCCCACCCGAGTGACAAGAGCAAACCTCAGGTCGTGATTATAGATCATGGCTTGTACATTGACCTCACGCCTTCCTTCCGCCGGTCGTACAGCGAGCTTTGGCGAGCCTTGTTTGTGGCAGATCTGGACACTATTGACCGCATAGGGCGGTCCTGGGGCATTGCAAATACCAATCTGTTCGCCTCCGCCACACTGCTCAAGCCGACTACAATCAGAAAAGAAGAGCGAAAGCCACAGTCCGTTGGTCCCGCAGACAACAGCAAGAAGGACAGTCACTCGGCGCAACACGAGCTCAAGGAGCGTATTAGAGGAATGCTCGAAAATGAAAAGCTGATACCTCGGGAGCTCATCTTCTTGGCCCGAAGTATGCGCATGGTGCAAGCAGTAAACCAGGGCCTTGGAAGTCCCACGAATCGCATCAATATCTTGGCCTGTGAGGAGCTTGTGTGGTCTGTTCTGTCTGCAGCTGAATCGGTTGTTTGGCAGATTGGGCGGCCGAAGGTTTGAAACGCACCTATCCGACAGACAAAGTAATTGATCAACATACCCGCGACACGCTGAGACTGGACAAGTCGAATAGTCTGTGGACTTGGCTAGAAGAAAAGCGCAAGCTCTGGACATTCCAGGTGGTGTTGCTCGTTATCGACTTTGGATTCATCATCACGAAAATACGGCAGTACTGGCTGAAGTTTATCACTGGGCGCGACGAAGGTTTTGAGGACCTCTTGCAACAGCAAGTCAGTCAGATGGCTCGAGAGGAATTTGGCATGGAAATGTGAGTGTAGGACGGTGCCTTGTGTAGCTTATGTAGTAACGTGCTGATTGGCCTCTACAGAGACGATACCGCATTTGAAGGGTAGTTTGATGCGCGCCCTTCCCAGTAAAAGGCGTGGTATTGCAGTATACGGCTCAGTAGACACCACCATGACTAGAATCCTGCAAACAATAGCGGTGATAGAGCAATAGCACCCCGTGTTCTTGAAATCTGCCAGACCTCGCCCCGTACGAAAAGAGCTACTACATCATCCACGGATGGGTCTCCTGCGCACCGTGAACAGCGACAGTCCCTCGCGGTCATATTGCTGTTTGTGAGGGTCGTCTCGGACCTGGATGCGAGCAAGAGTGAGCCGACCCGAATTACTGGCAGATGCGCAATTGTACATTGACTCACGTGCTCGTATGTAAAGTGTCGTTTCAGCATTAGGAAAAACCGCTTGTCTGCTTTGCGCCGTCGCTTGTAACAGAGCAAAATTTCGGTTCTCTCATCCGTTAACAACAGCATGGTCTCAATGAGCCATGGAAAGGTGATTTCCAGCTAGCAGGCAGGTCAGTCAAACCCCGTTGTGAACAGGCCAGACGCGGCTCACATAAATGCAGTCTGCGAGAAGCAGCAAGTCCGGATTGTGAGGTACACCATCTGGTAAAGGCTTGCCCCTAAGAGAGTGTTTCAGTATATCGAATTATAGCGCCCGTCATGAGCCACGGCCTGCTCACCATGCCAGCTCTTCGACCGACACCGCGTCCTGTAGATCGTTCAGAGCCACATTGTGTCGCGCTAGAGGCAGCAATTCTTCCAGATCCGTTGACCAGACTTGAAGGCCTGGTATGCGCAAGCTGCCCAGCGCACATGCGACTATGCCCGTTCCAGCCCCAAGCTCAAGGGCGATTTTATTTTGCCACTTTTGGGGATCCCGCGTGGTGACTGTTTGCAGGTATCGGGACAGAACGACTGCAACGCTCGGGCATCCGTGAGCGATGAAGAGAGCGTAAACTGTTGACAACAGGCAAGCTCACCTGCGCTTTGCCATATGTGCTATTGAAGAAGGGGGGAATGGTCAGCGACTCAGCATCGAAACACAACACGCGCCGTCGTATTGCACCCGGCCTGCGGACTGCAAGGGCTTACCCCGCCGCATCCTGATGGGACCACGGAGTCAGTATGATCAAGTGCACGGCTATGACGCCCACCTTGACGTACCTGGACCTCCGTCTGTTATGATTTGCAGCTCGCGTGGCAAGAAATGGAAGTCCTCGAGCTTTGCGTACCGTGCTACGCTTTGATCCGGGTTGCCAGCGTCGAAGGGGTCAGAAACGTCGAGCATCTTGCTAGCGAAATCGCCGCTTGAATCACTGCGAACGCTCCTGCGGTCATCGTTGTCGTCGTACCCGTTGTCGCGGGTGTCTGAGTCGATCATGCCTAGGGTCGGGCCACGATAAAGCGGTGCTGCAACTTGGCTCAGCTCTCACCATCGAATCCGAGCGATCTCTTGACTGGCGCGTGCCATGGCCAAGGGCAACACATTGACGTCCCTGCCCGTAGAGATCATAGAGCGCATCGTCGGTACGTCTTGACCGACTATCCTGTATACTGGTGGTGGCTGACTGGCTTTCACAAATGTGTCACAAATAGCCAAATGTCACGAGAATGATATGCAGGCGCTCGAGGGTTCGTACAAGCCCCAAATATCACGAGCACGCGATCCTGTGCAGTCAAAGGACGGTCAGCAGCCAGCGGAAGAGCCAGGATGGGAGACCGAGGAGGAGGGAGAGGACATTGATGACGATGGATACTCTGGACATCCGTCGCAGGCGCCCGTCATGGAAGACGAGGACGTCAACGGCGAGGCAGACGAGCCCTGCTCACACTGCGGTATCAGACACCCTAGGCCCATCCCGCTGCCCTCGCTGCACTCCCTCGCATTGACGAGCAAGTTCTTTCGCGAATTGGCATTGCCCTATATCTACGAGTCGGTCGACTTTGAAGCTCTGCCAAACTCGAGGATACGACGTTATATCGACGTCATAGTACCTAAATACGGTCATCTCGTCAAGGACGTAAGTCTATGGAATCGGCGGTGCCTGTTGTCTCGCCACCAGTGCGAAAACCTCGCTGATATGCACTTATACCGCCAGCTATGGCTACGCATATCAAACGAAGAAAACGCCGAGTTTATGGATATGGACGAAGAAGATGTCGAAAGTGACGACCGCTTCGGACAAGAAGCCCGCTACGGTCTCGCTTTGGAGTTGCTCAAAAAGCTCACGCAGTTAACTGGCATAGACATTGATGCTACCGAATCAATAAATCAGACATCACTCGAGGTCTTTGAAGAGATTGCCAAACGACGTGACCAGCTGGGCGCGCTGCACTTGACCGCAGACGTCACCTCAATGCGACTGTCAACCACGATTGTAGCACCTCTCCTGCTCGCTCTCCCAAAATTGGTGCGACTGGAACTTTCTGGTCTGGACCGCCAATCAAGCATTGGGGAGAACCTACGAGACGTCATAGCAAAGCTTCCGAATCTTAGAATGCTCGACCTTGCGGATTGCCATTGTGTGGTGGACGACTGGGCCGAAGCGGACTGGCAATGTCAGCTGACAGCGCTGGAGCTTGACGAGTAAGTCCCTCTCAACTCCCGTATAGCGGGCCTGAAATGACATAGATCTTGCCGCAGCTGCCAAAACATATCTACCGAAGGTGTCGAAGCACTAATACAACGGCATGCTCGCACTCTACAGCATTTGACGTTGACAAGTGTTCCGTACCAGTCTGCTTGGGATCTCAACAAGGGCGAGCCATTCGATCTACCTGAACTCAGAGGTCTGAGTCTGGACAACTATGACTTCACATTTGAGCTCATCTGGCGATTTGCACAGTGTGCAAAGTTGACAATGCTGGATATCGGAACTTTAGAAGAAACAGATCCCAAGAAATTAGCGGAACTCATTGAGAAAAGCAGATCAACTACCAATCAAGAAGCCGGTGGCTTTCCAGCGTTGCGTGATATCTCCCTCAGTTCAGACTGGCCAGACGCGACGCAAGATCCGGCAGTAGATGGCCTCGAGCTCATATGCTTCGAACACGGCATCACCCTAGATATCGAACCACCTGATTCAGATGACGAAGAAGACGACGATGATGTATCTTTCGAGGACGACGATCAAGACGGCTTGGAGTGGGACGAGGGCTTCACCGACGAAGATGAAGAGGATGAGAATGAGCTGGATGACGATGATGATGTGGATGACCCGTATGACATGTGAAACAAATTCACTATGCATCGTAGAGGACATTTTACCCCGTCATGACCTTACAAATTGAGGCGGCTGGTCACGAGAAAGTGTTCACATAGATCACGCCCGAAACATGTAGCATAGCTGTGGCGAGCGCCAGCAAACAGTCAATAGCCGGCATGCGACAATGTCAGTCCCCTGTCGACTGTCGACAATGCATGCAAGAAGCGGCCACGACAGATGCAGGCATCAAGGCACAACGCATTGAGCGCGCATCTGTTTCGGCTGCTGCTTGAAGGGCTACCAGGACTCGCTACAAGTGCGCGCCATAGCAGCCACAGACGCGAATAAGCGACAAAGCAGAGAAGCTGTGGCACGACCGGGAAAGAGCATTCAGCAGCGAAGTTCGCAACACTTCCAGTCTTCTTCGCTAAGATGGCCGCTGCTGCGCTGTTCTCGACTGCGCAGGGCCTGTTCAGAGGCTCCAACCTGTCATCGAGCTACACAATCGATACAGGACCAGCACGCGCTTCGGCAGTCATAGGCCTGTGGACTATCCAGAAGGCAGTACACAAGAGCGGCAAAGCAGTCAGCGTGTGGACGTTCGACAAGAATGCGCTTTCAGGTGCCAAAGGTCGCGTCAAGATCGACGCTGTCTTGGAAGTGCTCAAGAAAGAGGTCCGTCCAAAGCGCAAACAAGCAAAAGCGTCTGAATGAGCTCGCATGGCCTGATAATGCTATTCCTCTAGGTATCGATGTTGACACGCTTGCGACATCCCTGCGTTCTCGAAATGGTGGAGCCGTTGGAAGAGACAAGGTCCGCCACGCCAAACGCAACGTATGGGACTTGTCTTGAAAGTGCTTGCTGATGGCTGTTTGCGGTTTCCGATACAGATCATCTCTGACCTTTGCGACTGAGCAAGTGTCGGGATCCTTGAAGTCCGCAATACTCGCGTCGGATAGCGCTTTATCGCGACGCGGCTCCGCCCCAAACGATGTTATGGGCGAGTTGGACGAGATAGAGATTCAGAAGGGGCTCCTACAGATCGGCAAAGCTTTGCAATTCCTCCACGAGAGTGCAAAGCTCGTGCACTCCAATCTCACGCCGGATGCTGTGGTCATCAATGCCAAAGTAGGTATTCTCAATGACGGGGAAGTGCATCTGCTGAGTCCTCGGCAATACAGGGTGACTGGAAGCTCAGCGGGTTTGGTCTTTCAACGTATCTCTCTTCCCCGGCCGGTGAGGCCGCTCGATGGGAGTTCCCTGCATATGACCGTCAGATGCCTCAGGCCGTGCAGAAAGACTTCGACTACATGGCCCCCGAATACGCTCTCGATGAGACGCTGTTGCCCGCCAACGACATGTACTCTCTGGGATGCGTTCTGCATGCTATACATACCAAAGCCGGTCCTCCAATCGCAACCCACGGCAGCCTGCAGACATTGCGGGACAATATGGAGAACCTCACCTCGATACGAGCGGGCTGGTACCGCTTGGGAGACGAAGTGCAAGGTGAGACAGCCAAGAAGCAAGACTTGAAAAGCACCTTTGCTTGGGCTGACACGTTCCCTGCAGACGTTCTATCTCAACTGCTTACGCGATATCCAGGATCACGGTTATCGGCAGCTTCTTTCCAGTCCTCCCGCTACTTTTCTTCCATCCTAGTGTCGACTTTACGCTTTTTGGACCGCGAGAACTTTGCCGCGAAGCCGCGAGAAGAACAGGTGCGTCGATTAAGCTTGTGACATTTCCGAACGAAAACGTTCGACTTCCTGATCATTCGGAAATTGCAGGCTTCCTTCCTGAAAGGTCTGCTCAAAGTCCTGCCGCAGTTCTCAGACAAAGTCGTCAAACGGAAGATTCTGCCAAGTCTTCTCGAGGAGACGCGCAAGAACATGCTGGTGCCTTTTCTACTACCATGCATCTTCTACATAGCTCAAAAGATGGACAACGTAAGGCCGCAGTTCCAGTGCACACAACCGATGCTGATCTCCCGAGTTTGCAGACCGAATTTGCAGAGGCTATGTTGCCCTCTCTGAAACCTCTCTTCGCGATGAAGGATCCGCCTCAAGCTATGATGACTCTGCTCGAGAATCTTCCCCTACTACAGTCCAAGAGCAGCGCTGCGACTTTCCGAGAAGGTACTTTGTCTCTATTCCCGTATTAGTATGCTCGTGTTGATGCAGCTGCCTGTAGAGGTTCTTCCGCTGGTGTATAATGCGCTCGACTCTGAAGTGGCCCCGCTGCTGGATAAGGTCTTGCGTATCATCCCTAACCTTGCTGAAGGCTTGGACGTAAGTGGGGTCCTTTAGAAGCTACGGTGTACCACAATTGACTGAATCATAATGGGTTCGCATACAGTACACGACTGTGAAGACGCTGCTGCTCCCAAAGATAACGGCAGTGTTCTCCAAAACGACCTCGTTGAGTGTCAAAGTCGCAACCCTTAACTGGTCAGTATAGCTATGTTACTATGGTGCTCACACTCACTAATGTGTTGGACATCAGCTTTACAGCGCTTGTGCCGATACTCGACAAGTACACTCTCACCGAAAAGTTGGTTCCGATGCTTGCGAGGATCAAGACCAAAGAGCCTTCTGTGATGGTAGCCACGCTGGCAGTTCACGAGCAGATTGGCTTGAAGTGTGACATCCAAGCTCTCGCTACCCTCGTTCTCCCGCAGCTATGGGCAATGTCTATCACTCCTTTGCTCAGCGCAGAGCAATTTGCTCGGTTCATGGCGACGATAAAGCAGCTTGGATCCCGCGTGGAAGAGGAGCAGACACGACATCTGGCCGAAATCAAGCGCTTGGAGCAAACTTCGGCGTCTCATACACGCACGCAGCGAGATAGTCTGACCGGAGCTGGCGAGGTCGACTTCGAGTCGCTCGTGCGCGGCCCTCAACAGAATGGCAAGCCCAGGGCCAGCGTGCCAGACCCGTTCGGTACGACGGACGACTTCAGCCAGGTGTGTCATGTGACGCACAACTGCTCGCGTAAGGCATGCTAATCCAAACCCTCAGTTTGATTCCCTTTCCGTCGCCTCGGACACGAAGTCACCCTCTCCAGCACCTTCTTCGAATTTGTCACCACGCTTTGGGACAACAGCTACCTTGTCTGCCTCCAGACCAAGTGCACCCACCCATAGTGCCAAAGCAGCGTCGTTCCTTGGCGCACGTCCAATCTCATCGACCACATACCAAGCTCGCAGCGGACTGGCAATCACCCCCGACTCATCTGCGCCGCCCTCACCACCATCAGCGCCTTCATGGGCTCCGAATGTCAAAGCTCTGCCGCCGCCAATGGCTGCAAGCAGTAGTATGGCACCTCTCGCACCTCAGATGCCTGCACAATATGGCTCGTCGAGCGGACCAAACTATAATATATCCATGACACCGCAGGCGCCAGCACAACAGCCCTCCACCATGATGACAAGCAGCAACGCCTATATGCAGCCTTGGCAGCCGCAGTCGACCAGCACGCCTCCGCTGCAGCCCTCTGCGATACAGTGGAATAAGCCTGCTGTCCCTTTGCCTGCGACAGGCACGCAATGGACTTCTTCAATGGCTACTTTGGCGCCGACAAGCGCGGCAGCACCACCGGGATGGGGTGGATCCAGCCTGCTGCAACCAACTAAGAAGGAAACCAGTTACGACTGGTCGGATCTTGATCCGATGCGCTAGCAACTTTGATCGTAGTGATATACCGGGGAAAGCTGGCGATGTTTACGGCCGCAGTTTCTTGCATGTGTGTACGCAGTGCCTCCTTTGTTCTAGACCACATTACGTTGTGAAGGTTATTGTGAGCCAGACGACTGCTTCCTATCCAGCGAAGTAAATCCAAAGAGCTTGTTTATACTTCGGCGCACGCGCATCTTGATGGATTCGAAATCATCCAGCGCTGGTCGGACATCGAGGTAAAAAGCTAGCTGAGGCGGCACACCCGCCGGTAAAGAAGCGCTTGCTCCTCCTCTGCCAGTGTAGAAATCAATAACGTAGTGTATGCGCTTGCCGTGGCGGTCCACTATCCAGTCGTGACGGTCGAATGGTGGCTGATAGCTGGAGGACCGCATCAGTTTGGCGCGCGTTGTCGGGTGCAGTAAGCCGAAGAGCAGACTGACCCAAGCAGCACCTTCCACCACGCTCTTGGTGATCTATCTTGCGGCCGTCCCTTGAAGCTGACTAGCTGTGGCTGAACCTCTTCTCCAGCTTCCTTCTCCCACAGCATGACTTCCCGCCAAGTCCGCTCGTTGACAGCATTGTGAATCGTAACGACAGTGTCCATGTCGGCTTCTGATGCAGGCCTGTTCTTGCGCTGAAGTGCCGTGAAAAATTGCGATGGCGATGGATACACCCAATTGCTGCTTGTCTTCTTGTCCGCGCTGGCGTCTGTGGCAGGACTGCTAGCCTCTGAAAATCGCGGAATGGAGGATGTCTCGCGCTCTTGTGACAGACTGCGAGGCATGGACACAGCTCTGCCAGGTGTTGGAGCTGACGAGGATGCCATCGAAGGCCTTTGCGAGTAGAATGGATTGCTGCTCGCGTCGTCACTCGCTTTTTGCCCTTGCAGCCATCGATTGCGCGTGGAATGGTCAACTGGGCATGCCGACGTGGACGCTTCGGGCTGCGTAGTTGCTGATGTCGATGGAGACGATTGAGGCTCTTTCGAGCCAAATAGCCATGACATGCTCATGCCTGCTGGTTGAAAGTGACACAGAAGAGACCGACTGACAAGACGGCTGCAAAGAGCAGTAAAGGTGGCAAATCCGGCCAAGTTGCTTGCACGCAGCACGGACTCCTACAAGCTCGCGACAGGCTTAAACACCGTCATGTCTATACAGTAAGAGCCACCTAGACATGTGTGCCGTCTATTATCTATAACATGTCAGTGCTACATGCACCGTCTCCAAGGCTCTACTGCTCGAACTCGATGGTATGACGCAGAGTACCGATACCTTCGACAATGATCTCGATGGTGTCGTTATGCTTGAGAATGACAGGAGGGTTGCGAGCATAGCCAACGCCCTGTTCGAGGGGAGCACAGGGATGTTAGCTGAATATCGCAAGCTTCGTGCTAATACTGGAAGCCGTACCTGTGGAGTACCCGTGAGGATGACATCGCCCTTCTCAAGCGTTGTTCCCTGGCTAAAGTGCTCAATGATTCGTGGAACAGTATGGATCATTGCTTCCGTGCGATCTTCTTGGAAGTCCTGTCCGTTCAGCCGGGAAGCTACGCGAACATCGGAGCTGTCAAAGGCCTTCGGTGAAACGAGCATGGGTCCGATGGGTGCGAAGTTGTCGAGGCCCTTGCCGTAGCACCATCTTGAAGCGAAAACGAAGATGTCAGCATGTGATCATATATAAGATGCTGAGGCTGGCAGCTTTCGAAAGACGTACTGCGAGCCGCTGTACGGGTATTCCTGCTGAGCACGTCTCCAGGAGACATCGTTACCGCACTGCAAAAGGCAGGTCAATCAGCACTTCTAAGGGAGAGAGAACGATACCAGGCTGACGGTATATCCGAGCTATTCATGCAAAATGTTAGAGGGTTCAGCAGCGCTCTTGCCTGGCAGAAGAGCAAACACGCAGCATGACGCACAATATAATCAGTAGCTTCGGATTGCTTGATGTCTTTCCCAGTCTTGCCGATGACGATGGCCAGCTAGATGAACATTGCAGCGATAGAGGATGCTCGGATCAATTCATTCATCCAGCCTCGCCACTAGCTGTACCCTGAACACACCTCGGCTTCCAGGTCCATCGAGTCTTGAGCATATTTAGGGACGAAGACGGGTTCGTCCGGGTTTGCGAGTGCTGAGCGACCTTTGATGAACTCGGTAGGCCATTCAGGAATCTGTGACAGTGAATGCTGGCTGTAAGCATGATACACGGCTGTACCGGCGGAGCAGTACTGCCGCCCCCACCTTGCCTTTGAGATGGCCTTCCTGGACTGTGGCATGCAAGGAAGCACTTCATTGACTGGTACGAAGCAATGAAGAAGCCAATTCATGCTTGCTTACTGTGCTTCACGTAGTTCAGGCCAACGCAGCGGACGAGGGTGATCTGATCCCTCGACACGGGCGAGAGGAGCTTTTTGATTGTCTTGACTTGGTCGGTGACGGTGCAGTCGCCATAGATGTCGCCTGAAATGACGTTGACCTTCACACCATCGTATTTCAGGCCCAGGTCGAAGCTCGCATCGTTTTGAGGGAGCTGCGGTTCTCCCTGGTAGGTCTTGCCGTCTTCAGCCGCGACAAAGCGGACCAGCCTGGTCCAAGAGGGCATGGTGGATATTGTGCGAGCCGCAGACGTTGAGTAGGTCAAGTTGCGAGTGATCTGAGCTGCACCTCTGGCTAAGCCTCCCAGCATTCGATGTTGTCAATGTGCAAGAGCTTCGAATGACTACTACAAGAATGGCCCGGCGACACCGGCAGGTGGCAAGGCAGGAACAATAGTAACTTGACCAAGTAGCTTCAACATGCGACTAGCATTTGCTGTGCCGATGGATAACATTTTCCGTAGAAATACTGTACATGATTGATACACCGCGACGGCGGTCTCCCAGCTCTTGCCTCTACACAAACTTGTACAGCATCTACTCCTCGCCGTCGGCGGCCAGCGTGTTCTGGATATTTGCCAATGCTCTGTGAAGTGCAAGATTGTATAAGTAAGAGACTTCCATGCTTGAAAAGAAGCTAGTACGCACTCCCGAGCCTCGTCGCGCTCTTTTTGCACGCGCGCCAGCACGCGCATCGCGGCGTCTTCCTTGTACAGCGCATGACTGAGCTCTTGTCGGAGTTGAGCATTCTGCTGCCGCAAATTGAAGGTCTCGAGGACGACAGAGTCCCATTCATTTTGCATGGCGAAGAGAAGTGCAGGAACTGAGGAGAGGTTTTGTGGACGGGGCGGCGCTGCCGGTGCAGAAGGAGCTGGAACGGGGCGAAAAGCGAAACAGATTGTCAGCGGATTGCAGAGAACCGGCACGCAGGAAGCACAAGGGAAAGGAGGTAGGTAGAGATATTCAGATAATGTAGATAAGTAGTAAAGAATCACGGAAACTCGAAGAGCTGCTCATAATCAGCCTTCTAGTCCTAGCTTTTTGTGTTATTTTCATCGTGATGAAGGTGCGAGACCAGCCACCGTGCAGCTGGGCGCCAAGCGTGATACAGTAGATCGTGAAGAGAGGAGGTACATGCCTGCGTGCTGCACTGGGTTTTTGTCACTCACTGGTCTTTACGTCGACGAGATCATCTTGGCTGATCGTGTCGCCAGTGATGGGATCCTTCGAGTCGTTGTTTCTGCAGAGAGAAAAGCGTGCGCAGATGAGCATTGTCGTCTTTTGAACGTGTTGTTACAGCGTTGAATGCTCACTTGAGGTACTGGAGGATCAGCTCCTTCTCGTACACATTTCCAGACTTGACCGACACCACTGGATGCAGAGGCGCATTGCCCGAGACTGAGTGAGGGCGAGCGCGGAGCGCGATACAGCAAGCCATCAAGCCATCAATCAGCATGTACAGATCTTTAAATAGCTGCTTCCACTCACTCGCACAGAACATGGTGGGTGGCCCGACGTCGAGGCAGTTGGGGACGAAGAGACCAGCAAAAGTTTGCCTCCGACCTACTTGGTGCCGCAGGAACCGAGCGGGCTAGCAAAGAGCCAGCAAGGCTGGCGAACAGTGTGCACTGAGGCTGCTTATTGTGTTGTACAATGCAAGTCCTGCTTTTCTTCGTGCCTCCAGGTTTGATCCTGGTGCGACCTACGGTCAATTGCGCCTCGATCAGCTACGGATGCCTGACCTCGCTCCTTTGCTTTTCAGCGTTGCAAGCTTCAAGGTCGCTTTGTGCATGCTTCGCAGCACTGAGAGACGGATCAACAATAGACAAGCTGGTCTGCCAATAGGCTAATTGAATAACGATGCTGGTTGAGACTCATTTGCGCGTCGCGTACATATCATAGCTGTAATTCTACAAGCAACAGTCGTATAGAAGCATGCATAGTAACGAGCACTGATTTGTTGTACAGAAAGAAAAGTCCCGCGCGTTACATTCCAGAGGAAAGCGGAAAGTCGCTGAAAGAACGCGCTCAACAGCAACCCCAGACCCTTGTAGGATCCTGAGCATTGATGCCTTTCATCTCGTCCGTAATCATAATCGAGTCTTTCGTGCGTAATGTTCGTTCTTGTTCGATTTGATGTTTTCGTTCAACCAGCTTTCCAGCAATGGTTGCAAATAGAATGTCGATGCCTGCAGGGAGCACAAAGTCCAGACTGGTCAGATACAGTCTTGGCCCATACATTTAGCATCAAGGTAGCTCACCTTCGTCTTCTTTTGCCGAAACTTCTTCGATTCCCCAATCCTTGAAAGCAGGTAATGCCTCTTGCTCTTCTATCGGTTTTTGACGGCTGTTGGATCTGCTCAAGCTGAAAGACGCAAGAGTCGCCATGCTCGGCCGCGAGCTGGTCGTGTTGGTATCTTCCGTCCCCGAGCGCGCAGACGCAGATGTAGGCTGTCCATTACCACCCGAAGTCGACCTGCGACCTGGAGGTACAGAGAGCGTAGATGAGGTTTGCGAAGGTCCACTCTCCATTGCAGATGCGGGCTGGGCTATCCACTGCGCAATCTGGGACCGAGCATGTTCCAATGTGATTTTGCGGGACGAGTGCGCCAGATCGGCCTTGTTGCCGACGATGTGAACGATGAGGTCGCTCGACATGTTCCGCCGCAGCTCTGTGCGTAGACACGAAGCGTCAGTCATTCTCATTGTGGGCTTCTCATTGAAGAGAGACACGCACCATCCAGCCAAACGCGAATATCCGCCAAGCTGTCGTCATTAGTGATGTCGTAGACAAGAATAGCTGCATGAGCGCCGCGGTAGTACATCGGTGCCTAGCACAAGTGTCAGCAGACCGCACTGATGTATGCATACAAGGGAAAGCTGCTCACCATGCTCCTGAAGCGCTCCTGGCCGGCGGTATCCCAAATTTGCAATCGAACCTTGATACCACCTTCGAAATCCAGTTTTTTGACGAGGAACGAAGCGCCTATGGTCATTGGCAGAGAAGAACTAAACTGTCCAGTAATGTATCGATGCACAAGAGACTACGGGAGGATCAATGAAGATCATGAGGCATTGTCAGCAGAAAGTCTGTCAGAATTTATCCTGAAATGCCGCTGTGCGTACTGTTTTGCCAACGCCTACACGAGTCAAGTAGCGCAAAAGTAGACTTTGTCAGCAAAAACGTACCCCTGTGCGATCCATCTGGGCGAAATGCACAAACTCACCCTGCCTCCCTAATAGCACAATCTTTGCTTCGAGCTGATTGTTCCGCTGCGAATCATGTGATGCCCTGCCAGAGTAGCGTGGCGAAGTTGACAGGTAGGGATCCCCTCTTGATCTCGTGGGCGAGTGCTGTGTTTGCTGATTGTGCTGTAGCCCTGCTTGTCCTGGCGTCACGTTTATTGAGCCATTCGAGCCGCTGCCGCTGTCGCCTAGATCTTTGCTAGGTGAATAGCGAAGGTGCTGGGCGTCCCATTGCGACTGCCAGCTTGACGCGGGCATGACAGGTTCAGAGCTCGTGCCAGTGACGGCCGAGTTTGAATTTTTCGGCCCGCTGTTGGCAGTAGCAGCGGACGATGATGATGATGACGCAAAGTGCATAAGCCCGCTGCCAGAGGGTGAGAGCAATGTCTGAGAGCCCAAAGAGGCTTTGCGGTATCGTGAACTGAGCTGGAGCAGTTGGCCCGTGGTTGTTGTATGCGAACTAGCGGCGTTGTGCGAGTCTGCAAGCGAGCTGTATTGCGATTGAGAGTGCGTTACAGGAGCACCAGATACCGACTGGTGGTGTCGTCGCGGATGGTGTTGGTGTTGTTGTTGTGATTGTTGACTGCTTCTGATTGCCTGTCCAGCGACGGTGCCTGAATGTGCGGGAGGCGGAGACGCAGACGAGGTTGCAGAGGACGACGATGCAGCGGGCGAAGTGAGCACAGGTGCGAGGATGGTATTGTGAGTATGATTGATGTTGGTGCCGGAGGTGTCGGAGCTAAAGTAAGCGTACGCGCTGGGGTCGACGCTGTGTCTGCGGCCCTGGTCCGGCGAGTGGTTATAGGGATGCGTGTTGGAGTGCAGCAGAGGGGGAGGGGGAGCTGCGTTTGTGACTGCTGTGGTGCTAGAGCTGGCTCGTGACCCGGGCCCCGAGTGATGCACAGCGCCGACGGAAGCGATGGTGTTGTTGGTCGTCGACGATGCAGACGCTAGGAGCGAGTTTTTACGTCTGCTGCTGCTGCTCGGCGGCGGCGGTGAAGACGAGGATGAGGGTGAAGAGGGGGAGGCCAAGCTAGTGGCGGCGGCGAGAGTTATGGACGCGACAGCCGGCGAGAGGGGTCTACTTGCGCTATCGAACGCACCAGGACTCGCGATGGGCGAGGTGACTTTGGAATGCGAAAGCGACTGCGAATGTGAATGCGAGCGTGGTCGTCCATATTGTCCCGCAGCAGTAGACGCAGTGGCATTTGAGCTGGGATTGCCACTACCGGAAGTGTTGTTGGGACTCGTGGAAGTGAAGAGAGTAGTAGTAGGCTCGGGCGCAAACGTGACACTTGCAGAATTGTGAACAGGCGGCGCTACGGACCCTACTGTTGTGCTGAGCAGCGTATGCGGTGGGCTCCCACTACTCGTGTTGCCCGACAGCAGGACGGGACTGCTAGGTGAGCGCAACATTGTAGAGACGCTGTTCAGCGTGTACGAGCGCGCGAGCGCGTGCCGTCTGAATGCAGCACTTGCAGATGGACCGCCGCCTGCGGCAGAGGTCGACGTCGACGCAGCGAGCGAAGGGCGGCGTGTGCGTGTGGAAGGTGAAGGAGCGACTGGTGCAGCTGCTGATGGAGATACTGCTACTGCCGAGTGAGGCGCAGAGGAGGGGGAAATAAGCGTCGGCGAAACGACCCCTCCTGATGATGGCGACTGTGGCGTCGCGAAAGTGTTTGGACTCGAAGGGCGAGACGACGGCTTGTTGCCTCGACCACGAGACGCTTGTCCTTGGACGTAGTGATACGAGTACTGACTTGAATTTGTGACTGGCAGCTGGGAGAGGTAGCGCTGGATGGTAGAGTGCTGAACGATTCATGCACGCGAGCAAAGGAAACACCCGAGTCAGCCGAAGGGGTCCTTTCGACGGTGACGTATGCCTCCCTCTGGGACAATGGACGCACCTGATGATCTACCACAGCCTGCTTCTGCCTCTGCTGCTGCCCAGACTCGCGCACGTCTGCGTGTTCCTTGCCTAAACCTTGCTTGACAGCGCGCGTCGCCGGTGTGGCCACAAAGGGCGTCGGGGGAGTCGCAAACGTGTCTTTACTATCAAGAGCAGCGCTCGTTCTCTTCGCTGTCTTTCGTTTGATTGTATCTCTCGAGCTGCGACTGCTGTGTTCTTCAGATTCTTCCCCTGCATCGTCTGCTTCTGCGTCACTTGCAGTGGTCGTGGTTGTAGTGACCTCGAGCGCGCCGCCGCCACTGCTGCTGCTGGCTTGTTGGCTGAGAAAGAGCGGCGGCCTCGAGTCAGCTTTCACAAAGGTGCCTTGCTGCTGCTGCGGCTGATCGCTATCTGCCTCGACGCTCGTGTCGCTGCTGTCGCTGCTGCTCGCTCCACTCATGGATGTAGAAGCGCTGCTCTCGCTGCTGCTGGCGGTCGTCGCTGCACTTCCGCTGGACATGGAGCGGCTTGCGATGGTAGGAGTGGTCGAGGGTCGGAGTGCGAGGGTGGCCATAGTTGTTGCTAATGTGCGCGTTTTGCACGAAGTGATTTTGTGAGTCTTGGAGTCTTGGATAGCCTAACGAATGAATGGACGAAACGCGGTCGCTTGCAGGATGGAAGGATGCCGCTGTTCGAAGGAAGAGAGACGCAGGACCAGCCTGCTCCAAGTATGTCGAGTTAAATAGGAGTGTGGGTGGATATACAGTGATTTGTACAGTGTGTGAGGTGGTGAAGGAAGGTGGTGAAAGAGAGAAAGAGAGAAGAACAAGGCCGGGGCGCCAGAAGGCCAAACAGCGCTAAGCGTCGGGCTGGTGCGTGATGTGTGCCTTTGTCGCGGAGATGAGTGACAGGCGACACTCTTGACGGGTGTGTGTGTGTGTGTTTGACCGGAGCTGAAGGTGCTCTTTCCCTTCCTTTTCTTTTTCTTCCTTCCTCCCTCTTGTGCTTTGTCATGTGCTCAGTCGTCGCTCGCTCGCTCGCGGCACAGGCGAACAGCACAGCGTGGGGCGGCGATGCCTGTGCTACGAGGAAGTTGAAGCAGCGAAACGAGACAAGTTGAGCGGGAGCAAGAGTAGCAAAGACACTGTATGCGCTCGTCTTGCTGCAGTCTAGGTGTCTCCCTTTTCAAGGCCTTCCAACGGACCTCGCCCCGCCACCAATTCCGAACAGAGTTGTTTGCCTGCCTGCACCAACATCCACGCACAAGGACACAAGCACAAGCACAGCGACAAGCACAACGACATGGCAGGGATCACAAAGTTGAGACAGGATGAGTGGAGACGAGACAAAGAGACAGCCTCGAATGTCTTTGCAAGCTCGTCCACACACTCGCCACTGGGGCTCCCACCGTGCGACTGAGCTGGAAAACAACAAATGCTGAGACGAGGGCAGGAGAGTCGGATGGTGCTCGAGAGGCACAGTTTGACAGGGAGGACTGGTTGACATGATTTGTGACAATACACAGAGTTGTCTTTAACCTTATCCTTGCTTCAACGTCGACTTTCCTGTCAAATGGTCCAGCAGGTCTGCTCGTCTCGTCGCCCGCTGAGCAACGATCGCCGAGGGCAGACGAGACAGGCCTGGATCCCAAACGGCAGGAACAGAGCCAGCTTGAGAGCCTGTCCCGGAATATGATACGATAGGCAGAGTCTCTCTTTTACAATCATTGCGTGAACAACCGCTCCTCGGCTTGCAGAAGAAAAGAGCAAGTTTGAGTGCGCGCGAGTGGCGGCACCTCATTACAAGATCACGTGACTCTGCTACTGTTTTTCGCCTGATCGCGGCAATTTGCGCGAGACTCGCAAGAGAGACGCGCGTCTGTCCTGCTTTGTTGTGCGCACGCTCTGCACTCAGCACCATACCCTTCCAATAGCGACGGATCACAGGAAGCAGTGCTTGCAGGCTTGATTGCTCTGCTTGGAGTGCACTGTTCTTCTCTCTCTCCGAGTGCCCGCTTGGTTCTGTCGCGATGGACCACGCAAACGCGAGCTCGTCAAGCTCAGACGAGCGCGCAGAGGCAACAACGATGCAGGCGCTACCTGCTCGACGGCCTGCTGTTCTGAGGACATACGGCAAGCTCAAGCCTGCTCCTACTACTTTCTCCACAACCACCACCTCCGCTGCGCCCCTTCACGCCGAACAATCATTCACAAGCGACCTCACGAGCTTGTCCCAGCTCTCCCAGGTGCAACGCGACGATGATGATGACTTCGACAACGACGACGGAGCCAACAAGGAAGACAATGACGCGGCAGCACACGATTCCGGCATTGCCTTGTACGAGTCATCAACGAGTATAGGCCCGCACAAGAACATTCGAGACATGCTTCGCGAGGTGGACGAGGCATTCGACGACGACGACGACACCACGGACGCAGCAGCCTCGGCTATCTTGGCCGAAAAGGCTCGACAAGGCCGCGTAGCTCCTGCTCTCGAAACAGTGACTAGCGCACCATTGCACGAACGCGTCTCAAGCGCAGCATCGACGGCGCTGTCCGACTCTTCTTCCCTTTTCGCCGATCGTGAGCAGCATGGACATTCCGGGGTTGCAGACACCACCACGACCACCAAAGGCGCGACGAGCGCACTCGATACAACTGCTCATAATACAGATGAAGATGTCGAACCTCGTCGGTCTGACGGGTTGTTGCATTCCAGTCCACCTACATCGCCGAGGTCGCATGCGCAGGCTTTGGTAGACGCAACAATGGCGACCGAAAAGACCAAGGCAGAGCTGGTGGTCTCTACAAAGCCAGCTGTCTCCGCTGCCGAGACTAAACACGAAGTAGCAGGCGCGCACAGCAGAGTCGTGGACTCTGATGATGACAACAACGAGGAACAGAGCAGCGCAGAGGCCGCTCCCAGACGGAGGATGTTGGCGACGGGCAGAAAGAGCGGTCGAGTGCTAGACAGCGACGACGAGGACGAAATGATGATGACCACTCGAGCTGGAGCTGATAGCGATGAAGAAGAATTGCCTACGCTCAAAGATGCCGCAGTAGCTAGAAAGTCAAAGTCCAAGTCCAAGTCCACTTCTAGTAGTAAAGGCAAGCTCTTTGCAAGCGACAGCGAAGAACAAGACGACGAAGATGAAGAAGAAGAGACGCCTGAAACTCAAAAGACGGAAGATATAGAATCGTACAATGATAATACTCCCCAATCTCAACTCTATCAGACCAAGACTGCTTTTAGTCAGTTGGTGGACGAAGACGATGATGATGAGGATGAGGATGAAGAAGATGGACGAGGCGTCACTTATAAGCAGCGCAAAAAGGCGGAACGCAAGAAGACTGCTGCTGCTGCTGCTGACAAGAAGAAGGAGAAGGAGAAGAAGGTCAAGCCGCTCAGTAAGAAGGCGATGGAGGAAATGCATCGTGTTGCCGAGCAGGCTAAGCGAAGTGAGCTGCTTTCACATTCCACTGCATCTTTCCATAGAAAATAACCGCGCCCGCACTGATGCGCCTTCACCCTCTTCTTTTGTTATTTTATTTGCAGGCCGACAGGCATCCATTATGCCGCGTTCGAGGCCAGCGAGACCACTTTCAGAGATCTCGCAGCGTATCCACAACAAAGATCTGTGTGTTTGTTTCTTGGCCGAATGAGCGGAGGATGATTGCGGCATTGACGAATCTTGCTCTGCGTTTCTCTCAGCTCTGGACGGCCGTCTGTGGCTGCTTCTGCCCGACCTTCACTCACACGTCGCCCACGCTCTGGCTCTGCAAAACCTGCGCTAGACCTTCGAGCAGCCAGTGTTCCCTTTTCGAGCCTTCTCCCTCCCAACCCAACTACTTTTACCAATCACGCTTCAAAAAGTAGTCGCGCAGGAACACCTGCTACCACCGCTACCGCTGCTGCGACTGCTTCGAGGGCACCGATTGAAATTGGCTCTTCCAGCGCCATCTTTGATTATAACCCGGATGAAGATTCGTATGACCCTTCGTACCTGCGTGACCAAGAGAGCCAGAGCCAGTCGCAGGCCGAGTCACAGACACAAGCTCCATCAGCCAAAGCAGGCGTTCCTTCCAAGTCGACTGCATCTGCGAGACCAATGATGAGTGCTGCGCCCGAATCGAGCGATGAAGAGCTCTTGGATATTCATCAAATCGTAGCGAGAGAGCGGAGGAAGAAGGAATTGCAAAGCAAAAAAGCAGCTGCGCTTGCACAAATCGAAGCGCAGCAGTATCAGCGCGAACAACGCATCCTCCGCGAGCAGCAGCTCTTGCTCGAGGATAGCGATCCTAAAGGCAAAGGCCGAGAAATCGTAATGGACCTCGATTCGGACCCTGATGACCTTGAAGTCATCGCGCCTCGAGCTCCGTCGCCTGTCATTGCGGGTGGCGCGCACAAACGCTCCCCACGCTCTAGACAGCTCATGCGCCAGCTCGCACCGCAGAGCGTCAAGAAGGAACGAGATGCAGAACAAGACCTTCCAGAGTCGCAGTTTCAGCGCGCGGGAAGGACATGGGGTAAAGGCGAAAACAAGGTGGTTATCGCACCGCACGTCGCGCTCAAGGAAAGTCGGCCTAGGAATTCATACTCTGTCGGACCACCTGGTCAGAATCAGTCAGAAGGCGGCGGGAACCATCAACGGAGAAAGTCGAAAAAGACGGATCAGACGGTCACTAAGCAAGCTACTGACAGGCACCTGCTCGAGAAGGCATCTCGCCAAGCGGCGATAGATAAGTTCAAGCGCATGGAGGACTGGAAGAAACGTGGCGGAACACTGAGGCACGACGGTCCTGTGCAAGAGATGCCTGTTGAGGACGATGATGAAGAAGCACAGCAGCAGCAACAACAGGGCGATCGCGCAAAGGATTTGATGGACGCTATTCGAGAAGAGGCGGAAAAGGCGCCCGATGCTGGTGATGAGGACGATGAAGACGATGGCGATTACATTGGCTCGGACGAAGAAGAGGGTATGTTTTCTGGAGAAGATGACGAGGGCAGCGCCGATGAGGAAAATGAGCAAGAGGAAGGTGAAGAACAAGGCTCGCCTGCTAGAGAAAAGGAGCAAGCTCATGTCACGGTGCACCATAGCGACACGAGCATGGAAGAACCCGACTTGTCAGCCGACTTGTCGAGCATCGCACCCACTGAAGTTGTCAACTCGGCAGCATCAGAGCCGCAAGAGCAAGAAGCGAGCGACGAAGAAGACGAGAATGTTATTGTCGCACGACGAAAGAAGCACACTGCCAAGCGACCCGTCTTTGACGATGATGAGGAAGAAATGAACCCTGCCTCTTCGGCAGCATCCGAAAGCGTACCTCGAGCTGCGACGCAGTACCATGATTTCTTCATCAAGGGCAATGCAGAGGCTTTCCCTGAAGCTGGAAGTCTCGAGGATATCTCCCTCACTCAGGCTTTTGGACAAGCTGTAGCCACGCAGGCGCCGCAAGCTTCTAGAGCTGTCTTTGACGATGAAGATGGCTTCAGCCAGATGTTTGGAGGAGATGACGAGGCTTTCACGCAGACACAGGCAGTCTTGCCGACTGGAAAAGCAAAGGAAGGCGCACCACTTCCCTCGGTGAGTAGCGCACTTTGCCCGAGTTTTAGTCTCAATGATTGCTGACCACTTGCTCGATGCAGATGTTCCGCCCTCGGAACTCGGATAGTTCACCTGAGCTGCAGCGGCATGTACTGGGCGAAGCTCCTATGCTTCTTGATGCGGCTTTGCGAGATGCTCAGATCCGAGAAGAGGCTGAGCGCGCATTTGATGAACTTCAAGCGCGAAAAGCGAAGTCGCCAGTGAATCGGTACGTCGATGTGATAGATGTAATGACTTTTGTCAGTACTGACGTTTTACGACGTGAATCCAGCCAAGAAGAGCGCGACCTCACGAGAACTCCGGCGAGTACCGTCTCTGAGGAGATGCCACCTCTGCCATTTGTCACCATGCCTGGAGGTCGCTATAGCGAGAGCGCCGCTTCCGAGAATGAGCTTGACCAGACAGAGCCGCAAGATGTTGATGAAGATGGCTCAACACCGCTGCAACCGCGTCGGCTGTTGAGACGCGCCAACACAGAGGATCGGGAGGCAGCGCAGTCGGATCAAGAGGATAGCCCCGAGAAGCCGCGCAATGCTTTCGATGCGCTGAAAGAAGGCCAGCACCGTGTCACAAGCGGAGCCGAGGCACGAGCGAAGCAGCTTCAAAAACGCAAGAACAGAAGCGAGTTCGTTGCCGAAGAGGTCGAGGAGTCTGAGGACGAAGGCGGGTACAGCATGCTCCGTAAAATCGGCGAGGAGGAGGAAGACGAAGACGACAGCGACCTAGACAAGGAAGTTGAAGGTCTAGTCGATGATCAGAAAGGCGATGCCGAGGAGGAAGCAGAGCAGGACCGCCTTGCTCGGGCCAAGCATGAGGAATTGCTCGCGGCAGACGACGCAAAGATGCAGAAGCACGTCCAGAAAGTCGTAGATGGAAAGATGAAGAAGCGACGTCGTGGCGATGGTCATGGAGGCGAGCTCAGTGATAGCGACTATGAAGACGATGCATACTATCGAGCTGCAAAGGCTAAGAAGGCCAAGCAGTACAGCGGCAAGATGGAGGCTTTGGGTGCGTAGCCATCTCGCAGATGCATTTGTGAAAATGTGGATCGGGCTAATCTTGACGATACAACGCAGCCGACAATGCCGAGACCCAGGCCTTTGCACGAGCTGGCATGGACGATGGTACCGAAGATCTGACTGGCGATTGGATGATGGAGCAGGATGCCACCTCCGATGCACCTTCGGAACCTGAGGAACTATCAGACATGGAGGGTGCTGATCCAGTTCGGAAACGATCTGAACGCTATCATTACGTTGAGGAGTATACAGAGAGCTCTGTGAGTATCACATCGAACAGTCGCGACACGTGGTCCTTGCTGACGACATACGCGTGCCACAGTATGAGGAGAATGAAGACGCCATCGAGTTGGCCGCCATTGACAGGCAGATCTGGGGAGTGCCTAGCTCGCCAGTCTACGAGACGCAGGTTCAGGACACCTTGCTCAGCATTGCTGCGAAGCACATGACCAAGACCAGAATTGCAGAGGACTTTGACGATTTGGAGGTGGGTCGCGCAAATGTTTGACTTTTGTGACCGCGGCTGATTCAGGATGCCGCCTATTCAGACCCATTATAGCGTCGAGACGCAGCTGTTTAAACGACGAGAGGTCAAGATGGACAAGGAAGAGAGCCAGAACGAGCGGGGTGTGGGCCCTGGACGAAGCAGCGCCGTTACTAGCTTTGTCCGCAAGAATGACAAGAAGGCCGGCGCAGGAGGGGCGAAGCAGAGCAGACCGACCGTACCGAGTGCGATACATTCCAAGCTCGCATCGCGGAAGAGTGTGCAGACGCTTCCTGCAGCTGGCGCCCCTGGTCGCCTTGCGGCTGCCCGACAAGGCAAGCGGTGAAGGTGGCAGGGATCTGGGCCAATCTCGGCGGGGAGATTTGACAATATGATGCAGTTGCTGCGGCTAAGCGAGAGACGCGGGATACCCAGTGCACGGAGTACGTGAGCAAGAGTAGCAGTCTACTATTTGATGTTGTCCATACGCCAGCAACTACATGCGAAGACCGTTCAGCCAAGCTGACCGTGGTGGTGGCAACTGCGCTATGCATCACTGGATGCACCGCGACAAGGCGTCAAAGTTGCCTGCGCACCTCTGTCTGCCCTCGCGCAGCCGCAGAGCCAGCGCAGCCGTCAAGATGCACATCCACGGCCTGTCACATGTGCTCGAGAAGCAGGTGCGCTCTTGTGGTCCCGGTCCTGCTCTGCTGACACCCATGGCAAGAGCTGATGCGTGACTTCATTCACGCAGCCGGCATCGGTGGGCAGACCACGCGCTTGGAGAAACAGTGAACGCAGCTGACTGTAGCCATGACATACACACTAAAACCAGTACTCCAAGAAGAAGGTGATTGCTTTGACCTAGCCCTGCTTCACGCATTACAAAGAGCCCATCACTGACGCCGGAGCCGTGACGATCACCTTCCGCAATGCAGGCATACAGCTTTCACAAGATGATAGGAGAGGGGTGAGCGAAAGTCTGCCACATCTTCCGTAACAGTCGCCATGGACATCGTGCTCACCTTTTATAAACAGCACGTTCGGCGAAGTGAAGCAGGCAACCTGGACACGGGAGGATGGGTCCACCTTGGAGGTGTGCAGTGACAATTACCAAAATACCTACAGAGGTCTGACTGGTCATACATATATATATATATAGGTGGCAGTGAAGTGCATTCGAAAGAAACTCGTCAAGTCGAAGCCCGAAGTAGTCTATGATGAAATGACACTGCTGAAAGACCTGAGCCATCCGCACATCGTCAAGATCTACGACTGGTTTGAGTAAGCCGATCTTCGAGTCCTGAGTAGGGGATCATTCTTACACTACTTTAACAGGTCCAAGGACACTTACTACCTTGTCTTTGAGGTAGGACGCAAGTTTGTCATGCGCCGTCATTCACTGCTGACTGCGCACTACAGCTCGTGCCGGGTGGAGAGCTTTTCGACAAGATTGTGCAGCTGCATCACTTTTCCGAGCACGACGCAGCAATCTGTATCCGCTCCGTTCTCGAAGCTGTCGCATACCTACACGGCCAAGATATCTGCCACCGCGATCTGAAGCCCGAGAATCTGCTACTGCGCTCCACAGAACAAGACAAGCTCGACGACATCGTTCTGGCCGACTTTGGTGTGGCGCGACACCTTAGCGAGCCAATGGAGCAAAGCAAGACACTCGTGGGCAGTCCAGGCTATTCGGCTCCCGAGCTCATGTGCGAAGACAAGTATCGAGGTCAGCCGGCAGACATCTGGTCGATTGGCGTCATCACCTACGCAATGCTTTGTGGAGCCACACCTTTCGCACAGGATCAGGAACCCGAGGATCTATTGAAGGAGCAGCTGGACGGAAAGATCCACTTCAAGCGGGAGATCTGGAAGGACATATCGCAAGAAGCCAAAGGTATGTGCGAACTTCGCGCGTGATTGCAAAGCCTTGCTGCAGAGTATGCTAATGTTGAGCATTGGCAGACTTCATTCAGGCCTGTTGCTATCTTGAGCCAGAGAAGCGCTTATCTGCCGAGCAGGCGCTGAAACACCCTTGGCTGGTCGAAGAGTGCTCCAGAAGCAAGCATGACTTGGGTAATGAGCACCGCGAGGGTCTTCGAGTGCAGCCAAAGCGCAACACCAAGGACAGCGTTGTCCAGACGGCTCGTACAAGAGATCTGGAGCCTCATGAGCGCGAAGAGTCAGGGTACAGCGCTCCAGAGCGAGATGTAAGCATTCATTCGTCGGAGGATCGGGATTATGAAAGGGTAAGCAGTCCATGCTAACTTGACTGCTTTTAGGGTATGCTGCGCGAGATCAGCGATAAGATGGAGAAAGTCGACATTACCCCTCCACCACCGTCTGCTGAGCAGAAAACGGCCAAGGCTGTCGCATGATTTGTATCGAAACGCAGATAGAAGACCAGCAGTTTACGATGAAGAGGTCAGTCTTTGGACAGTCTTGGATAGTACGAGTGCAGTGTCTTTACTCCTGTAGCGCGTCACCAATATTAAAAAGCAGTCTTTGAGTTTTGAGAAGCTATGCAGGGCAGCACTGAAGCAGCAATTTTTGCCACCGAGTTTGCTGTGTGCATGTCGCAACGAAGCTCTCGCTTTCTACACAGCGGACAACCCATCGCGGCCGTGCCACGATGGCGGATCTCGCAGACGAGCTGTTGCGTGATCTGGAAGGAGATGACGATGGCGGTGACTACGACGAGGAGGAGATTGACGCAGGTTCGCCGGCTGGACCTGATGGCGAGGAGACGATGGGCTCGGTGACGAAGCTGCAGAAACGGCGAGCCGTCGACGATGAAGATGGTGAAGATGGCATGGACGAAGACGATGATGAGAATGGTGTTCGAGTCAAGGAGGAAGAGCAGGAAATGGTGATACCAGAAGGCGGCGTGCGGCCAGCCGAGGAGCTCGACGCAGAAGATGTCGCACAGATGCAATTGCGCAACGTCAAGGATGTGGGGTCCGTAGCGCGCCTCGCTGGTAGCAAGACGTTCAAAGAGGTCCTCAGCAAGGTTGCAGAATACTCGGCGCAGTCCGCGACAGACATCACTTCGGCAGACTCGCCAGAGTACAAGCTGATCGTGCAAGCGAACAACACCGCTGTCGAGATTGACAACGAGGTTCTGGTAGTGCAGAAAGTGAGCCGTCTGTCGCGTCTTCTCGTCATGTCTGACCGTCTAAGCCATCCTTTGCTGCTTGACAGTTTGTGCGCGACAACTACGCCATCCGGTTCCCAGAACTCGAGACTTTGGTAGACAACCCATACGACTTCATCAAGGCCGCTGGCGCAATAGGCAATCCGCCAGAGCTTGAAGATCTCGCAAACAAGCTGCGGAGTATTCTGGCGCCGGCTCAGGTCATGGTTGTGACTGTCGAAGCTACAACGACTCGTGGCAAGCAGATGTCACCGCCTGAATGGAAAGCTGTTGAGCGTGCTTGCGAAATGAGCTACGAGCTGGAAGATGCCAGGAGGAAGGTATGTATAGAGGCGTCATGTACCATCATCACAAGCATTCGATACTGAATGTCCTTTGTGTGGCAGATCTTGGATTACGTAGAGTCAAGAATCCGATTCCTAGCACCAAATCTGTGCGCCATTGTCGGTTCACGGACAGCTACAAAGCTACTCGGTATCGCCGGTGGCCTCATCGGCTTAAGCAAAATGCCTTCAGCCAACATTTATGTGGGTTGCCTGGCGCGTTATAGACACCTACCCCGCATGCTAAATCCTTCCTGTCGCTCATAAGCTGCTCGGTGCCCAAAAGAAAGCCCCTGCTGCTTTCTCAACATCGGCAAAGATTGGCGTGTCGCGTCATACGGGGTTCATCTATCAGTCGGAAGTTGTGCAGAACTGCCCGTCAGAAATACGGTTGAAGGCTCAAAGAACAGTCGGTGCCAAGTGCACATTGGCGTGTAGAATGGACCAGCAAAGGGCTTATCCCGATGGTGGGCTGTCTGCTCCACGACTTGCCCCGAGGTGGCCAAGAGATGCTGATTTTATTTTCGCTTGCAGGTCAATATGGACGGAAGCTATTGGAAGAACTAGAAAAGCGGCTCGAGAAGTTGGCAGAGCCACCCCCAGCAAAGATCACCAAGGCGCTACCTGTGCCCGTGGAAGGGTCCAAGAAGCGCAGAGGAGGCAAGCGGGCGCGAAAAGCGAAAGAAGCGTACGCTATGACCGAGCTTCGGAAGTTGCAGAATCGAATGGCGTTTGGACAGGAGGAAGAAGAGACTGGTGCTTATGACGACGAGACGCGAGGCTTGGGCATGGCTGGCAGTTCGAGTGGCAAGCTCCGGCAATTAGCTGGCGAATCAAGAAGCAAAGGTGGGCTTGCGGGTATTTCGCAGAGGTCTGTCGTTCCCAGGTTGATCATCTGAGCTTTGCAGCGAAAATGTCCAAATCCAACAAGAATCGTCTGTCCCAACTCCGCGGCTCGTCTTCAGGGACACAGTCCGGGCTTGCCTCTTCCATCTCTTTCACGCCACATCAAGGTGTCGAGTTTGTGGACCCGACGAGGCAGAAGAAGGTGGAGGGTGCGAACAACTCGTGGTTCGCAGAGGGTGCGTTCTCAGTGGTGAACAAGCCGGTAGGGACGGGCTCGATGGTTCCGGCCATAAAAAAGCCTCAATGAAGTCGAAGATGGAGATGGTGGCCCTTTCACTGAAGCTGGAATACATGCCTGTTGTGCACACAAGTTGTGGTGTCATGCAAGGGTTTTCCAAGAAACTGTCCGCTTGCCTCAGATGGTGGCGAACTTCTGCAGCGGGCTTCTCTAATCCTTTGTGACTGCGCCAGGCAGCTACTACTGCAATCATACTTGAGCGCTGTGTCTGTATCACTGCCGTCGTCGAGATCAAGGCCCATCTTGGCACAACTTGATCACGCCCATCCTTGTCCCGTGACCTCGTCGCTGACCATCTCCAAGAACAAGGGCAGACAAGGCAACGCACCGCGTTCAGGCAGCCAGTCTTGCCTTTGCACCTACTATACAGCAATACTGCTGATTAGATATCCACACCTACGCACACGCCCACCTCAGCCATGTCTCTTGACACGCACACCGCCAAGAAGGCCAAAGTCGACGTCGACAACTCCGCCAATGCGGCGCCCGCCAATGGTCACGGCCACAGCAACGCAGTGAATGGACACGCCAAAGCAACGACTTCGCAGGCCTGCATCGAACTGGAGCACGAGTACTCGGCGCACAATTACCACCCGCTTCCCGTCGTCTTCAGCCGCGGTCAGGGAGCACGCGCCTGGGATGTAGAGGGCAAGCAATACATCGACTGTCTTTCAGCATACAGTGCTGTCAACCAGGTAGGCTGTCAATATCTACTGCACGCTTAGAATTGGCACCAATGACATGATATCGCTTCTTCAGGGCCACTGCCACCCGAGAATCGTGCAGGCTCTTGTGGACCAAGCCAGCACATTGACGCTCTCGAGTCGAGCATTCCACAATGACAAGCTTGGCGAGTACGCAAAGAAGGTCACGCAGCTGTTAGGGTGAGAGCGATTCACTCGCATGTATCACTGGCTCGCCGTACTAAATGGAGAAACAGCTTCGACATGGTCTTGCCTATGAATACAGGTGCCGAAGCCGTCGAGACTGCCCTGAAGCTCGCTCGCAAGTGGGCATACCGCACCAAGGGAGTTCGAAAGGACAAGGCCATCATCCTCAGCGTCACTGAAAACTTCCATGGACGGACTCTAGCTGTTGTCTCTATGAGCACAGATCCGGACGCCACCAAAGAGTTCGGACCGTTCCTCAACACCGTCGGACCAGTCTGCCCGATTGACAGTCAGAACCGCAAGATACGATACAACAACGTAGATGATCTTGAGCGTGCTCTCGAAGCGCATGGCAAGGATGTTGCTGCTTTCCTCGTTGAGCCTATTCAAGGCGAGGCAGGCATCATTATTCCGGATGAAGACTACCTCGAACGCTGCCAAGCGTTGTGCAGGAAACACAATGTGCTTCTGATCTGCGACGAAATCCAGACTGGCCTTGGACGGACTGGCAAGATGCTCTGCTTCCAGCACAATCCTCGTGTTCAGCCAGATATCGTTACATTGGGCAAGGCACTTTCTGGAGGTGTCTATCCTGTGTCCGCTGTTCTCGCATCCAAGGAAGTGATGTTGACCATCCGGTCAGGAGAGCACGGCTCGACGTATGGAGGTAGGTCAGCTTATAATTGGATCGCCCTGTCACCTTGCTAACGTCATCATCTCATCCTTTCATTACTTCCCTCTCATCAGGCAACCCGCTTGCATGTGCTGTAGCAATCGCCGCGCTCGACGTCTTGGTCGATGAAGATCTTTCGGGACGCGCAGCCAGGCTCGGAGCGATCTTCAAGGAAAAGCTCGAGGGATTGATGAGCGTTGGGGCGGACGAAAATGGCAAAGGTGCATGGATCAAGGCAGTCCGCTGCAAAGGTCTCTTTAGCGCCATCGAGCTCGATGCGGAAAAGCAAGTCAAGAGCGGTCGGACAGCCTGGGATCTTTGCTTGCTGATGGCGCATAAGGGCGTTCTTGCTAAGCCGACACATGAGAATACGTGAGTCATCCTTGTACGTACCGACTCACGTTCATCAGTCTTACGGTTTTTTCGTTCGCTTTGCGTGCAGGATCCGCCTCGCTCCTCCTCTAGTCATCTCTGAGGAGGACCTGAACACCGTTGTTCAGACCATCCAGGAAAGCTTGACTGAATTCGAGAGCGCAAAAGATATTCCCCGGCAGGAATACAAGGCGCACGGCAAGGCATTCGCTGCATTGTAAACGAGTCATGACGGTGCTCGGCACGTGCGTGTGTAGTATAGATGAAAGGCTCAGCGTGCATATCTTGCAAATAGCCCCGCTGCTGCAAACTCTCGCAATGTACATGTCGTTGTCAGCAAGCAAGCACGATATCAGTCTTTCTCCTGCCAAATTGGATGCCAGCAGTCTCTCCTCATCTCAAGTAGCCTGCAAAAGTAGCTTTTTAGCACGTTTCTGTGTCTACGTACGAAACTCTGCATGTATGGAGGGTTGTGACCGGCTTGCTGACATGCGCCGCTTATGTGCGAGCTTTGTACAGTCATCGCACGGCAAAGCTGATCGAGCCTATGCACACCTACTGACATGCTGATGCCTGACGCTTGCAGTCTGTCCATACAATCGTCCACCGTCTGGTCTGATACGGTGTCGAGAAGACTGACCTCAACAAGCGTGCGCTGCCAACGAATCCCCTGGTGGCCTCCGGCGGCAATTCCTGGAACCTGAAGGTCTTCAATCTACCAAAGAGGGGACGAGACCGGCGCAGATAGCGTCAGGCATTCAAAAAGGAGCTGCCCGAGATGCCGCCCAAGTCTACAGGATGGCGCAAGTGGGGCGAACGTGCCATGGTCGTGTCAGACTGGGCGGGCAACCACGCCAACAATGTTGGCTCGAGTGAGTCTACGGTGCCGACCCCAAACCAATTGGGAGGATATCTTTGAGCGTACCGCAGCATGCAAGGCCACAGGCTGACATTGATACCACGTTTGATCCTGGCTTGCGTTTAACCAGAATTCGGCGTCGAGAGTGAGTGCCTGGGACTGGCCTGAGGCAGCAGCGCCACTATCTTGTATCACGCGCTGATTGCCATTTCTTGCATGCCACCTCCACGTTCGCTTGCAACCAGGATTCTGGCCAACTTCGAACGACTTTGCGCTGGAGCTCGAAAAATGCGAACGTATCTTGCGGATGTTCACAGTCGAAGGTGTTCCCACCGAAGAAAGTACAGGTCCAAGCAAGAAGAAACGCAAGGTCTTCCGCAAGATTTCGCCAAACATCATTCGCGATGCACAGGGCCTCATCATATTCACAGCCATGCGCTCCGGTATTGCACCGTTCTCTGGCGCAGGTGCGTGTGCAGTCAATGTATGAGTGCTTGCGATCTTCTACCAAGCTTACACAACATATGTTTGACTCAGGTGGAGGTGGCCTCATCGTCACCCGCATGTCGGATGGATCCTGGTCACCGCCGAGCTTTATCAGTCCCAACAACTTTCAAGTTGGGGCTGTGATTGGAATTGATGTCTACAATGCCATTCTTATACTACGTACTCCAGAATCGGTTAAAGGATTCAGAACACACAACTTGACCCTGGGCAGCGAGATGGGCCTTGCAGCTGGCCCTTTGGGCGGTGCAGGCATATCAGGCGAGACAGGGCTGACCAGCAAACACAAGGCACCGATCTTCTCATATGTTCAAAGTCGTGGCTTCTACGCTGGCGTCTCTCTCGTCGGCCAAGCTTTCATTGATCGCTTCGATGAGAATGAGCGTGTCTATCAGTGAGTCTTCCTCGAAACGCCCGCATAATTTCGTATATTGACGAGAAGATACTATAATCCAGCTGGCCGGGTATCAAGGCGGGCGACATATTCGACGGCAAAGTAAGGCGGCCATACGAATCCAAATCCTTTTACATTGCTCTGCGTGACGCAGAGACAGGCGCCGCGCAAGGTGCCAATCTTGAGTGGGATACAGACGAAGTCAAGGCTATTGATCTTGATGCTGGCGAGGTCCTGAGGCTGCCACCTACTCCTGAACAGCTCAGCGAATGGGAAGCACAGGGCATAAAAGATGAGGACGATGTCAGATTCGAGGAGGAAGAGCGCAAAGCAGTGCGTGCTCTGCCACCGCCTCCTATGCATCCCAAATCCAGAAATAGTAGAAGTCGACCGACAAGCGCCGCATCGTCCATATACAATGGACACAGTCCAGGACCCAGTAGTCCAGATGCAAGCTTCCGGTCGTATCCCAGTAGTCCACTGGTTCCAGCCGAATTTGCTGCAGGTAGAAGCACGGAGCTTTCGCCTCCTCCTCCGCCTCCTAGACGTCACCCAGATCATACTCTCGGATTAGGCGTATCGTCTGAAGCTTCAACTTCAAGCCACGTCCCTGTGCCAGCTCCCGAGAATTCGTCGCCTTCAGTGGACGCACTGCCGCTTGAGCGATTGTCAATAGAAGAAGTCTCTCGAAGCCTTCCAGGCGACCACGCCGGGCATGAGAGCGAAGACATACCACCTTCTTTCACAGAAGCTACAGCGGGTCAAGTAGAAGAGCCCACCATTGTTGAGAAGCCAGCACAGCCTGAAAGCTTGCTCATTCCCCCACCCCTTCAGCATCAAGACAGCGAAAGTTCCGTCAGCGTCTACAGTGATGCATCGCAGCATACGGTGGAAGCAGTCGATAACTCGCACCACGCACCGGAGGCACAAGCACCTGCAGAAGGGTCGCAGGGAAGGCAAGCTGATGATGCAGCAGCAGCAGCAGCAGCAGCAGCAGCAAATGATTCAAAAAACAACGCCCCAGCGAGCTTGTCTTGATGAAGAGTCTTTAACAGTGAAGGTCTCGTGTTTGCATTGTCGTTGTGTATCAGATAGATAAAGTCTAAGTGAAGGTGAAATCGAATAGAAAGCCTCGAAGTGTGTCTCGCATGTCACATGACTAAGCTGCCACTGGTCGTGACTAATCACGAGAAGGGTACCGATCGGGTAATTCACAAGGGACATCATGATATGATACATGGGTGTGCAACACATGGAAAAGTCGGAAAAGGAGTAATCAGTAGGAGAGCCGGTTGTGACAATGAATTCCGGATTCGTAATGCCATCACCGGCGAACCGCAGCACTGGTCAGTACAGTAGCGCAAAGTCGACGTCCCGCCTGCCAGTGGAACTCACCGCTGGTGTCGTCTAGAGAGTACTAGACTGACAGTTGACACCGTTATGAGCGGTGCGCGTATGCTCTTGCGAGCGGTGTACCCTCTAAAGGCACACAAAATCCTTTTCTTTAGGCAGCATCTACCGAGTTGACGTGCTGCTGGCCCTGGAATTGAGCTCAGCCTTGTCGATGGGAATACAGCAAAGCTCGACTCCTCACCGTAAGGGTAGCGCTTGAACCACCTTTCAGGGGTAGCCTGCCATGTCGCAAGAGATGCCAAGTGCTGTGGGCAATGTTCGCTGCGGCCATGGTATCGCGATGTTGAATGCGACTGCAGGTGCGGCATTGAAGCAGGCGCTGGCAGACAGCACCCGAGTCTATGAAATGCCCTTTGTTCACCCTGGTATCCATACCTGTCAGTCAGTTGCCATGTAGAGCTACGGATCCGGGGCAAACTCACGTAGACCTGACGATCCTCGGCACTTCGTCGCCTGAACTCGCATTGCGAAAGCACATGGTGTCCCGGCACGCCTGAGACGACCAATACTCGTCCACCCGAGCAAACGACATCTTGATAGGCTTTCCGTCGTTAGTCAGCCTCGTCCCGGCTGCGGCGTGGAGGCGGCTCAGGACAGAGTTGCCGAAACTCGCGCACCCTCGCCGAGTTCCACTTGGACCTGCCGAGGCACCCGAGGCGTCGCCTATGCCGACAAGTACACTAAGACCGCGCATCGCCCCCGTGCCTTCGAGTACCTGGTGGGTGATGCGGTCCCGCAGGCTGTCAGAGCGCTGTTGCCTCAAGAAGCACAGCTGCCGATAATCGTAAGCGTGAGCCATCAGGCAGCGCAAGATAGCACTGCCCGCAACAGCAAACGACCCATCGGCTGCAGTGGGCGCCCATTTTTGGTCTTGCTGCCATAGCCACGTGCTTCGCAGCTTTGCAGCCGCTCGTTGATGCTGGCGAGTAATCTCTTGCAAGCCTTGAGGCTTCATTGCCATCGAGGTGACCGGCCGACAGAAGTTGCTCGCTTCGTTCGCAAGGCCGTGCACCGAGAAGGTCTGAGTGAACGCCTCCCCCGGGTCCACACCGCAGAATACCCAGCTATTGAGCTCGTCTGGCAACGGCAAGGACGCTCTATCGTGTTTGCCAATTACCCCCTTCGGCGTTGAGGCAGGAGAACCAGGCCGCTCTTTACTGGTGAAGTAGGAGCTGGCCTGCTTCTGTTGGTCGGTGTTTTTGGGGCTTGATGCCTATTTGATGCCGACACATGACAAAATAGGCAGAGGGCGAGCCAGAAGCATGAAGGCAGAAGGAAGCGGCAAAGCCGGTATCGTCAGCGAGCAGCACCCCTGTAGCGCATCTCTGTCGCATTACGTTCCTTACCTCATCAGATCGTGCCGCTTCTGGCTCTTCCATACATCGCTCTTCTAGACATTCCCCGTCCGACTGCGTGTCTTGACCACCTCCCAAGGCCCCAGCGCGTAGAGTTTCGAGCCGCATTACAGAGCTGGGGAGCCCATTTCGAGTCCTCTCCGGTCGGAGATGTCTGCGCGCCTGTTTCAGTGGACCTGCGCAAGAAAGTCGGTCGCGAACCCGCTCGTCTGACTGGGGATACCATGTAAGGCCAGCGACGATCTTGCGCCTGCGACCATCTCGCCTAGCCCGTGGCGGCGGCCTGCAATGCTTTTCCGCATCCGCAAATTTCATCTCTTTGCAGACTTCGGGGTCGAAAAGCTTGTGACCGCTTTGTGCCGCGTGGGCAAGGAACAGCGCGCGTGCAGTCTCACCTGCTGGGCGATGCTTTTCCTGCGCTTCGCTGAGGACTGGCTTCGTGATGTCGTAGCCGTGTACAATCAGAGTAAAGCCATCACAGTCCACTCTGCCGGTCATGACAAATCCGTTGCGTAGGCGCCAAGAGTGAAGCGCAAGGTCCATAAGTGGCATGACCCTGCCTCGATATTCTTGCTTCTCTTTAGTGATACCGAGGATGTCAATCCACCTCTGGAGCTCTCGAGTGCGAGCTTCCTTCCACTCGGGTGAAAGCCGGAGGTCTGGCACTTCCATGCCTTCTACGAAGCGCTTGCCCAGAGAACATACGCTTGCATGGCTGTTGCGAAGCCCTGCACCGCCCAGAGTGTGGGTGAAGCAGCGGAGCGCGTCCAGGTCACCGCAAATCGTTTCGGTGGACTTGCCGCCGGGCTTCTCTGGGAATCCCGTCTTGACATGGCGAAGCGTGGGCATGATGTATTTGTTGTACCAGTCCACAAGTTGCTGGGCGGATTGTGGACTGAGAAGCAGCTCCGCAACGTGTAGTGGCGCAAGCGACGCGAATGAGGGCGTGATGGACTGTGTATCATTGTCGAGTCAGCCCAGAGATCTCACGTACATCACAAGCTATATCAGCTTACATGCGCAATTCCCATTGCCTGGCCCTTCGCCTTCCGTGTGGTGTGCATATAACTTGCACCAGCGAGACAGTGGTCGGAGGAAGCCAACATCTCGGTGACGGCGCCCGCAAAGCCAGTCGCTTCTAGGAGCTGGACCCGCGCTTGCTGAGTGAGCTCCAGCACTTGCGACAGGTATTCTTCTCTGTCGTGCTGGTCCATCTTTTGTAACCCGACAAGGTCTGAGAACGGTTCGGCACCGACGGAAGCATCGAGCCTTTCGCTGACTAGGCTGCTGTACGCTCGTGCCTTGACCTGGTTGTGTACAGCCCTGCTAGGCGCCTGCATTCTCAGATCGTCGCGGTTGAGCAACTCTTCGAGGCCTTTCTTGATATCGCCTGCAAGATGCTCCTTCACCGCCACACTATAGTTGGCGACAATGCCGTCTGCCATAGCAATTCTTAGACTGCCCACGAGCTTGATCACCGGCGGATATCCTGATCTAATGCATCGCCGGGCTAGTGCAGCCTGAAGTAGGTCGGTGTGCACAGACGCAGTTGCGCGGGCGAGCAAGTCACGGTCGTAGCCTTCTAGAAGAGCCTCGATCTGAGCAGATGATAGCCACTGCCCGTTCCTCTCTCTAATAAGTGCAAGTAGCTCATTGTCTTGTTCTGGCATCCGTTGACCAACTTCCTGGCATGCGGCGAACATTCCTGTCACTACGGCCCTGTTCAGTGCGTTGCCTGCTCGTTTCTTGTACATCTGACTATATTCCTGATCGCGATGCACGAGGTCAATCCACTGCTGCCACACGTGGTCGACGGTGAGGTACCCCAACCGCTCTACGCTTGTCGCCAAGCGGAGCAGGTCCGAGGTAGTATTGAACCAGTTGCTTGCTGAGCGACGACATATGGTTTGAATAGGGAACTTTTGGACACATCGTGGATAAACTGGTTTATACATACAGAGCCTGGTCAGCTTGATAATTCTTTCCGCTGCGTTTTGCCCAGCCTCTGCCGAAGCTGAAGTTGACACAAAGAAAATCGATTTGCGCACAGGGAGAACAGTCAAAGTGACTTACAATTTCCAGCCATACTGTCCTTCTTCGGTAGCTCGTGTGAAGGAGGCTTTGCCGGGTCGCTGGTCTTGATTTTGCCCTTCACATGCCCATCGCCGCTTTCCGCATCGTCCATGGCGGCCTCTTCTGCGACATTGACAGCGCCATCGTCTGCTGCGCCTGTCGCTTCGGTCTCTTCCGCAACCGTCACAGGGCCAATCGCCGTCGAGGTCGAGGGCTGGGGAATGCTAGACTTTCCGCGACGAGACGTCTTTGCGATTTTTATGAGTGGCGCTTTGACATTGTTGCTCTCTGTAGGCCTGACCTCATTGCTGCTCCTGGCCGCCTCCTTGGCTTTGCCCTTCTGCTTTCCTTTCCCAGGCTGCGCTCCTTTGCTGCCGTCGCCTCCTTGCCAGGGCTCTTCGGGATGATCATCGTCCCAAAAGATATGTGCCCCTCCATGCCGCTCGCCTCGGCCCAACGCCTGCCGCATCGGCTGGCGCGAAAGCCGTAAGCGGCGCTTCTTGCCAATCGCGTCTTCCGTGTCGTGAGGGTGCCTCTTCCGCACAGTCCTGTCTTTGACCGACGGATCTTGGTCGGGGAGCAAAGAGAGCTCGAAGCGGAGATCGCCATGAGACGCTGGGCTGTGGTCATCGCTTGCTTCTGACAGCGCAGCGGAAACGGTGGCTTGCACTGAGTGATTCTCCTGCGTTGCTGATGAAGCGTGGCTGTTGTAAGTCCAGACAAGCAACGCTTCTTGCACCAGACATTTGCACGAAAGCCACCTGTTAGCCAATTTCTTCCCCCAAGCACCGTCGGCCTCGGCGAGGGCGACATCGAGCTCCGCGATGGATGACTGCGAACGGCCGATATGCGAGGGTCAGTTTTGTCTCCCAGCTCAATGATCTTTCCAGCCTGGTCTGGTAGACGGCTTACCACGGCCAATTCAGGCGCGCCGAGGAGGCGTGTGAAGCCAACTCCGCGTAGGCCTGCTCCTGTATAGTCGTGTCCTGACAGCAATGACGCCAGTTGAAGCTTTGCCTGATCACGCCATAAGCTTTCGCTGAGGTCCTTTAGCCTGCACTTGTCCACCATCCTCCACTTGCCTTGCTTGAGCGGCAGATTGATGAGCCATCGCAGGCTGTCGCATCCTTCTCGTACAATATAGTCAGAGTCCGCAGATATGCAGGCGCTCGGGCGCGTGCCGGCGCGTGCCATCATGGCAATGGTATTGTCTGCCTCATCCAGTGCCAGAACGTTCCTTTGGCGGTCTAGGTCGGGGTTGGCGGCAGTCCAAAGTTTCAAAAACCTGTGCTTGTCCGCTTCGACGAGGGCAGGCGACTCCGGCAATTCTGAAGGGCGAGCCTCGGTGGATTGCTTCTCGGTGACATACTGAAAGGCGGTCTGCGTTGGCTGGGTGATGTCGGGAAAGGAGAACATAGATGATAGCGTCCTTTTGGCTTTCCAGTATGCGGACCAGATACGAGGTGGGAGCTTGGCGGAACGTCTGAAGCGTCGCTTCTGCTGCGTATCCGGTGTAGGACTTGTATCGAAGAAGGCTCGCAAAGTTGCCATCGCTGCAGCATGCTTTGCCCTGGCTCGGTCGGCTTCTGCCGCTCGCTTCGCTCTTTCGAGACGCTTCGCCGGGGGATTTGCTCCTTCCCGGTCCCAAACCCAGCAGACAGTAAGATTGTCTGGGACTTGCTTGCAGAAGTTGTCCTGTCGGACCTTGACGTCGCTCCAGAATCGCTCGTTGACAAGCTCCTTTGCTTCCCGGACTTGCTCTTCTGTGTCGGCTTCATCGTCACGGCGGCGCATGCGCAGTAGCCTACCGTAACGGCCGTGTTGTCGTACTGTCCTGATAAATAGGCCATAGAAGAACGCTTTTGCGTCGATGTAAAGAGGCGTCTCGAACGCTGCATCTCGAACGACTGTGAGAGCATCTTGCAGGCTGTCGTATAATGCGATGACGCCGGTGCCCTCTTCCTTGTCGGCATCTTGCAGAGCTTTGTATAGGCCTTTGATGCCCATCGCCGCTTGGAGAGGTCGGCAGTGCGCCTCAGAGTGGATTTATCGCAGTGCCTATCGAAGATCAAAGGGCTGCGAACACTCTGGGTTACGGAGGTTCAGCAGCAACCTTTTGAAATGAAGTCCAGGCGGAGAGCAAGAGTAGGTAATGGCATGAATGTCAGCTGATGTGTTGCGATGAGCCTGGCTGGAGGCCTCGCCAAAAAAAAAAAACAAAAAAAAAACGCTCGGGCCTCCGCACCTTGACTTGGTCGAGCCATTCCGGCGTGCGCGTGTATTGCGCCCTCTGCAGATCGACAGAATAGAGTAGATCTTGAAGCTCGGAGCCAATTCGTTGTGTCGATGCATTGGGGGTTGGTAGTCGGTCGAGAGGTGAACTCGCCTTGATCGCAGGTTCCGCTGCTGGTGGCAAACTTGCAACCATCAGGCACCGCACGTACTGCGCTTTGTAGCAAGCGTCAGTGTGTATATTAGTGGCTGGCGCTTTATGACTCCGCGTTCATTAGTAGCAAGCCTGCTCGGCCACTAGCGTCGCTTCGATGCCTTGGTCTGGCAGAAGGTTGGTTCCGTCCTGCGCGAAGCTAGGCTTCCTGCTTCTGCTGGAAAGTGCGAGCAGCTTGTGTGTGCGAGAGGCTATTCTGATACGTCATGACAGAGCATATCAAGGCCTCAGATAATATGGCAGAATGGCATTGCTGTTGGTTGAATCGACGGGAATGCTACACGAGTACGGTCCTTGCGTTCAACAGCAGGTGTGGTGGCAGCGAGCTTGAAACAGACGGACTGCGCGATGTGATTGTGTTTATCGTAGGGGATAGGAGGGCCAGCACAGAGGCAATTTGCGTCACACATGAGATAGCTCCTCGGACTTTGTTGCTTGGCGGGGTCGTTTGGCCCTTCCAATCGTCTGAATGTTCGGCGAAACAGATGGCGCTGGCAGGACCGACGTAGCTGGACTCGCAGTGAATTCGGAATTCCCAGATTGATGCGAGGTCGACGGGGCGGATACACCCGAGGCCATCAACGCTGGTGGGATTGGTATCAGAGGTCGCGCCAAAGTCTCTGGTGGGGCTGCTGAGCTGGACGCCTTCGCTGGATGCTCGACTAAGCCTGATTTATCCTCTTGCTCTTCTGCCGCAATCTTGCGCAACTCGACTAGGCGGGCCGCTAAGACTTCGTTCGTTGCTTTTGAGTTGATTGGTCGTGTAGGCGCACGTGGTTGCTGTTCTCTTCCTCAACAACCGATGGCGCAAAGACAATAGCCTCTGCCACGGGCCGTTGCGGCGCAGCAATGGTCAGCGCAAGACCGCGCCGCTCGGCGGCACCAGACTCTTACCAGATCGCCTTCCCTGAGCTCACAAGCTCTTCCTCTGGCGACAGCGAAGATAGCGATGCTAGCAGCGACAAGGAGGAGAGACAGCAGAACGGAGCCACGCCTGGTCCGCAGAATGAACAGGCTTCTAACGATAACAATGCAAATGCAGTTGGAGCTGTCGAGGAAGCGAGCCTGGCCAAGTCGCAGTCACGAAAGCGCAAGAAGCGTGCGCCGCCTGAGCCAACTCCGGACGAAGGCATGGACAGCGCGTCAGGCAGCGAATTCGAGCCAGAAGTTGTCAAGGACAAAGACGGCAAGACAGTCGAAGAAGAGGCAGAGTCGAGCTTCAGCGAAGAGGGTGTCGAGGAGTCAGAGTCAGGCGACTCGGCGGCAGGCGAGAAGGAGCTGGACGGCATATCCATTGCCAGCTCTGGCCAAGTGGCCGGAGACATCAGCGACGATGGCGGTAGACAGGGCCTCAAGCATGGTCTTGTACGCTCCTCGAACCATCCGAGCCGTCCTGCTATGCGAATAGTGGGACGCGCTGGCGTTGCCACCGGCCACAATCTGGGACAGCCGAAACGCGAAGCTGCTCGCAAGAGGGGCATGACGGGCCTGATTGGAGCACAGAAGAAGCTCGGCATCTATGAAATCACCTGGGGCCCAGCCTACTGGCCACCAGCCTTCGTGCTGGCCAAAGCATTTGAAGACAATGCCCACACTGCGGAAGCGGGTCCAGACGCGGCAGGCTTGAAACACCTTGGCATGCTTTCCGAAGCTCAGCGGCTTCATCTGCTGAAGAGGATCTCTTATCAGCCATTCGGACCGCATGACGACTCCTGCATCGATCTCGGATGGTACCCAGGAAAGTGGACGAGCAATTCTGAAGGTCATATTACCCGCGCAGAGAAATGGGGTGGCTACTATGACTCGGTTACGATGCTCTCAACATCGTTCGAGTTGGTCAAAGATCTTGAGTATGTCGTAATGGCAAGTTCTCGACTGTACCAAGCTGACTATGACCCCTGTCTCTAGCCAAATCCTGCCACATCTGCCTAGAAGCCTATACTCCGCTACGCCCGGATCTGTGCATTTGACTTGCAAGTCCGAAGCGGTAGACAAGGCAGAAGACAATGAAGACGACAACTGGGATGATCTGATGGCAGTTGATAGTCATAGTCAGACGACTGCCCAGCCGACTTCCAACGCAGCAGAAGCTTTTCGTTCCGTAGCTGGCCAAGTACGAAGCCAGGTACGGTCAGCAAATGCCAATCCAAGTCAAAACGCCCAAGAAAGTCAAGACAGCGGCGTATTCAAGTTTCTTATCGGCCCAATCATGGGTGAGGGCGGTTTTGAATTGCCGCAAATACCAGTGGAGCTAGAACGATTGATGTGCTTGAGACTCGGTGAGGCGCTGAACCGCCGGATTTTTTGGCCCGCCAGCTGACTAGCACATATGTTCAGATACCTATTTACCTGAGAAATCGGGTTATATCCTAAATGCGGGCGGGCCTGTCTTTGGGCTGGATTGGTGTCCTCAAGCAGACGATGATACGCCGGCGAGTACGTGCAGCCAAGCTGGTCGCTATGTGCTTGCGTGCTTGACCAAGATTCTTTTATTCTCCAGGCTGCGAGTACTTGGCGGTGTCTACCGTGGCTGAGAGCGTGACGCTGGGGTACAAGCTCGACAAAGATGCCAATCATACCCAAAGTATGATCCAGATCTGGTCCATGAGCGGGCGGACTCTTCAAGACCTGGGCTATCCGGTCTCAGACAAGCCACATAGAAATATGCGCCTAGATCTCGCCCTCCTACTGGATGCAGAGGTGCTACGGCTGCAGTGGTGTCCGAAAGGAGGGGCTCGCAATATCGCCGAAAGCATGTCAACGGCTCTGCCCGAGGGACATATGAGGCGTCTTGGAATAATAGCGGCTCTGACGACCAGCAAGGTTGTTCAACTCTACGACGTTCCTACTCTAGAGAGTGCGCGACAGGCAAAGTCAGCAGCAGCGGACGATCTCGTGTTCTGTAAGTCGCCAAGGACATTCTAACTTCCTTGTCAGCTCTGCTGATGTTATGATGCTCGCAGTGCGAAGCAAGGCTCCTTTGCTCATCCTAGATCTAGGCAATGTGCCAGTCACATGTCTTGAATGGATGAGCCACGATCGCGTTGCAGTCGGAACCAGTACAGGCCATGTCGCGGTCTTTGAAGTGCGACAGGCGCTTGAAGAGGGCGCTCGCTCGGGTAAGAGTGACCGGCTTTCTCTAGACTTTTGTCTGATTTCGTTGTGCGCCTGCAGTTGGACCGATGGTCTTTGCACCCGTTCACGAGAGCACCGTCACTGCTATTAGCGTGATCCGTCGGGCACCTCTGGACCGACAAGCAAGTCCTCAGCTCGACGCGGAACCCACCATGATCTGCACAACTTCCACCGATGGCAGCGTGAAGATGCTGGATCTACTGGACCAGTCGACAGTATTCGATTTTGGACACGAACGAGGTAGGCGAAAGATTGTTCCCTTTCGCAACTTGTCGCTGAAAAGGGGACATTAGCTGTCCGGCAAGCAATAGCATATCAGCCAATGACTGATACCGTACACTACGTCGATCAAGAGATGGGCATTCGCTTCCTGGTTCTCAAAGCTCGAGAATTTGGCTCTAGTACGCGAATCGTCTCGCAAAATGGTCCTGTACTAGTGAGTTGGCACACCTTGCTTGATCGCGTCGTCTCCGCACACCACACAGCTGACGAAGAAAGGCAACGCAGGATCTGGCTTGCTCAGATTTCCACAGCTTCTTCGCATCTGCTTCTGCAGACGGGACTTGCGCCATTAGTAACACTGTTCGACGCGGCAAGCGAGCGGGGCATGCTGTATGTATTTTGTAGCCTCGACAGCAAAATTCAGCTAATCATGTCTCTTCCTTCCTCTGCTGTTAGATGCACTACCTCAATAAGGTCTTCCGGATGGACTTCAATCGGAACACAGGAACGTTCCGAATGATTGACAACATTGTAGCCGATGTAAGCGCACTCGTGTGACATACAGCTATAGTATTGAAGCACCTGCTGATAATCGCTGCACCGCAGTCTCGCACCAGTACAGAGGGACGAGGCCAAAAGCTCAATGGGAAAAAGGGCAAGAAGACAGCACCGGGTTTTCCAGACGTCACCGACACCCTTCCCTCTTTCGCCTGGTCGCCCGAGGTTGCCGTCAACTGTGTAGCATGGTCCCGGTCCCTACGGCGTGCTCATGTGCTGGCCAGCGGTCTAGCGTGTGGCTTGGTCCGAGTGGATCTTGTTCAGGGGAATTGGTCGGCGGAAGCGAGCGTCAACACGCGAGAAAGTGGAATTACAAGTGGAGATCTTGTAGACGATAGCGATTAGCGGAGGGGTACCTTGCGATTGTGCTTTTATGAGGTTCCAGGTTCCGCAATATAGGAACCGTGACGTGTGTAGATAGCGCGTATACATGCGGTAAAAGGCACGTGTTCTTGTGAAAGCCCGGGTCTGGGCAACGGTGAAGGGATGGGCAAGCGTAGAGAGGATCAGCTGGCCTAGTCTACACGGGCATTGTTATCAGCGAAATTTGCACCAAGTCACCCTTTGTTATGCGTTACCGCTGCACGGTCCGCCGATCGTTCCATTGCCTTCGCGACCGTGCAGACAGACTCGGGCTTGCCTCTTGCCTGCATGCTACCAGCCGCTGAACATGCCTTACCACTTCCACGTGTGGTGCGATGGCGCATGTCGTAACAATGGACGGTCGAACCCAAGGAAGCCTGTAGTGGGCGGATACGGCGTTTACGCGCCCAGAGCACGGAAGGGGGGGCCTCGGAACATCTCTGTGGCACTCGGTTCCCGTGCTGTGGGTCAGGACAATCCCACTGCTACCAGCAATAGTGAGCTATGCCTATCAATGATCAATGCCGACAGGGCTATCATGCAGTCCAGTGCGTGCTTAGACTGCAGTCATCCCAATTTCGCAGGAGCCGAATTGCACGGACTCATAGGAGCGTTGAAGCTGGCCCTGGAGGTGCGCGACCTTCTCGACAACAACCCCTACTTCATCTGTTATATCAATATGGATTCGCAATATGTCACGCGTATGTGCAAAAGCTTCAGGTGAAGCAATTTGAACTGCTCATTTATGCTTCTACAGGAGTCATGACCGAATGGATCTATAAATGGTCAAACAACAGATGGACAACCACAAAGGGTGCGTACCTGATGGACAGATGCTGCTCGCTTGTGCTGACGAAGCGCCTTTTCGCGTGACCGATTTTCAGGTTCGCCTGTTGCAAACCAAGATCTTATCCGCCGAGCAGATGCGCTCAGGGACGAGATAGAAGAGCATGGCGATGTTCGGTTCAACCACATAAGTCGCGTGGACAACTAAGAGGCGGACGATCTGGCGAACAAGGGATGCGATCTCGCAGTGAAGCTCTGGTACTAGAGCATTAATGACCGGAGACGCGCAGGGTGTTTGCAAATGGGGACAAAATCTCGTATATGGACAACTTTACGGCACAACAAGACGGCATCGAATCTAGGCCTTGGCATCATTCACGCACTTCAGGTTCATCGTGACACTCATTATGCTTCTGGTGTCAGGAGACGAGCGGTATCTCGCTGTGCATCAGCCGACACGAGTTCTGACAGCATTTCTACTGCGAGGCGTTTCTTTGGCTTCCATGGCTTGCGGTCAAGATTGATTGTCGCCTACTCTTGTGCCTCTCTCGAGTTCCATGGTACAGGCCCTTTCTATAGCTCGAATGCATCGGAAACTCGATATAAATTGCGCAAGTCTGAAAATCGTCACGCTTTCACACGTACAATTGGCCGCTACCTTGTCAGCTTTGGCCAAGCCCCGGGGCTACAGCTTTCGTATATAGACGTCTTGCCTGGCTTGGACAAGGCTTGACCTGAATCAGCCCGGTCAGCTCAGCACGTAACAACCTCAGCTGGAGGAGGCTTACCCTTCCGATATTCGGGTTTTCGCAGACAAAGAGAGATCTGTCAGCTTATGAACCACGTCATACCTCAGGTTGCGCGTTAAAGCACCTACTGTACCGTATCCGATAATACCTGGGTCAAAAACGTTTTCATCGACAGGTCGCAGACACATGCGAGACTCGCCTTACTACTAGACATGCGAGCTCCCGTTGCATGCTCTCTCGCAAACGACGTCATTGCGATCCTCCGTACCGGTACCTGAGTCCTGACAGCTTCTCTGAGGCATTTGAACATCGGCAGCGAAAGGCGGGGCTCCGAGAAGATCTGCAAACTCCGCAACAGCTGACACAACAGTTTGTTTACACATGTTCTCCCTTTTCCGAGGCACGTGACGTTGACTGTTGGAACACGATCGATTTCCCCACGATTAGCTTGCTGGCGCTGATGAGCGTCTACGCTTTGGAAAGTCGGCTGGTTCTCCTGTGGAGGCTGTCCGGCTCCTGAAGCACTCCCTCAGAAACGCTCTTGCCTGTGACAACTCGACACTGGCCGCCTTCAAGCAGCCTCCGTGCTTTCGCTCAAAGCGTTCAAACACTCAAAGTCGACGACAACGTTTCTCACCTCCGTTCGATCACCTACTATTGATACCCCGGTCACCACAACTGCAGACAGCAGGGAGCCTCAACGAGAAGCGGACGACAGCGAGCAGACCTCTCGCTCGCCCGTTGCAATCTCCCTCACTGCTCTCGCCCACTGGCCATCAAGCCAGCCATGCTCACCTCGGCGCAACAAAGCATCGCGGTGCTGGCCTACGTTAAAAGCCGCCTGATCACAGATCATAGCGACTTGGGCTTGCTCCAGGACCCATTCTTCCTGGCAAATCTGGACTACAACTTTCCTGAGTTGTATGAAGCATATACCGGTGAGAAATGCTTGCGCTGCTGCTCTTGTATGTGAGAATGGCCGTGCTGACTTGTCGTCGATGTCACTTTCACTGGCCTCAGCTCTCTACGGACACAGACATGATTGCCTCGAAAGCTTGCTCCTTCTTGTGCGAAGTCTCGCAGAGTCCTGGATGAGTCGCCCAGAATGGCTCAAGTCAAACGACAAGGACAAGCTCTTCCGGTCAACTTGGTACACTTCTAACAAGATGGTAAGGCTCACAGCTGTTCGGCGTGAAAGTGGACTTTGCTGATAGTGGCGCAACATCAGGTTGGAGCTAGTTGGTACGTGTCAAGCTTTCGATGATAGAGGAGGCAGTAAGGTCTTGACGAGTCTTTTGTAGCTATGTTGACATATACGCCAAGAATCTGCGCGGTCTTCGCGACCGTATACCATACCTACGCGAGCTCGGCATCACGTATCTGCACCTAATGCCGCTATACAAGCGATCGGACAAAGGCACCGAAGATGGCGTGGTCGCAACATCATACAGGCAATTGGACGAAAGAGTTGGAACAATGTATGAATTGACTGATCTTGCCAATGAGCTCCACGAGTGAGTCAGCGTCAATGCCAACTTTGGATAGCCAGCTTCTGATTTTCTTTATGCAGGGTTGGCATTTGTCTGGCTTTAAGCATGGGTAAGCCCTAAGCATATGCCCTGTTCACGGGATACTTGCTGATCAGTCTGCACCACAAGCTTTCGGCTATACCTCTGAGCAGCACGAGTGGGCGCGCAAGGCGTGTGATGGCGACTTTGAGCACGCTGGCCTGTACTGGATCTACCCCGACCGACAATGCCTGGAAGCGACTCGCGATCAGACCGCCGAGGACAGTGCCATTGCTCAACTCAGAGATGGACGATGCGTGTGGACGACCAGCCATTCTCACCAGTGGCGACTCAACTAGTAGGTATATCAGCCTGCTCGGTGTTGCAACAGCCCTATTGACCTTCTGTTCTAGCACAAATCCTGCAACCGTCCGTGCGATTGCCTCGGAGATGCTAGCGCTAGCAAATGCTGGTACAAACGTCTTCAAAATCGACGACTTCGTGGGTCTAGGAGTAAGTTCATTCAACATTACTGGGGCAGCAGAATGTTGAAGCCCTGTTCTGCTATTCAGATGAAACCTGGCGCTTCGATCAACGCGGACGAAGACATCCATCGTCTTGTCCGCATCTTCAACATAGTTGCCAAGATTGCAGCACCGGCTGTTCTGCTGCAGGTAAGCTCGATAGTATCGCCCGTGATCAGAGCTGTCGAACTGACCGGGTGACTTGTAGTCGAGTGTCGCCAAACACACATCTCAGACCGTTTCCTTCTGCAATAAGGTCGAGTTCCCTCTCTTAGACAACGCGCTTCAGATGTCTGCATCATGGGTCAGTCACGAGCTGATCTGATGCCGTGATTGAGATACCGGGGGCTGAAGGGACAACTTTGCTTTGACCCACAGGAGGCACTAGCTACACGCAAGGTTTGTATGCTGCAGCAAAGTCTAGAGCGCTGGCATAATAGCGCATCTGCAAACGATGGCCACTGGGTCAACTACTTGCGGTCTTACGAGGTGAGGGCTGCTCATCCGAGCCTTGTCCGCCTTGTTCCTGACACCATTGTTCAGGAAATGGCATGGCTCTTCACGAATCAGGAGGCGCAGGAGCACTTCATCGATCCGGAAAATCACAAGCGGTTCCTGAACGCCTTCTATATCAAGCGCTATCCTGGCTCGTTTGCAAGAGGGCTGGCGCATCGTGATGACTTGCCTTTCGCGCAATGCCGCATCAGCGGAACTGCTGCTAGTCTAGCTGGCATGGAAAGCGGAGAAGAGCACGCCGTAGAGCGTCTTCTTCTGATGTATTCGGTGGCGTTCTCGACGGGAGGCATGCCAGTCTTTAACTTGGGTGACGAAGTAAGTCTTTCGTGAAACCTTCGAGCGCAACGAGGTCTGACATAAATCCGTACAGGTTGGGCAACTCAATGACTATCAAATGCCAAGAGAGCGAGAGGCTGAACAAGACAGCAGATGGGTACATCGACCTGCTTATCCTGCCGATCTTTACGAGGAGAAGAAGGACGAGACTGGCCAAGCAGGTCGCTTGTTCAAGGGCATTCGACAGCTGATTGCTCTGCGAAAGAAGACAGAGGAACTAGGTATGTGTTTTCGGGGAAATTTGTTGCATGGGACTGCCTGCCTACAAACCCGCTTGTTTTCAGCCGGTGGTAAATTGGTCGCTTTCTACACGGGCAGCCAGCACATTCTGGGCTATCAACGATTTTCGAAGCGATCCATCGTCTTGGTTTTATGCAACTTCAACGATCATGCCGAGCAGATCTCGCGAGAGCGTTTTGCTGCCCTGCCCGCTTCTACTATGGATCTGGTTACCGGCAAGACATTGGAACTGAGGAGTTCCGATGTCACTTTACAGCCACATCAGTATCTATGGCTCAGGTACGATTGAAATGGGTGCAAGCCTTGTATCAGGCGTCTAGGTCGACGGTCAAGAACGATATGTATCATCTGCGCGGGCAACCGCGTTACTGCGGTTTAGGGAGTAGTGGGGGCATTTTCTGGATTTCTACTTAGTGCAGGTTATCAAGTTCTCTACCTTAATTACCCTCTAGTCACCACGTGTAATGGACAATGGCACGCAATAATGGAGATTTTCACAAGTGTCATCAGTGTTGCAGTGTTTAAACCCACCGAAGGTGGCTGTTTCAGCCTGAGGGGCGCGCCAGACTCGACCAAATTGCGACCCTAGACCGGCCACTCCCATAAGCGGATGCTAAGGGCAGTTTGTGCTGGAATGATTATTGACCCAGGCATGACCCTCGCCAAATGCCAGCTGGTGCCGCCCCGTCTTCCTTGCCTTCGACCCACTGGGCAGGAAAAGGAAGACGCGAATCTAGCTACAGACATGCATCTTCGGCGGTCTGGTTGACAAATGACGGCGATGCTTCTTGCACAGCATTCTTGAACGCGTCTGGCTCAACTGTCGGCGCTTCCTGACGCCCAAAAACCTACCGCAATTAGGCCGAGCGTCCAAGCAGACCAGTCGGGGCCTCCCTTCTCGCAGCACAGCAGCGTCCATCTGGCTTGTCTTTGTCGGCGCCATTAAACTTATATGACTGACACGTCAGCGCTTTGCCAACACAGAAGCATTGCAAGAGTCCAGTACACCACGATCACGTCAATCTGAACGAGTATCCGAGCATCCCTTGCATACAAATGTGAGTATATCGCCGGCTTGACTCGTCTACACGGCCACTTGAGCAATCATAGTGCCTATAGTGATGCTGGCTAACAGCCTCGAGTCCTCTCAGCCCCACTTCGCACCGCGGATCCCGCATCAAGCTGTTCAAAACTCAACTTGAAGCTCGCCACATACTACACTCGCAAAGATGTTGGCTACTCTGCGTGATGGGTCTCTGGCTCCGCTGGCCAGCCCTATGCGCTGGGATCCACACTCAGGCCAGCTGGGTTTCGTGCCTTTGCCGTCTTTCGCTGACTTGGCAACGACTCGCGAGAAGCTCTTTCTCGGCTTGGATCTTAGCACTCAAGTCTGTCTCAGCACCTGTATTGCATCGCATGTACAGGCTGACGTTACTTCCCGCAGTCCTTGAAAGGCTGCTTCGTCAACGAGTCCTTGAAAGTTATCGGACAATACTCTATCGGCTTTGATCAAGACTTGCCTCAATATGGGTAAGGTTCTTTATCGCACTTGTTCTTTGCTCATTAGCTGATTTACGAGCTCAGCACTGCCAACGGAGTCCACATGTCAGAAGGCGGCGTCGTCACGTCACCGTCTATCATGTTTGTCGAGGCACTCGATCTTCTCTTCGCCAAGATTGCGCAAGATCCGGTCGGAAAGGATTTGCTGTTTAGAACAGTCGCAGTGTCGGGAGCAGCGCAGCAGCATGCCACAGTCTACTGGTCGGAGGAAGCACCAAAGCTGCTCGGCACCCTGAACTGCAGTCTGCCATTGCATGAGCAATTGCAGACCGCCTTCAGTCGAGCCGAGTCACCAAACTGGCAAGATTCATCCACTACACTCGAGTGTGCAGAAATGGAGAATGCTGTTGGTGGTGCCGCGGCGATGGCTACGAGGACTGGCAGTCGAGCTCATCAACGCTTTAGCGGCCCGCAAATCCTCAAATGGCGGAAAGAACACCCTGGAGAGTACGCGTGCACTGACCGCATCAGCTTGGTCTCCAGCTTCCTCACAACTCTGCTGTGTGCCGACGGCGAAATCAAGCCAATGGAGGAAAGCGACGCTTGCGGCATGAATCTCTGGAACCTTGAGAAGGGTGGATGCTGGGACGATGAGCTGCTCGCACTAGTCGCTGGTGGATCAGACAAGGCAGGGCAGGAGCTCAAGCGGAAATTAGGCCCCGTTGAGTGCGACGGAGGTGTCATGGCTGGCAAAATTGGCAAATATTTCGTACAGCGCTATGGCATGAACCCAGGTGAGACCTCATAGCAAGATCTGCGCCATCCACCAAGCTAATGGCGTCGAAAGATGCCCAAATTTGTACATGCACCGGCGACAACCCTGGTACAATGCTTTCTTTCTCCCTGCTGACTGGAGAGGTGGTCGTCAGTCTGGGCACTTCAGACACTGGTGAGATACTTTCGGTGCATTTATTAGTGAAAAGCAGCGCTAATGTTGAATCCTCAGTCCTGCTGTCAACCATCGACTATGCACCTCACCCGGACTCGCACATCTTCTCGTATCCTGCTAATCGCGCCGGCGACAAACGAAGCTACATGGCGATGTTGTGCTACAAAAAGTCAGTCAACGCTTTACCGGTAGAAGAAAAACCTACCTATGCTGACTGTCTCCGACTCGAAAGCGGATCTCTGGCTCGGCAAAATGTTCGCGACATTTACGCCAACAAAGACTGGGCCAAATTCAACCAGGCAGTAGAAAAGGCCTCACTTTCTGATGTAGAGTCTGCACGAAATCGCCCGTATGGCTTCTACTTCCTCAAACCAGAGATCATCCCTCGAAACGTCTACGGTATTCACCGATTCAGTGCACAAGGGGAGCCACTGGAGGAGTTTGAGGTGAGAGATCAGCATACGAGGATTTCGGGCATGACTGAGCTGTTGCATCTCATGCAGGATCCTGCTTTCAATAGTCGAGCCATACTGGAATCGCAGTTCCTGTCCTTTAGAACCCGAGTGAAGCCACTGCTGGCAAGCTCAACAAAAGACTGCACGCCTACGTAAGGCTGCCACCTCTTATGTTTACGCAAATCATCGCAGGCTCCTGACGAAGCATTCTACAGGCGTATCTTCGCAGTTGGAGGCGGCTCAGCCAACGACACGATGCTAGCGACGCTTGCAGATGTAATGACAGCGCCAGTCTATCGAGCAAGCGGGTCATCGAGCAACTCGTGCGCGATAGGCGGATGCATGAAAGCATTCTGGGCATGGCAGCGCCTCACACGTCCGGACAAGCGGTTGGCGTGCTTTGAAGATGTAATTCGGGATGCACAGTCGCAGAAGCATGCGGCTAAAGAAGACCTTGTGGCGACCTTCAGTGAAGCGGCTAGTCAAGCGTACGCAAGTATGGAGGATCGTTTCCAACAGCTGGAGGGCAAGGTGGTTGCTCAGGCCCCTCAGTAAGATCTTCAGGGTGAATTATATGGTGTGGAATTGTCGCAAGTCTGGGGCACGACATGTGTATTTTTTAGATGGCTTTGCGAGGCTTAGCAGGCAGGATTGTGCTGCAGATTGCTTTTGTACAAGACACGACCCTGCCTTACCAGACTGATCTGCATTCCACATCCTTGCCGTGTCGGATAAGCAGGATGTGGCAAGACGGCGTCCACGTTTGCGGTCCAGCAGCGGCGGCACAAGATGATAGGTAGCAGTGCGGGAGCCAGCAGCCAGGCCGCATAGTCAAGGGAGCTGCGACGCTTTAGAAAGGCTTCCAGTGGTCCAGCAGCTGTTCTGCGTGTGCCCGCTGTCCCGCTGCCGTCGCCACGCTCAAGGCATATATCCCATCTACACGCTGCACAAGGCTGCTCTGACTCACGCCAACCTCCACCCACACCCTCGTCAAGCACCCACGCCGCTGCCGCACTAGTCTGCCCGTCTGTGATACGTCGTCCGCACTCTCCATTCCCCGCCTAGCTGCGACCGCCCATCCTCGACCTCGACCTCGACCCAACTCGAAACCGCTTCGTCCTCTCTTCAAACAGCATTCAACCTCGAGCACCCACCTGCAAGGCGTAGATCGCACTGCAAACCACACAGCACCACACTTCGAACATTCACACGCACTCGACAGCACGGCTAGTCCTTGTCCAGCTGCATCCCTTCAGTCCCTCGTCGCGGAGTATAGACACGCTCCTGCCCCATTTCCCTTCAAAGACACGCGCAGTGACAAAACCGACCCACCCACCCCACGCACACCGCTACACGCAGTGAGTCGTGTCATCCTGAACTGCACATGCAATTCGCTGAGAGTGTCTTCGCTCACACCAGCCATGGCCTTCAACCCGTACGACCGCGCTGCCCTCATCTCTGGTCTTGGAGGTGCAGCAAGCGCCCAGAGCTCGCCCCTCCCGCTTCAACAGTCGTTTGACGACCTGCAGCAGGTGATGCAGATGCAGCAGAGACAGATGCAGCAGCCATTGCAATTTCAGCAACAACAGCAATTGCTGCAGAACCCTCCGCAGCACCAACAGCAGCGCTTCGCCAACCCGGCCCAAGCGCAACTGTTTGCCATCCAGCAGTCGCAGATCGAACTGCAACTCCAGCAGATTAAGATGGCCAACCTGGCTCTGCAAGAGCAGATCCTCTTACAGCACCAACAGCAAAATAGTCAGCAGCAGCAACAGCAGCAGTATCGCGCACAGTCACCACCCTTTGCCGGCTACACTCAATTGCAGCAACAGCAGCAGCAGCTTGGTCATGGCACGCGCTACGGCGAGCGAGCCGGACGCTCTGTCTCTGCCAGCGCGGCCCTGCCCTACAACCCTCAAGCTGTCGATGCAATGTCGGCATGGCGTCCAGGCAATCCTGCTGGTATCTACGGCGCTACTCAGGCCGCGCCTGAGCTTGGCCAGCAGATGTCCCCAGGAACGCGCCAGGAGGTCCGTCGCGGCGCGCTGCGCGACTTGCAGCAAGCCAGGCACCAGCGCGAACACTCGCCTTCGCCGTCTATTTCCTCCTCATCGACGTTCTCACCGCCAGCCACCGGCCCTCCTGTCTCTGACTGGCAGTTCCAGCGCATGCAGTATCGCTCTGCGGCCGAAGGAGACCGGTCCTCGTCGCCGAGCAGTGTAGTCACCCCACCGGCTCAAACCGATTCACACAAGCGCGATCTCGTCAGTTGTCAGCACAGGAAGCAGGACTCTGACGCATCCGATGCATCCATCCAGTCGCTCTCTATTTCTGAGGCGGGCTCGCAATTCTCTCCCAACAGGGGACCTGCCTTGGTTCTTTCCAAGCCTGGGGACGAATACCCGGAGGAAGCTGCAGAGCACGCGCTCTCGGGTTCCGAGGATGCAGTCGAGGACCCAATGTCGCCCTCGATGAATGCATCCATGCGAGCTGCCTCGCTTAGAGATGGACTCTCTGCAAAGTCTGATCAAGGTCAATCAGCTGCCAAGAGGCGCACGAGCTCGAGTGGCCGTCACACATTGATCCTTCGCAGCTCAATTGCCGACCTCACTGCCCAGGCCAATGGAGACGGCTCTATGATCATCTATGCCGACTCCGATACATCCTCGGGAACCAGCTCGCCCACCTCGGACAAGAGCGAAGTTGCTAGCTTTGAGTCCACCGCCAGCACATGCGCAACCTCTATGCCCAACACGAGCCCTACCTCTGCCTCTTTCGACAAGAAGACCAGCAAGACCGAGCAAGCCGAGACCAGGACTAGCGAACCATCTCTGCCATCTGGCCTTGCAGACATCGCTCACCGACGTGCTGTATCAAGCAGCACTGCCTTGAACCCCACTGCGTCGACTTTCGCACCTGGTCACACCAAGAATTACCCCTCATCCCTTAGTTTAGCGTCGACTGGATCCGGCGCATACATTCCTGGCAGCTCGGCTGGACGCGTCTTCACCGCCCCGCCGCGAGCTGGAACTCCCGGCAAGGGCGCAACTGTCATTCGACAACCCAAAGGCCCCGCAGACGAGGCAGACATGCCTTCGCGCAACTTTGCAGGCATGATTCGCCGAAAAGCGATTGGTGCTCTCCGTTTGGCTTCGGCCACTGGCGCTCGTGCCAGCCCTGTCAGCTCTCCCGTTCTCTCTGGTTTTCCGGGCGGCACTTTCCCTCACCAGCAGCAACAACATTTCAACAAAGCTGGCTTGCCGAAGCTGTCTAGCCCTCCATCCGCTTTTAGCAGCCCTCTGGCAGCTAGCGCAAATGGAACGCTCAACATGTCCGACTTGGCCACCCGCGCTCTACGCAGGCGTAGCCAACAGGGAGGCTACGCAGCCCTGCTCAACAATCAAGGCCTTGGCGTGACCCAGTAGTGATTGGTCTCAGCGTCTCTCGGCAGTATTCACTCTCTCACCGGCCACTCCAAGCAATATATAAGATCCCATACATAATCACAGACGTTGCGTCCGCCGACAATGCCTCCATCCACATGGCGCAGAAATCGATGATGGCGCTCATTGCTCGAACAGCTATCAATAAAGCCGTCGAAAACCATCAAGTCCACTAGCATTCGGACCATCAGCACAACAACTCTGCTGCAGCCGACTTGCAGGGCCTCAAACTATACTTTTCGTTGTATTTAGGAATTCTCGAGCGAAACGTTTCTTTCTGCCCTTCGGCGAAGAACGTCCGTCTCTGTCTACGTTCGTTACGTATTGCGGCAGCCTTTTGGTCTAGACCCCTGCTCTGCTATATCAGATAAATGATGGAAATACAACAAGGACTTGCGAGGTTATTGAAAGGATTGCAACAAACGACTGATGAATTGTACTACAACAACGATCTTGTCAAGGCCTCCCGCTTGTCAAAGCTCCCAGGCCAGCGAGCAAAACATTACGAATCATGATGGTCTGCTTTCAAGCATTCCTTGCGCGTTTGACTCTTCCGGGGCTTTTGTAATTCTTCTTCTTTGCAGAAAAGGTCGTGGAATTGTACGTGGTCCGCGTCTTTCCTGGCAAACCTCGCTTTTTCCGCCATTGCTCTCTTGAGGATTCACGAGGTCCGCTTGTGCTGATCTTCTTTGTGGGTTCTGATACACCCTCTTGCATTGCGTCGTCGGTCACTGACTGCGCGGAAGTCGTAGCTTGGGGGCCGTCTGTCGTGTATGTCGAACAAGCCGAGTACACGAGTCAGCATGATGAACACAGCTTGTGCAGCAGGTCGAGCACATCAGCACGAGCAGCTGTACCGGCCCTAGAGTCTGATAGAGTGATAGCATCAGGATCTAGCAGACCTAGGAGCCAGTACAGCTTATCCTCGCGTTGTTGCGTTTCGGTCATCATGATAATGTCCAGATTGAATTCACCTGGCTTGGAATTAGAAGCATTCGAGTCTGTCTGCATGCCAGCGACAGGGGCAATGTCGTCGGTCTCATCCTCTTTTTCATCATCGCTTGGATCTTTGAGCACCTGCAGCCGCTCGTGCAGGCGCTGTGTACGAAGCTTGTCCTTGGTGTGGTAGTCTGACTTTGGATCGTCCCGCTTGAGCTTGCGGAAGGCGCGCTTGGACTTGGAGCGCAGCGATTTGGCCATTGTGGAGTGATCCGCCTGAGACTGTGGTGTTATGCGTGGATGTGCCTGTGCTCTGATGGACGTGTACTGCTCGACGAGTGGGCAAGAGGCAGAGGTAGGCAGCCGTTCGCCACCGCAAGGCAGCATTTTACAGCGAATTTTCCGGAGCGCGTCTCAGACGAACTGCAACCTAGCAAGACCTCGCCAGACTCCGTCAACAATGGCAAAGCAGGCGAAAGGCAAAGGACGGCCGTCGACTGTGCGGATCAGCAACGTCGAGAGCGCCGACGACTTCAAGACCAGCTCGGTGGCTGCGAAACCTCCGCAAAAAGTGCACAATCAGGCAGAGGACGACGACGACGACGACGACGAGGAGGATGGCAGTGACGACGAGGAGCTAGAGGCGTCGACAAGCAACAGTCAGCAGAGTGAAGATGATGAGGAAGAGTCAGACGAAGAGAGCGACGGGGACGAGGTCGACGAACAGAGCATGGGTCGTCTGATGAAACTGCTTGAAGACGTCGACCCGGCAGAGCTGGGTCTCGAAGAAATGGACGAGGACGAGGACGATGAAGAGGCTAGCGGTTCTGATGCTGAGGAGGAGGACGAGGAGCCAAGTGAGGAAGATGATGACGATGAAGCGCTCGACGAAGATGTCGCAGAAGCAGTCACTAAATCGACAAAGGCTGTCAAGGCCAAGGAAGCGCTGTCGAAAAAGAACGAAGATGTGAGTGCCGCTTTCTGCGGTGTGGAAATGGTTAACTGACAGAATCGCTGCTACAGACCGTGCTGGACCGCATACTTGACCGCTTCAAGCTCAACGCCTCATTCTTCGAGACTCAAACTCTCACGTGCCCGGAACCGCTGGAGATCACCGACGTGTCCGATGACTTGAATCGCGAGCTGCAGTTGTGCGTACTCACTTCCTTACAAGCAACAAGTTATCCAGGCTGAATCACATCATGTGATTACAGCTACAAACTGTCTCTGTGGGCCGCTCAGCAAGCCAGCAAGCTATTCAAAGCTGCAAACGTCCCATTCCTGCGACCACATGACTACTATGCTGAGATGCTCAAGACGGACGAACACATGGAGAAGATCAGACAAAAGCTGTTGGATGACACTGCCAACATCAAAGCGTCAGAGGAAGCCAAGAAGCTGCGTCATCTGAAGAAGTTCGGCAAGCAGGTCCAGGTTGAAAAGGTCAAGGAGCGTGAGAAGGCAAAGAAGGACATGAATGAGAAAGTCAAGTCGTTCAGAAAGAGTGAGTAATGCTGCTTGTCAATCAATGGAGAGGCCCAGTCGCTAATACCGGCATCCGCAGAGCGCAAGGCGGGTGACGACGATGGAGCCGAGTTCGACATCGACACGCTAGACAACGACTCTCGGCCGAGCAAGCAAGCGCGTCGAGGAGGTGCGCCAGGCGGATCTCGAGGCAAGACCCGTGATCAAAGAAATGCCAAATTCGGGCGGCCGACGACCTCTAGAAGACCAAAGGAAAACGACCGTGAGTCTGCTCACGCTGACTTTGGTAGAAGAGGCGGATCTCGTGGTCGAGGTGGTGCAAGAGGAGGCCGAGGAGGTCGAGCTTCATCCTTCAAGCAGAAGCGGCCAGGCAAGAGCAAGCGTCAGTGATCAGGTGGCAGTTGATGTTCTGCTTCGGCTATTATGCTCCTTTCCTCTGTTGTTTTCTTTTGCTATTGTCCGGTTCTACACGCGATGAAATGGCAATGCGCTCCGCCATGCCTCAAAAAGCGTATCCAGTTGCTTGAAACACTAAACGAATTCTATTGCACAACGACAATGCACTGCATGCTTTTGAAACGGGACATTAATGACTAGAGACTAATGGCCGATTCTTCAGGCAAAGAAGGGATCGCTGAGGAAAGCTTGATATGCAGAGCGCTCGACACTGCGCTTTGCGACTGCCTTGTCGGTCTCGATGTCGTTTATCAGGCTGTCGAGGGAGGTGTAGTTGTATTCGGGTCGGATGAAGCCAAGCATCACTATTCGGAGTTCTTTGCCGTAGAAGTCATGTCCAAAGTTATGCAATACATGCACCTCCTGCATCAGTCACAGATGAAATATCAAGTCAGACATGCGCTTCAGTCCACTGATGGTGGCGTGGGTTGCAACTCACAGCCGTCCGCTTCTCATTCTTGTAGTACGGGTTCCAGCCAATGCTCATGACCATGGGCAGGACTTGATTTGATTTCCCTTGGTCTTCGCCCAGCACCACGCGGGCGTAGCCGAAGTGGACCCCCATTTGCAGCAACTTGACGTACTCAGATATCGACTCTTCCGGCAAGTTAGCTGACATGTCGAAGTACTTTGTCAGCAAGAGGCCAGACGACAGCGACGCTCATACTTGGAGGGCCAAAGTCTCACCAGTTGGACACCCCAAATCTTTGCTCCCACGCTTGAAGCCGTGCTGTACCAGTCCCTTCATGTAGATTGGGTACGGCGGCTCGACATTGTCTGGCCCGCATATGCTCGGTCTGTCGAGTCGCGGATCGTGCTGTAGCGGCGTGGGCGGCGCAGTGTCTTGTATATCCGCCATTTCTAGTGCTTGCACAAGTGAAGCGGCACTTTGTGGAGACTATCAGGCTGGCGAATAGAACGAAGATTGCTGGAGCTTCGTCACGCTCTCGACTTTCTCGATCAGCCTCAGCACGTCGGCCGACACGGTGCGTGATATTGTATAACAGGCCGGCCGCAATGCAGTGGTCTCGTCGCAGCGCCTACCAAGGTGCGAGGCAACAAAAATAATGAAGAGTCCGTGCGAACGACAGCCCTCCATACAACCGGGAATATGAGCGCTGAGAAGACAAGTGGCGTAGTCATAATTACAACAACAGGGATTGGACTGCAGGGACGACTGCATCATGAAGTAAAGGGCACACTCTTCATTGTGTCAAGCTCTTCTCGCTCGCTCCCTCCAGAATGCTATCTCAGACTGCGTGCGTGGATGGCTCGTTACGGCGTCCTGAACATAGCCTAAGTTAGAGTGGGAAATCTGCAAGCAAGATGTGGTATTGTGCTCACCGTTGTCAAGGACTGCAGCAGCTGCTCGTATAAGCGTCTGAGAGTGTCGGAGCGCTTGTTTGCCGGCTCCACTTTTGCGGCGAACTGCACAACCAAACGTTCGACCTCAACACGCAGTCGCGACAATCTGTTCAACGATGGGAAAGCGTTAATTTACGCTCCCAGCTCTCGCCTCAGAGACTACGACTCACGAGCTGGAGACCATATCGTCATCTTCCTTACTGAGCGAGACCACGCCTGTAAACAGCTCCGCGTACCGCCGGAGCACATTGGCTACGCCGTTCTCTTTGAGAGTTGCGGATCGACCGCCCAACAAGCCCGCCATGCCAGAGGAGGTGGAAGAGTCTGCGAGCTTCTTGACGCTCTCAAGGTGATGTCCCATTTCTTTCTGGAACAGCGGCCACATTTGCAGCCTCAACCCGATCAAGTGCGACTCCATTCCTGCTGTAGGACAGGCGCCATCTTTGTCCTCGCCATGCAGTCGAAGCATCACTTGGTCGTTCAGGCGGATCATGCTCAACAGTGACATTGCACTAGGTGAGCTCTGTGTCAAGATCGATGACGCAAAGTTCTGAGGGAGAGAGTGCATCAGCTGTAGTCGTTCTTCTCGCGCCGGTGATAGCAGCTTACCTTCACGTATTCAAGACTGGGCTCGAGCACTTGCTTCCAGATATGCTCCGCGACGTGTCTTTTAATCTTTGCCGAGCGGATTTGGCCAACATTGTCTTGCTGACCGGATCCATGACTTTCAGAGACGACACTGATGGTATCATCGTCTTGTATGCTTGAAAGCTGGCTTGAAGCGCTCTCGAGAGGAGGGCGCTCTGCGCTAAGCTTCTGCGCGAATGTCACATTGACCTTGTCGGTAGTAATGGGGTGGTAGAAATCGTCTGGGCGCCCGAAAAATGCCGAAATGAAAGCAAACTCCGTCCTGGCATTGTCAGCCAAGACAAGTGAGATGGATCGGAAAAGGCTTTCTGGAGAAGCTTTCTGCATCATTGTAACATGTTCAGAAGGCAAAGGTCTCAGATGTTTCATTAAGTCGCGACGGCTCCACACTCACGAAATTGAGGTCATCTGCGTTGTATGCCAAGATTACGCTCGTATCTTCCGAGCCTGCCTGGGGACCCGCATCTGTCAACGTATCCAGGGATGCGCGCCTTGGATCTGAATAAGAAGGCACGGCACTCTGCCTAGAAAAGAGAGCCAGAGAGCCCTCTGCCGTTATAGAGCCTAACGGCTCTGCCTTTGCAATAGATCTTGCTCGAATACGCTCAAGAGATCTGACATAGCGTCTAAAGCCAGTTTCATAGTACCATTGCGCAGCGGCAATGTACGCTTTCTGCACTTCGTGAGCTGCTCTTGCTGAATGACGTTGCAGGAAGGCAAAGAAGGAGCGATATTTATTCAGGACCGACGCGTGGAAGACGGCAAGATTCGGCGAGACTGATGTCCTGAAGGGCACGAAAAGGTTCACAAGGAAACCTCGAAGCGCGTGTGTTACCTACACAACAGCGCGCAAGTCAGCGAGCCGCCCATGGGAATTTGGGCCGATATGAGACCTACCCGTAACCGAAGGTTCTCCACGACATCGTCTAGATCCTTCCGTGAAGCGACTTTTGGTCCGCTTCTTACAGACACCAAAGCCTTCTCGAGGTCTTCTACCGGCTGCAACCATGCCTCAGACGGCTCCGTTTCCATGAGGGTCTGTATCAGTGCCGGCGAGACCGTGATGCTTCCAAGAAGCGGCGAGAGGCTGTTCCGCACTGTCTGAAGGATGGGATGGTGATTCAACAAGCTGCCACCGTCTCATGATCCGCGTGAACCTACCTTGCGGTGTTCGAGTCGCGCCTCGATAACCTTGCTTCTGCCCTGCAGCTCGGCAATGTGGCCAGAGACGGCGGACAGGTCATTCTGAAATGTCGATATGAAGGCTTCGAGAGACGTCAGAAGAGTCGCGCTAGACTAGTAACGTATAACGAGAGCTCGTTAGTACTGGCGAAAGAATGAGACGCGTGTATAGCGCTTGCCCTGCTACTCACCTCGACCTGATCGTGCAGCTCTCGATAGTCTTTCGCTCGCGTCACGACTTTGAAGCATCAAAAGGACCTCAACGACAGGCGTACATGTGCTGAAGGCGGCATGACACGCTCACACTCGGACTCGTCAGCCCGCTCGCGCTCGGCAACTTGTCTGGCGCTGTCTGCTCGTGCTTGCTTGATGTCACCTAAGGCCGCCGCCGCGCTCGCAAGGTCCACCAGCTCTGCAAGGGAGAGGTACACAAGGCGGATTGTGTCGGTAATTGTGATCAGGTCATCTCATCAGCACCAGGTTGTAAGGCTCTAGATTGCTTTGAAACGCGTTCACCTTTAGGACGGATTGCCTGCAACGGGGCAAGAAAGCCACTCAGCTTGACCAGTCCACACAATGGCACGTAGCTGCGCGCTAGAGTAGCTCACTTCATGTTTGTAGACTGGACCGAGCAAGCCGTCCACCTTCGCTTGCATTAGTGTTGCGACATGAGAAGCGAAGTCAAGGTCGGAACGTCGAAAAGGCACGTGGCAGACCGAGTCAAGCGTGGCAAAAGGGCAGAAAGACGGACAATGCATTGAGATGAACGAACTGCATTGTCTGCATTGTACGTAGCGGGACGCGACAACAACACTCAAGACACTTGACCTAGACTGAAAAAGCCAGAGACTTACCGCAGAAAACTTCCAGAAGTGAAAAGGACGGTGGAGATAGGAGGGTGTCAGACTGGCGGCTCGAGATTGCTTCGCGGCCAAGGCCAGCTGGGACAATCCGGATTATGTGCCGCCGCGTCATCATAAGAAAGATTGTGGTGGTCGTGTTGGGAGCCATCGATGATGAGAATAGTCCGCATTGAGTTACACTGCACCTTCTGCCAGCCAGCCCGGAGATCCTTGAAGGGGGTTCAGCAACAAAGTCACTTTCGAAAGTCGCGCGACAACGAAATAAACAACTAGTTGTGTCCCAATCCTTGACTTGAAAGAGAGAACGCTCGTGCAAAAAAGTTCCAAGTAGAAAAACTCCCTGCTACCGAGGTCGAGCGACTCAAAGCTTCACACACGTGCTTGCCTGCACGGTGCTCGCAGTAAGCGGGAAGGCGAAGGCGAAGAGCTGAAGCGAGGGTTGTCGGGGCAACCAAAGTCCGGTTCTCCTGCGGCGTTCCGTCCGAGACGATAGTGATTCTTCAGTCCGATTCCAGAGCGGTTAGACCGTCTGAGCGCGGAGCCATTTGCGAATAAGCGAAAGGGAATAGGCGAAGTAGGGTCGGTTGGCGAGGTTCACGGCACGCTGACAAACAGGCGAAAGCTGCACCAGCATCCGCCGTGTCCAAAGACCCTTCTCGTTCGGGTCCGGCGGAGTACTGGTGAGCGACATGAATGACACCGGCACCGTAAGACGAAAAGGAGGGTAAGGGTGAGACGACAGCCAAGGAGGGGAGAGGGTCTGTCCTGTTCTGCGTCCTACGACGACGACCAAAATCGAACGAAGCGGGGGTGGAAGAGGAAAGAGTCAACCAGTCCGGTGGTCGGGCAAGGGAAAGGTCGAAGGTTTCTTGAGTACCGTAAGGCCAGAAGGTATCTCCGGGACGGGCTGGCAGGCTTGGATTTTTCGAGCGCTGCCCACCAAAAGTGCAGTGCACCGCGTATTGCACTGAAGCCATCGAGCGGGCGAACTGCGGTCTGGCGAAGGCACGCTGCTCCAGCCGACACTCTCCGGCAAGGCTCCTTGACACCTTTTCAAACTTCCTTCATCGAGCCTCGTAATGACCCTCGCACACCTCGACACCGTCCAGACACTCTCATTCCTGTGTTGTACCTCGATGCTGCCCATGAACACATCTGAAAGATATGAGGCTAAGGAACCACGGAACGTCTTGGAGTGTCACTGCATGGCACCTACTGCCCCGTCCAATCGCACCACTGACTCGTGCGGCCACCAAGCGTGGGGGTATTGCGATGGCGGTCCTGCAGCCATGGGTCACGCCCAAAAGCATTGACGCAGGAAGCAGATGAGAAAAAGCGGAGCATGTCGAGGCGGTCTGGTAGCCCGGACCTTGTCGAGAGACAAGAGGTAATCGATATGTGAAGGAAGCGGACCATTGCTGGTAGTGCCCGCAGAGGCTTTGACCTCTTGTCCAGCTAGGACATGCTATGGAGCCAACTCGCGGACCTTAACCCGCAGCCGACTGGAAAATTCAAGCGTGGTGCACCAACGCTGTGTGTATGGCTGCTCTCGCGGTCTTCATACGATGGCTGGAAGGAATTGTAGAGGCCGGAGGAAGGTGGGGGAGGGTGAACCGACTCGCAAGGGCACTAGAGAGGGGACTCTAGGTCTGGCGGCGATGCTGACACTTGCTGAGCGTGAAGTGAGGTGTCCTCTGCGACCAGACGACCACATGAACCTGGTCGAGCAGTGACTCGACAGGCAGCGTGCAGCTGACCAGTCGCAGGGGACAGGGCTCGATGCGTGGACGCAAAGCACAACCCAGAACGCAATGGTTCAGATCAAGGCAGCGTGTGCCGACCTTCGCCCAAGCGTCCCTCGTCGAGTCGGTTGGAGAGAGAAGAGAGAGCGACGTCAAACGCGTGCTTCTCAGACGGCTTGATCGGAATCCACAGTGGGGCACTGACAAGCACAGCAGAGCAGCACTCGCTTTATTCTGTGTGGTCTGCGCTGCCGCCCAGTTGCGCTGTGATCCAGACCGTTGCCTGTACTGGCGCACAGAACAAAACCTTGCTGCAAGGCTTTTGTGGCGAGACGTGGCTGCGAGTGATATATCCTATGTACAGTGGGCTCGCTACAAGCGCTTGTATGACACTAGACTATGCGACAAGAAGTTGAAGACAGTTCTCACCACCCATTGTCAGAGTCCGGCGGCAGCTGCGAACTCGCTGGCGATCCCGTCCGGCCTGTAAGCAGGTCTGCATTCCGTGCTAAGTCCTTTTGCTCGTCGTTTTCCGATATCCAGCTAAGCTGATCCTTTCGCTGACGTCTTGGGGTCACTTCGTTCTCGTCACTGTGCCCGTTTGCTAGCCTCTTCTGATCGTCAGCCCAGCGTGCCGTGCTGGCTGGGCTGCTTTCCGTCGCGGTATTTGCTGTCGCTGCTATGCCAATCTTGCTTCTTGCCAGACCAGTCGCTGGGTGGTGAGGCGATCCAGAAGAGGATGCTGGAGAAGTGATACCCAGTGGGGCCACTATCGAGAATATATGACCGTCGTTTGCCTGATCGTAGACATTGAATGGATCAAGTATCGTTTGCACCATACTCTCAATGGTCGCATCCGATGATCCTTTGGTGACTATGCGATCTGCCGAGTCAATCTCAGCTCTGACTATGAGCGCTATCTTGGCGGCTATCGCTGTCCAATTTTCTTGTTCTCCTGTCAAGACCTCTTGGTAGAAATCGGCTTTCATGCGATCTAGATCGTCGACTTGACTCTGAAGCGATAGCAAAGCCCGACGGAAGCTGGCGAGGTCTATGGCGGACAAGTTACAAGTTAGAGCGTAGACGCCCTGCCAATCAGCTATCGACTGACCTCGTTGCTTCTTTCGACCTGCCCGAATGTTCTCTGCCTCGGTTTCTCTGATTTTCTGACTCCTTTCGCTCGTCTCTATTTCGTATTGCATTTGTCGTTCCTGCACTTCTGATCTATAGTTGTCATACCTCTCGAGTAACGGAATCTCAAAAGACTTGTAGAAGGTATCGGACTAATTGTAGGAATGGAGAGTCAGGACATGCATTGAGCCATTTGAACAGGCAGCAGCGTGCTCACTAAAAGCTGCTGTTGGTTGCTCATGACGTGATGCAGGCCTGCCGCCGACATCAGGCGTTCTGAAGGCGCTGTTTGGGGTGTAGCGTCCTCTTCATCGTCGGCGTCTCGTTGGTCCGCGACCTCCTCGTCCAATCCAGGCAGGTCGTCAGGAAGCCCATTGGTAGATCTAGATGTGGATGGCTCGGGCACATAGGCTGCGCCTTTCTGGCGCGCGCAATCTTCGAGAGCACTTGCGAAATCACTCGTGGCGGTGGCAAGAGCCAGCATTGCATTGCGGTAGGCCTTTGCAGCCTTGAGCAGATTCTCGTACGTGTCCAGAGAGTCGCGCATGTTGCCCCTACTCATCATAACCCAAGGTCAGCGCATGCAAGGCTCACACTTCTGATACGCAGTGTGAAGGTCTGCGTTTGGACGGTGCACGCACCTGGTAATAACGACAGCCGGTGCCTCCACGCCTGAGCCCCATTCCATCTTGCTTGCGCGAGTCGCTCCCGACATGCCACTGATGGCGCTGAGTGTCGGGGACAAGGGTGGAATCACAGACTTGGCGTGTTTAGAGGAGCCGCGACTCTGCTGCGACTTCATCCTAGGTCTATCGCGTGCAGGCGTGCCTTGAATGCTCCCCGCAGCTGAGGAGGCATCTTGTTGAGGCGTGGAGGTGGAAGAAGTCCGTGACCGTGTAAGCCAGGCCATGTCGGAGTGTTGCGCTGTTGGCTTGTGGTTTTGATGTGGCCAGGAGGACTAGTTTGAGCGTGAATGGACTTGATGGCAGCAGGACAAGCGCCACGCCTAGCGGCAATTGCTTTGACTGTCGAGCGGCAGATCCAGCAGTTACTCAGCAGTTCACGCTCTCCAACAGCTCCTGCGATTGAGCTCACATCAAGGCCGTGTCGTGTTCGCCTTGTTGTGCACAACGTGCCTCCGATCAGGCGCGGTGGCGCTCAGCTTGCTGCTGAGCTCGCGACTTTGCTCTTGCTTGGTCTGATTCAGTCTGGCAGCAGCGGGAATTGATGCCTTCGAGCCGGATATCAAGCTCATGCGACCGATCCACTGCTAATGTCTGACCGGCCTGTCCATTCCTCTTGAACAGCTGCAGCCCAAATTCTCCTGACAGTGCTGAGATTACTTTCTCACACATTATACAAGCTGAGCAATATCTAGCTCGCATTCTAAAAGTCAACTGTCAAGCTCCGCTTCTATGTGCGGCCATATCCTGTCGGCTTCGTCTAGATGCATGCTGTGTGATGCTCCCTTTATTTCCACCGACTTCCATCCGTTCTGCAGACGAGACGATGGCGGAACAGGGAGCGGAGCCACCCAGTCATGACTGCCTCGGATGACAGTGACTTCGACCCCTGCTTCCAATGTCTCCCGCAGCATCGCTTCCTGCGGAGACAGGGACAGACCTTTGCCGCCTGCCATGCGGACCAGATCAGCGTATTATTGCTGCAACAACCCTTAGCAGCACCTACTGATGAGCAAAGGTATGAATGCCTCTATCGACGTCTTGTGTCTCACAGTACCATAAACGTACTTCCACAGCAGACTGATGAGCTCTTCATCTCCCTGCGCAGCTTTGAAAACGTCAGAAGCGGAGACAAATGTCTTTACCAGCCAAGGCATATATGGGCCGCTCAGTCTGGCTATAGCAAGCGGAGTGATGTGGTATTTGGCCCATATATAGCCTAATATACTGTCGTGCAGGCCCGTTGGTCGACCTTCGGTCTCGGCCTTCGTCAACGCCTTGTTATCTTGTAAGCCCACTGGTGAAAGCAGGACGACCTTCTTCACCGAGGACTGGAAGCTCTTTGCGTAGTGGAGTGCTATGAGAGCCCCTGGGTATGGTTGAAAGCCATCAATATGCAAGTACCGGTCCGGGCAGTCTAAGTTTGCAGCTCTTACCGAATGAATGGCCGATAACTAGCAACTGCTCGATGCCAACCGCAAGACGCCACTCCTCAATAGCAGAAGTGTAGTAGCTGATCACGCGCGAAGCTTTATCAGCCAGGTCCGTGTTGACTTTAGCATTCGTGGTGAATGGCGCTGATGTCTGCTTGAATTGTTCCCGCTCTTCCCTAGCAATGGGCGTGCTGCAACCGGCGCCAGGCAAGTCAATGAGATAGATAATGCGTTGAGGGTGCAATTCCTGTAGATGCTGAAATAATGGAAACCACGTCGACTTGCCAGCTGCAAAGCCGTGCAGTAGCAGAAGCGGCGCTGCAGCATCAAGCTCGTCTCGACCGGAAGCAGGAGCGTCATGACCAATGCGGAGCGTGCTGATCTGGGCGCCATCCGGTAGCTCAACGTCAAAGACTCTGTACTGTACACTTGGTGCATCGGTCTCGAATTGGACGTGTAGATTGTGGTCTTTGGTGAACAAGTAACGCAGCAGCGCCTGCTCTGCTGCTTTTGTGTCGGCGGAGGACCAGCAAAAGTGCTTTAGACCTAGTCCAGCCATGGAGATCTGTCAATGGAGATCTGTCAATACGGGAGTGTCGCTTTGAGCTGTGTATATAAACCGATGAGTGGTGTAGCGGACGTGGAGTCTGGCCCCAAGAAATGCATCGTACCAGCCGTGCGCGAGGTCAGTAGAAAGGGCTGTCGCGCCGGTGCCGCAGAGAGTGGCGCATCCGCAAGGGCTGTGTCATTGCAGATCCCCCGATATCGCAGAGTCAGCACGAGCCTGAAAACATCAGCAGCGATGTCAGGTTTCCGTAGGCGCTGGCTGTCATTTCCATGCAACGTAGGCCGCACACATGTAGGGCCATTACGGTCTTGCCTGTTTTCCTGTTATTAGCGCGTCCGAGAGCTTCTGATACATCGCCAACTGCAAAGTCCGACAAAGTTGGTATCTAGAGCTTTTGAATAACGATAGCGGAGGAGCCGCCGCCGCCATTGCAAACAGCTGCGCAGCCGTAGTCGCCGGATTTTTCAAGGCCGTGTGCGAGCGACACGACGATGCGAGATCCAGATGAGCCGATGGCGTGGCCAAGGGCGACTGCACCACCGTTGGGGTTGACCTTTGAGGGATCGATGCCAAGAACCTTGACGCTCGCTGGAACAACAACGCTGAAAGCCTGTAAGAAGTCAATGGCAAAATTAGCTTGTGGGAGCGGGGAAGCGATGAACGATACGGCGCTTACCTCGTTAATTTCCCATCGTGCAACATCCTTTGCCTCGATGCCCGCTTTCTTCAAAGCGGCGGGGATAGCCTTGAGTGCAGGTGCGACTGGGAAGTCAATGGGTGCGACTGCACCGTCGGCGAAGGCTGCAAGATGCCGCGTCAGCTTTGAAACGACCAACGACGAAGTGGAACATTCAACCTACCAATGATGCGCGCCAAAGGCTTGGCACCCGCCTCTTCTGCCTTTTCTTTGCTCATGAGCACGAGCGCGGAAGCTCCATCGTTGATGTTGGAAGCGTTGGCCGCAGTGATAGTGCCAGAGCCATCGCGCACAAAGACTGGGTTGAGCGACTTGATCTTGTCGAGCTTGACGTTCTTGTACTCCTCGTCTTCCGAGACGGTGATGCTGCCCTTCCTGTCAGGAATGGACACAGGAGTGACCTCCTTGCTGAAAGCGCCGCTTTGCCACGCCTCGCCAGCCTTCTTGTAAGAATTGATGGCAAACTCGTCCTGGTCTTCACGTGTGATGCTGTAGTCTTTAGCGGTCTTCTCTGCGCAGTTGCCCATTGGGAACTTGTTGTAGACATCGTAGAGACCGTCGTACGCGATGAGATCAAGGGCAGTCTGGTTTCCGAAGCCGGCGTTGCGTGGGAAAGCGTATCTGTGGCCAAAATGAATGTCTTGTCAGTCAGAGCCGCAGTGTGCCAAAGATTGCCAGTCCTTGTGAGTTGAGCAATTCAGACAATGAAGCTACTCACGGGCAATTGCTCATGCTCTCCATACCGCCGGCAACGCTGATGCTCCTATCGCCAGTCGCAATGCCTTGTGAAGCGAGCATGATGGCTTTCATACCAGATGCGCAGACCTGGTCATTCGCAGATTTATTGATAGCCAAGTCAATAAACGGTGGTGGCGCGACTTTTTAAGCTTTCTCGTGCGAGAAGTGCCCTTCGCGAAAGAGCTTCCAAATGACAGCTAGCTACTGACCTTGTTGATAGTCGTGGCCTCCGTATCTTGTGGCAGGCCAGCTTTGATGACGGCCTGCCTGGCGGGGCTTTGGCCGACAGCTGCCTGGAGTACATTGCCCATGTAGACATCCTCGACCTGAGCAGGGTCAACGCCAGCGGCCGCGACAGCCGACTTGATGACGGCGGCGCCGAGGTCGGGAGCAGTGAGCTTCTTCAGGGCGCCATTAAATGAGCCAACTGGCGTTCGTCGCTGCAGGGTGCGAGTCCAAAGTTCATTGTCAACGAGAACCATGCAAGCAGGACGAACGAGACACGATCGCGTAGTTCGGGGAATGGCACGGGTCAGCACTGGCAGTATGCACGGCATTGCAAGGGCAGCAAGACGCAGCTACGTACCGCAGAGACGATGACAACCTCTCGAAGTGCTGCGGCGGAGCTCATATTGGATGGCTGGATTGGGTGAAGTGAGAGGAAAAGAAAGCAAGGGCCGCCCTCAACTTTTGAGACCCCGGATGGTGGCGCGAGCGGCGAGCCGCTGTAGCTGGGAAGAAGCACTGTACACACCTGTGCGGCTGCTCGGGACGACGGCGTAGAGTGTAGTTGCCTGCTGAGAGAAGCGAGGCGGCGCTCTGAAGCTGCACGCTGCACAACAGAGGGCTCGGCCGTAGAGGTGGCACCGGATCCAGAAGCCAGGGCGGACAGCGTAGAAGCAATTGGACGGCGACAGGCGAGCCTGAGCGCAGGCGAGGTTGACATGTGACGGGATGGACGGGCGTAGTCCAAATCTGACAGCTCTGGACACGACATTTTAGACAGGGTAGTCAGCGCGCCGGCTGACAAGAGGTCCAACAGCGAGCTTCCGAAAGCTACGGCTCTGAGGGAGCGCCGGACTTCAACAGGGCTGTGCTGTGTTAACTCACGTACTGTCTTCTGCCTGCAGATGTAGTGTTCTGGCTGTGACTGGTAGCTACAAAGAAGAAGAAGAGCGTAACAGCTGCTGTTGGCCTCGGCTGGCCGAGAAGCCGGACGGCTGTGGCAAAACACGAGGAGACTCTCATGTACCACTATTTCTTACGTGGATAATGATATGCAGTAGTTCAACAACAGAACGCGCACTTTTTGGTCTGGTCACCCCGACCTGGATCCTGCAGGCCAGTGCAACCTTGCATTGTGTCTATTCAATATGCTACAGCAGCCGCAACTTTATAGATTGCCTGACTATGCGTTGTCGCTCGACGAGCTCGACGACGACAGCTTCCTCAGCATGCGCACTACTCGAAACCTTCGACGGCCAGTGGTCTTGTTTTGGACTGTCGTCAGTTCTGTCCGTTCTTCTTGGATTGTCACTGGCTGGCTGATCAGGGCCACATCGACCTTTGACGTCCGACGTTGCTGAGGGTGCGGTAGAGTGGCTGCACTGTTCAGCTTAGGAGAAGTCGAAGGGGACCAGTAGATGCTGCAGCAGGTAGATGGGACAGAACCATTTCAAGTCAGCTCGGCAAGTTCTGCTGTACATTCAGGAGTGCATACTGTACATGCGCTCTCACTCACCCTCGCTTGGGAAGCATGCCACCAGCACCGACACGATATCCCGTATCGACAGGTGTGTATTTCGGTGGATTGAGGTCCTGACCTGGTGCAGAAAGCTGTCGCTGCATTGTGGAATCCGACCCGGGGGAATTGTCGTCGGTGGCGGACTGGAAAGCACGTGCATTCGTTAGCCTTGTAAAAGCCAAATCGTGATGCACTTCCCAGCTCGTCACTCACGCTGCTGGCGAAAATCTGCGCAGAGTCGTGCGCAGCTGGAGGAGACGAGTAGCTGAGCCTGTTGAGGTATCGCACGTCGAGATGCTGAATGTTGTCGGGGCTGGGTATCGCAACGTATCCTTTCGAATCGGGATGGCCCATGTGACTTGGCTCCCTCGAAGATGCCAGTCGCGCAGGAGCCCACGTCTCTGCTCCAGCTGCAGGCCCGGCTTCTCAGGCGAGAACGTGCAGTCGCGGGAAGAGCTGTCCGTATTGGTTGTGTATCACTGGAGCAGAGGCAAGAGGTGTTCCATCGCCAGCTCGCGCACAGAGGACGATGTGCTCGCGCCTCCAGCTTGAAAGAATGCGCCTAACTCTCTCGAGAAGAGGCTAGCCAGCAAGCGTGTATTTCGCTCACGCAACCGCGTGCCAGCAGAGGGAGCTAACCGCGATTGACGGCCGCCCACACACGCACCAGCGCATCGTCTTGGCGTACAGGATTATCAGTACGACGTCGTATCGTATCTGCGATAGAAGGCTTTGCTGTTACTCGACAGCATCTGAGACATCTCGACGGTGCACCCTGCCTCGCCGCTCACGTGTAAAGTGGCTTTTTGACTGCAACGGGTAGACGTGTCCAAACGTTCGTACGATATGGCTGCCGTCTTTGCGACCCATTGTGCCCATGGGCAGTGACATCGTCGAGTAGCCTGATGCGCTGGCATCCCGCATGTCATCTAGCGTCCGTCTTGACCGGCCTCCGACGGGCGACTGAAATGATCGCTACAGGTCCGCCACCAGCATCCTGCATGGAAATCGTAGGCCCGTCGCAAGCATCTTCGCTCTGTCAGATCGACATGCGTACGTATGCTTTCTTCCCTTGAGCTCAGTGACCCTTCGAAAGTGTCTCTCATCCTCGTGCTTGCGGCGCGCACTGACTCTATCAGATAGTGCCAGTAATGCGCTGCTGTGTACACGCTGTGCGGCAGTCATTATAACTAGGTTCCAGCATGATCAGCATATCATGCTCAAGAGCTGAGCACACTCCAGCCGGCCTTACTGCTGTTGCTGTTCGGGCAGAGCGAGAAATGGAGAACTTGCCTGGTGTTATGCAGCAATATTATATCTCGTGAGTCGACACCGACCAGCAAGGGCAGCCGGGCCTGTATAAGGCGTAAGATATAGCAAGTAGACGTTTGTCCCGCTGCTGACTTGCTGGCTGCTGGTCCATTCTGGGATCCCTCCCTGCCAGCGACTGAGAGCGTACAAGTCTTGCAGGTCCAGGAACGCACGTGCACCGATTTGCTTCAGTTGTGCAGTCCGGAAATACCGCCTGACTCCTCAGGATGACAGGCAGACGAGAATGAGTTTAATGATCCCTCGTAGGCTTGGCTCGCTGGTCTCACCTGTCGCTGAGTCCGTTTGAGAGCATTGTCCGTTTGTCGATCACGATCCAAGGACGCGCGAGAAGGAGTCCGTCGCAGGCTTCCCACCCGCCAGGACACCAATGCGAATACTCTCTATCGCCCTCATAGGTGAGTATGCCGCCATTAATTTCGCCGTAAGGGGCGTGCTGACTGGTCTCTGTTGCCAGGCCGGCAGAACCAGCCTCTGTTCGTGCAGTCATACGGCAAGCCCGATGCAACGGCAGAGGAGGATCTCAAATGGCACTTTGTAGCACACACGAGTCTCGATGTGTTCGAGGAACGTGGTGAGTGGTCTATGAGCGAGCATTGCACGGATTGAAGGACCAGTGCTGAACGTAACGTCTCTAACTATCGCCTTGTAGAAGCGGCGAATGTCCGTCAGAATGACCACTATGCGGGTTTGTTGCAAGTGATGGACGACTACGCCGTGTGAGGCACACATCTAAGCCAAGGCATGCATCATCAGCTCATTCTTTTGCTCCTAGCTATGGCTATCAGACGACTACGCGCGTCAAGATTGTGCTCGTGCTGGCATTGACAGAGGAGACTGTCAAAGACAGCGACATCAAGACAGTCAGTACTGAAACTGTGCTAAATACCTGGTCAAAACCGTGCTCAGTTATCTGTCTGCAGATCTTCCGGGCTATACACAATGCCTACGTTGGCTATCTCAGCAACCCATTCAACGAGTCCTGCAGCGAGCAACCAGACTATATTGCGCCACCCATCAAGAGTGCGGCGTTTGAAAAGAAGTTGCAAAAGATTGCACTAGCCGAAGATATCGAGATTGCCCAGACGTAGCCGACAGCGCTGGTCGCATTCGCCGCTTCTTCCTTCCGGGCGAGCCCATATGCAAGTGAAGAAGCGCCGCAGTGAGTGACCCAGCCTGTGTCCTTCCTCACAAGCTGCTGCACCAGTCCATTGCGACATGCACCACACGCCGTTTTATTGACCGCCCTCCTTGAGATCAGTGGAGCGTGCGGACAGATACGCGGCGGAGATCCCTCCCCTCACACCCTACATTCTTTTCGACAGGCTCACAAGAAAGTACTGATACTACTTCTTGTGGACAGCTTCAATTCCGAATGTCACAGCTTCGATGCCTCGCAGCGCTCCTTACCCCCGGCGTACGTGGCTGCCATCGACATATTTATGTGTCTTTCGCTGGTCACGACACCTGTGCAATGTCTGCTAGCGGGGCACCGGCTTCTCCCAAGAGATGCATAGACAGCCCGAGCGCTTCATCGCCATGTCCACCGCAAAGACAGGTCCAAATGTTCGCACTGCATTACTGCCGACTACAGGGTGCATGGTGCTGCAGATCCTGCTACAACAAACTGTTATGGCGGAGCACAAGAAAGCCTCACGAGTCATAATTTGCGTACAGTTATCGACAAATCTTGCGGCACTCTGTAGTCCAGGCCAGCTAGCCCGCTGGCAGCTCTCTTTCACAATGACTTGGTATTGGAATGTGAACAATGTCTGTGTCGAAGAGCTCGATGAACTAGTGTCAGAGAAGGTCAGCGATAGTGTAGCAGACCTAGAATCGACAAATGGAATTTACCTGCTCGTTAAGCACCCGAACCTTTGCACCAGCGTGCCGCCGGTACTCTTCAAAGATACTGGCCAAGTTCCACCGCTGCAACTTGCGTAGACACCCGACGACTGTGCCTGTCCGGTGTCTTCCAAGATTGCACATGACCACGAGCGGGTATGAGGATGGTTGCAGGATAATGTCACTGTAGGACAAGCCGTTTAGCGCTTTTGCTCGTGCGTAAGGATGGGAAAGAAGGCCTACAGGGCTTTCAGCACCACCTCTTCTGTTATCGGATCCCAAGCATTGGAGGCTTGAAGCACGCCTAGGTGATGAAGCTGTACCGACTGCTCTCGCAGGAAGTCAAGACTGATTGCGGGGGAGAAGCATGAGTGAAGTCAGCTTTGGTCTCCGCTGTAGACCCGGACCAGTCGACGGGCGGAGTCTAGACGCCACGCCACTCACAACCGCTGGTGTGGTTCTTCAGGTGCGAGCCAGATGAGACTCCGCAGGCCAAGTCTTTGTAGAAAGGGAAAGTTGAGCTCTGTAGGTTGAGCCTGTTCCAAAGGGCACAGTGTACATACGTGAAGCGACGTTCAGGCCGTTCATCAGCGTGGCGGAATGGGATTGCAAGACAGTGACAAAGGCCCGACTGACGCTGCGATAGAGGCCATCTTCGACAATGGCAAAGTTCTCTGGAGGAATGAGGACGCTGGCTTTGGTGAACTTGTTCTGTTTGCGGAGCTGCGACTGCCGCCGCGTATCGAGGTCCTGGGCGTCTGCCTCTTGCTCCTCGCTCGTCTTGAGGCTGAGCTCTCCGCCCTCTTCGCGTCCTTCGAGCGTGACAGCGAGTCCGTCAACCTTCATGCGCGTGTTTTTCGAGCTGGCACAAGCGCTGCTGCCATCCGCAGTACCTTGCGTCGTTGCAGCCATGATCTGGCTTGCTGAAGTGCTGGCCTCTGGCTCGTCGAGCGAGGTTGCCATCGCTTCGACTGGACAGTCCAGCCGCAAGCAAGGATTCTAGCACAATGACGTCCACCTTGGCCCTTGGCAGATGACTTCGTACTCGGACCTCTGGCACTGCTCGTCTTCGTAATGATCCTTGGACTCGGCCTCGATATCCTCTGCCTGTCCCGGCTAACGGCGCTGGTGGAGAGACGCGGAGTAGCCAGGCTGGCGCGTCGAGTCTTGACGGACAATGAGCTGAGCCTGCTCGGAGCAGAGCAGGTCCTCGTCGACAACAAGCCGGCCGCGGTCTTGAGGTTCCTGGCGGTGCGGTGAGCGGCAGACCACGCCGAGCGAGGGTCTGGCCTGTTCCATGATGCCCGGGCCATCCTCGTGGCGATTAGCCCAGCATCCAACTGACTTTTGACGATCTCGCATGCGCAGGTGGACTGCTAAAGAAGCTGCATTCAAGGCTCTGTCATCGCACAGGACCATCTCTTGGAAAGACGTCGAAGTCCTCAAACGGCCAGAAAGCGGAGGTCGCCCTCTGCTGTCCATGACGAACCGCGACTCTGCAGGGAAGAATGACCTTCGTCTACACCTGAGTGTCTCCCACGACGGTGACTACGTGGCAAGCACGGTGCTGGCGGAGGTTGTGCCTGCTCAGGCGCGTCAAGCACCTTGATGACCTTCTACAACTCCGGAGTTGTGGCGAGCAGTAGTCCTCCCATTTGCAACAGAAGGATGCTTGACTGGCAGCGATACGGACGCAAGATCTTCGACAAGACTCTAGAGGTCCAGTAGCGAGCAAAGACGAGGGATTTCGCCGAACTGGGCAGAGGAGCGCAATCGGACCTGTTCGAGGCAGTAGAGCAGGCCGTCTGGCCGTTTGCCAGGCAGGCAGCGCAATGGAGGCTGAAACGGAATGTATACAATGTAGCTCAAATATGTTCCCTTGTCTGTGCCTGCATATGCTGGAAATAAACTGCTCCACCGTGTGCCTTGTCTCGTACTTACCGCTGTTCCGAAGTGTTGCATCATAATCGCCTTCAGGACTTTAGCGATTTTTGGGCCGAAACCACTTAGGACAGCTTTCCCTCTCACCGACACCGTGAAGCGGCTTTCTGCCGTCAGCGGCACTTTCATCAACACGAGCAACCCACGTCTCTATCACGACACAGCGTGGACCTCGGCTACAACCACGCAAAGCTAGAAAGCTGCTTCTGCCAGGTCCGGAAGCCCGAGCGTATGGTGGTGGCTCTCTAGCGGCGGCAACACGACCTACAGCAGGCCAGCACGGCGATGGGCGATCAGTCGCTGGCACTCGTGTACAATGACCCGTCCAGGTATCAGCTAGCTGCGCCAGAGCCGTCGGTCTCAGTGCCGACTGCAAGCTCCAGCAATGCTTTGACCATACCTGCGGCCAGCCGGCCAGCGAGTGACCCCAAGACTGGCCTGAAGAACGTCCCGGCATTTCTAAACAAGCTCTACAGGTGGGCCTGAAGCTTATGCTCGCCAGCACTGGCATGCAGTTACCCCATGGAGGCAGCCTGAACTGACACTTGCTCGCCGATCACGTCGTTCACAGCATGGTCAATGATCCATCAACAGACAAGCTCATCCGCTGGACAGACGATGGATCAAGCTTCATAGTTCCCGCTCATGAGAAACTCGGCAAAGAGCTGCTTCCTCGCTTCTTCAAGCATTCCAACTTTGGCTCTTTCGTACGCCAACTCAACATGTATGGCTTTCACAAGGTGCCACATCTGCAGCAGGGAGTGCTCAAGCCGATGGACGAGGATGAAAAGGAAAGGTCCGAGGTACTCGAGTTCCAGAATGAAAACTTCCATAGAGACTCGCCAGATTTGCTCTATCTGATTCAACGGAAGAAGGGACTATCGACAGCTACTGCGCAAGGTTCTTTGGCTGGACGGCCAGACAGTGAAGACCCAGAAGGTGCAAACGTACGAGTACCTGGTGCGACAACCCAAGCGAATGGAGCTGCGAAGCTTCAGGCAGATCTCAGTCACATACTGAGCGAAGTCCAGGCTATCAAACGACATCAGTCAATCCTGTCAGGAGATCTTCGCGAGTTGCAGAATGCCAATCGATCCTTGTGGCAGGAGAATCTGGAGCAGCGCGCCAAGCACGACAAGAATGCAGAAACGATAGACAAGATTTTGAAATTCCTGGCTGGTGTTTTTGGAGGACGTGCACTGAGCGAGGGGGCGAGCTTTATGAGCGGCCATAACATTGCCGCTGCGGACAGCTCATCTGGGCTTGGACTTGGCTCATATGGGCAAGGGAGGTCCAATTCAAATGTCAACAGCTCAGAAAAAGCAAGTACACAAGCGGAACCGTCGTATAACGACCTTGAACTCGTTCCTGCAACCAAACGGCGGCGACTCCTGTTAAAAGATTCGCCTACAAAGCAAAGCGCTACTGTCAATCAGTCTGGATCCGCCCAGACGATTGATCGTCCTGTCAGCCAATTTGAGGAAATCGAATCAGATGAGGACATCCCGGTCCTTGCTGGACAACCCAAGACTCGGTCGAGCTCTGCCAAGGGTTCTTCGAGCTCTGGAACATCCCCGCAGGAGATCAACGCTTCTCGCTTTACGGATATCAAGAGTGTCAGTGCCGAGCCTCCGAATGAGGCGCGACCAGTCAGGACTGCCGAGACCGGCCAGCCGCCAACTGCAGATTTGGACATCAACAGTCTCATGAATAGCAACGATGTAGACTGGGCCAGCATCAATGCTATTCTCAATAATGGCAACCCCGCAAATGTGTCAAATACCAACGCCAGTCAACCATCTACTTCGAATGTTGACTATTCCAATACCGATTTCTCAAACTTCAACTTTGCCGATACAAACCTCTTCCCCAGCCTTGGTAACATATACGGCTCCAATGAGCCTAGCAATACTGGTACTGAAGGCATTCTTGCAAAGTACAGCCCGTCGCTATCCGGAGCTGGCCTTCCTGCCCAGACACAAGAATCTTCATCATACCCACTAGCGCTTTCGCCTAGCAATGCTAATCATTCGACAGCGGCAGCAACGACGCAAGCACCACAAGCGCAGGCCTTGACCAAATATGGCGATGCCCTCACGCATGTCAGCGATGAGAATGCCAAGATCAAAGAGCGGATGGATAGCTTGAGTGCTTCAATCGATCGCTTGGTTGCGCAGCTTCCCAGTGGCTTCAACTTCCAAGACTACAATGCAGGAAATAGCAATGGTGGCCCACAAGCCATGCCTATCCAGAACAACTACGATGACGAATTCGACTTTTCGCAATATCGTACGTGCCGATCCAGCGCTGATTGTCGTTCTCGCATGCTGACTTGTGCTTTCAGTCGACAACCCAAATCTTGATATGGATAGTCTGAGCAACTCTGATCAATCGCAGCAAGGTCAAGCAGGACAGTCGGGAGCTGTACCTTCAAATTTTGCCGCGTCGACAGGCAAGATTGCCGGCAGCTCCAATTCTTCAGACCTAGCCGGCAGGCCCAACAGCATCGCCCAAAGTGGCCTATTCGGCACGCTTCCTCGTAGTGCTGAATCACAGTCAGAGCAACTCGCTGGCCACGCGCCCCATGGCCTTCCATCGTCAAGCCTAGACATCGAGAATGCCGTAAAGGCAGAGCCAGCGCAATCTCCGCTTTCGTTAGAGCCAACGGCTCCCTCGGCGAGCAGTCACGCAAATGAAGTAGCAGGCAAAGCTCCTGCGCAATCTCAAAAGCAGCCAGCCAAGGCGCCTAGTCGCGGCGGCAAGAGACGTCTCTCGACGGCATCGACCGTTCAAAACGATCCTGGCTCAACGCAGCGGCGATCTAATCGGCAAAGAGGCAAAGTCTGAACATTTAGCCCTATTCCTCCCATTAATCATTGTAGAAGAGCCGCGCAGTGCTACGCCATGCTATATAGTCAGTATGTAGAGCTGTCGTGCTGTATCAGGAAAGCCGAGCGATGGAATACTGTTGCCGTGTCTGCTCGAAAGGTCATGAAGCTAGTGACATGAAGTTACATGTAGCCAAGTCAAGGGTAACATATAGCTTTGGTTTCCCCTTGTGTTACTGTCTTGCTTGCATGGTGGCCCTTGTTTCGAGCATGATAAGCGCGTGAAGACGCCGGACGCTTTACTTGACTGTGCGGCGGTTGCCTTTGCGCAAACAAACCATCAATAGGCGCTACCTGCACAAAGAAGCATGGCACCTCCGGCTCGACTGCAGAATCCATATGAGGAAGCTCAATGCGCAGTGCTGGGCCGCATACTGGTCAATGTTGTGCGTGACACGCGCGCCAGCTAGCAAGCACGCAGCTTACCGAAATGGTCTTCCCACAGGACAAGCTCAATGAGGCTCTTCTGGAGCTCACAAAGTCTCTCGGAGTAAGTACAGTCTCGGGGATGCTTGTGTTTTCCTCTCTGCTCACATCGCCTTGTCCGCATGACTTCGCGCGTATGCTACAGGAAGTCAACGCGCACAATCAGCAGATAGCCGTGACCACGGAGCACTGGAATAACTATGCGCGGAACGTGCACTTTAATTTGGAAAGTCAAGGCAACTTGCAGGACCCCGTCTAAATGCTACGAGGACCAGTCAAGTTGGCCTTGCTTCTTCACGATCACGGGTCCGAGCACGTCTCGCCAGGGTGATGCATCGGCAACGCAAGAAGAGCACGCGGACGCCCACGCCATCAGCAAACATGCATGAAACGCCTGACGGTGTGTGGTCTTCATGCTCTGTCAAGACTCTATTCAGGAGTGCGGGCTCCAATGCAAGACTGAGCGCGGAACGCGACACCTACAAGACTTGCGGGACATATTCATGCTTCTAAAGCTACACGATACTGCTCAATTACATGGATGCGTTGGACTAGCTTCCTCCTCGTCGAGGTGGCTTGAAAGCGTCGGAAGTCTCCTTGAGACTGAAGAAGAGGCTGGGCGGCGTGGACGCGCTCTCATGTGGACGTATGCCAAACCAGACTTGCACACCCCTCGAAGCCTTGCGAGCAATCTGTGCAAGATAGGCTTTCTTGTTCCTCCGATAAGATGTAGGAGGCCGATCGTAAATCTCCTCGAAGAGGAAAGCTGGACGGCTTCGTACAAAGCTCTCATCGTGATCCGTGCCCTGGCCTGTATCGTGACTGAGCTTGCTCTCCTGCCCGTAAGAATCTTCCGCATCGTGTGCTCTCAGCGTGCCTAGCTCGTGGAATTGGATAGCATGCCGGTGGAACCCAATTTTGACTGGTATGCCGCCTCTAGTTCCCTCGAAAAGGATCTGATCGAGGTAGAAGTAGATGCGGCTTAGGAAGAAATGGCACTCATTAGCAGACATTTGCAAGATGCAGATGTCGATGGCTTACTTCAAGATTCCGTGCGTGAAGAACCCTTTACGACCGTCCTTTTCCCAAAGTCCATGACTAGTCAGAAAGGCCACCAGAACGCGTCGCGCCATGGGCTTGTAGCAAATACTGCTGCGATATTTCGGCGAGAAATCGTAATCGTAGCGTCGCAACTGAGCTATAGAACTGCTGTTCCTGCGATATATATCGTCCCACAGCAAGTACCACCATTGGCTGGCAGTGTTGCTGTTCACTGCGCGCATACGCTCGCGCATAAGATCCACAGCGCCAGAATACGTCTCGGCCATAGCTTTTGTCAATGGATCTTTCTCTCTTGCGAGTGCGTTCTCCAGTTCGAATTTATCGAGATGTTCATTTGCGTAGATGTCCGTCAAAAAGGCATAAGATGGCTTGGATGCTTTGCCCTCGATCTCTTCGCGAGAGTATCTGCGGTACCTTTGGAATTTGTCGATGATAGCGAGCGTGTTTTGCTCTATGACTTCCCTGTTGATGTGTAGCAACCGAGCTAATGTCGCAGTAACAGCGAAGTCTGCACCGAGACCAATTTGTTCACTGGTCAAGACAGCCTTCACCCCGTTCTTGTATTGCCCATCTGTCTTCAGATACCTGCCGTCCTGATAGTGAAGCGTGACCTTGAAACCTGAATTGAAGCTAAGCTTGAACTCAGCTTCTAGCGGTTTCCTTAAACACAGCTACTAATCTACTTACTTGTAGCCTCGCCAGCAGCGCTTGGCATTACGTTCGATCCTGAGGACACCATAGCTGAAGCGTATTTGTGTAGTAATCTCTTCTGACTTGCGGGTTCTAAGCATGCCGCTAGGAATCGCTTGATCCGCAATGTACGGGTAGTATACTCGACACCCTTCCAACGCTCTTAAAGCTAAGCGGACACGTCGACCTGAGATAGCTTCGGGCGAAGTGTTCTGGGCAACATAAGTTTCTAGGTCTTTTTCGTCTGTCAGGTATGCCACCTTGCCATCTTCATCGTATTCGAATATCAGCGTAAAAGGAAATGGTAGTGCCATGGCTTTTCCAAAGAAGCTGTTTTGTCGAAAATGCGGGCCTGTAAAGGAGGGTGACCAATATACGCAATCTGGTCCGGTAAAGTCTTGAAGAATGATGGCCTGTAACTGGGACAGCCGACTTGACGGACTACGCAGTCGCGCAACGGCAGCGACGTAATTGCACAGACCAATCTCGCGGAGAATCTGTATGTTAAGCAAATAGGCTCAACTCTCAGATGATTTGCACGTAGAGAAGGTTGTATTCGAACGAGACGAACCTGGAGATTTTCGACATGTCTTTCGCCCTGACTACCCTTGAAGCCAAGCAAATAAGGTGGTAAGGTCATCTGCGTGTCTGCTGTGCTTTTCTCGTTTGCAACATTGTAGAAGACCAGAGAACTGCCTTTGTTATCCTTGATCTTGAACTCAGGTTCCGCCAGTAGCAGAGTTGACAAGGTCTCTTGCTGGATGCGGCGCATGACATGCTTGGCCGTATCCAATTCGGGTGAGAACACGTCGATGGAGAAATCCAGCCGTCTCTGCCAAGTCTTGATGATTCGTTGGGCGACCAAGGTTCCTACGCAAGCGAAATAGCCGTTGAAGAGGTACGAGACCGCCGTGATGAACACCAGGAGCCATCCGCCATAGGCCGCCTTGCCCGGAAGCTTTAGCGCTGCGGCGAGACCTAGTATGGCGATGACAACATATGCTATTCGAGAACACCAATCCGAATTGTTCTGAAAACGATCGTTGAAAGGCTTAGCCCAGATTTGCAAGACCATCCAGCAGACCATAAAGCCAAGCTGAGAAGAAAGCGAGTCAGTCCAGTTGAAACACATCTGTCCACAACTTGCCACTTACGATTGTAGATTGCCGAATTACATCCAAAGTAGCGCGGTGCCGATGTCGAAATATGCAGTTGTCCTGTTATACATCAGTCAGCTCGCCTCCGCCATGTGCACACTTTGTTCCTACCTTGGTTAAGAGCGTGATACAGAGCACGTTGATGAGCTTCAGTGCCATGTAAGCACTCTTAAAGCCAGCCCAAGGTTTACGATACTCATTGTAGATAAAAGAGAGAGGTGATTCATCGCGCTCAAGCAACCGATTATATTCCGCTCGTAGATCTCGCCGCCGTTCGCCGAGCTCCGTGTACAGGTCAACCTTTGGGACTTGGTTCTGCACCGCCAGCCACAGTCGAATTGGGAACCAAATAGTTACGACCAGCACGGTCACAGAGGCCACCATCATGATTGGTATTGCCCAGTTCAACCCAGTTGTGCGCATGGTGGTAGTATAGCAGAAGTCCAGAGGGTCGCGGAAGTTGTCCGTCGGGCCTAGCGGAGGTGGCTTGGGATCATCCGTAGCCAGGTAGTAGTTGTCGACAGGCCAGTAATCGCTTGTCCATGCCAAAGCACCAATTGCTATTTTCGAGAGCGGAAGATAAAGAGAGGTCACCATGAAGACGACGAATATCCTGTAGGCGCGGGAGTGTCGCACCCGGCTGTGCCATTTCATCCGTTGCGCTGAGCCACCTTTGCCTTCGTCATCGTCTGGGCACACCCAGTAAAGTCCTTCGCTTGTACTTGGTCTAGATGTGCTCTGCTGCCGACCTGGTCCAGATAGCTGATTCGCCATATACCTAAATTCCCAGCAGCCTATAAAACATAGAGCGGTGAAAACCCAAAGCCAAAGGATCGCTTTGCCAAAAGCAGACACAAAGTCCAGCCCCAGCACACTAGGAATGACTGTAAGGATCACGTATCGCGTATGGGGAACGGTAGGAACCTGCGCCAAGCCAATTGTAGAGTCTGCAATAGTTGAATTTGACAACCCGTGCCTAATGCCTGATAAGACAGCCGATGAGGACGTCTCGGCGATGTTTGGCTTTGCGAAATTTGTCACAGACCCTATGATCTGTATGAGATCTCGAAAAGCCTCGACACGAATAAGGGAGACGGCATAGGTTGAGCCTTCGGCGCCCAATACTGCGTCAATGCCAGTAGCGAGAAGCACATTGAGGGACACGAGCGGAGTTTTGGAGGTGCGGTTATACTTGAGGTCTGTGACGGTGATGTTCGGCGGCAAGCGATGCATCGGAGGGAAGATGAGCGCTCGCTTTGCATGTTCCGAAAATTCTTGGCTCGTCGCGCTGAGTTTCTTGTCTTGATCTTCCATTTTCGCATAACTTCCTCGCCTGCTCCTCAGAACGCGAGTGAGCTTATGCAGAAAACCGGGCTGATCTATCTGCTGTCCTCCAGCCAGCCATTCATTCCATCCCTTGAGTTCCTGTACCGACATGACTTTCTCCGGTTGTGAAAAAGTGACCTTGGGTATGTTGTCGATATAGTCATCCAGCAGAGGTAACTCGAGAGCTTTTGCGTCTGGTGCAAAGACATTGTAGGCGGGAATGTCTGCTGTCAGGGTGCTGAGCTTGCCGTTCGAATGGGAATTTGGCAGGGTTGGCCTATTCTTCGGCAGGATTCCCTCGCTGCTATGAGGGCTGTGATATCCCTCCGGATCCTTTTCCTCCTCTACGTAGGCATCATCCTCCTTCTCTATCTCTGCCTTTGCTACCCCCGTACTTGTATTGCTGTCGGTAGTGCACGCAGCGACAAGAGTAGCCAATGAAGACATCGAATCCGACGCGACTGCCCCAGTTACACCGTTGAGTAGGTTCTTGGCTCCATCGGCGTTGCATGAGCTGTACGAGGGCGCTGGATCGCCTTCGTCTGTCAGTCCCACCTCGAGAGCCGGAAGTCGACCAGTCCGGAAACGTTCTTTTATCGGTATGGGTGTCTTTGCAGCGGCTGTGATAGCTGTCGCAAACGGCTTAGAAGGTTGAGACTCAGATCTGTACAGCTTTTGCACTATTGCCTGGTGTGCTTGTTCCCCTGACACATTCGTAACATTTGTCTTTGATTCCAGGGGCACAAGCGGACTGGTTTTCGCTGCGCTCCGCAGGGCTGCAGGCGAGGACGACGGAGACTTGTCAGCCGCAGTCTTGACTGTCTTTGGCCTTGTGCCAGTAGTGGGAGTCGATATCGGACTTGACCTTGATGGAGTCGGAGCCCCAATCAAGCTGACCGAGCGCGGTGTGCTGGTGGCGAGCGCACGTGCATGGATTGGCGTCGATGTTGACGTTGTAGCAGAAGTATGAGCGGGCACAGACGTGTGTCGGCGTTGTTGAGGCCGTGTAGGGTTGGCGGGGGAGCCATGCCTGCTGCTGCCGGGCGAATTGGACGCTGAGGCAGATGCATCATCCAGCTGACGCTGCTCGAAGAACTGGACGAGCGTGGCGATCTTGGGCGGCATTGCATGCCTGCGCTGGTCAGCACTCTCTCTGTGCACTTCTTGAGAGTCGTCTCTAGGCGGTTCGAGGTAGCATGAGCTGTTGGTAAGCGCTCAGGTGCGTCGCAGTCGGATGTCTTGACGTTGTCACGCGGACGAAGTCAGGCGAAAGCAGGCAGCAAGCACTGCAATTTGGCAGAGCAGAGACTATGCCAGTCGACGAGTGATGCTGATGTACGGAAGACCTGCTTCTGACGGTGTTGACAGTCACAAAGCAGTTGAAGGCTGTTGAAGGTCACCCATCTGACGCCCGACCGCCGCCTGAGAATGTTTGCGGACGTGCCTGTTTGGACTCGAGGTTGGCTCCTATCGAGGTCGCCGCACGGACGCGAGGCGCGACTGTTCCGCAGTCTCTTGACTCATTCCTGCTGCTTGAAAGTACGCGGAAGGGTAAAGTTATGCTCCTCTCGCCAGGCCAGCTTGTAGCTTGCCCTCGTTATTTGCAGGAAGTAGTCCATCCTGCATGACCTGCGAAAGCTGCGATGCGATGAAGTGAGTGTCGAATGTCTATCAGCAAGGCTGACAAGTGCTCCTAGCCGTCGTATCTGTTGTTTCGACTTGTCCCTGTCCTTCGCAACCAGTGCGAGCACTTGCAACTAGCATCGAACACGAGCTGCTCTCTTACTCTACCACGATGCCCCAGTTTGCCACATCCTCGTCCTGCACAGCCTGCCCAGCGTCACTGCAGTGTCTCGCCTCTGCTCGAACTCGGAGAATACCAGCACCACCGACTGGACACCACCAATGACACACACTACACATTCTCAAAGGCGCACGCTGCTGCTGGTCGCCTTTGCAGCGCTCTTCGGTGAGTCGACAGCCAGGTCTTCCCGTCGCATCTGGGCCAAGAAGTGGTTGCTGATGCTGGTGACTTCGATGACGCTTCCTGACCTTCTCGACACGCAGGCCGCTCGCAGGCAGCATTCGGCAACAACTGCTACTACGATGCAAGTGGATACGAACGATGTGACGCAATGAACTATGTACGTCCCATTCGTCTCTCTCAGCGTCCCTCATAAACCACGTCTGCCTAGCCTGTTTGAGATCGAGGCGAGTCCAGAAAGTTGGCTGACCCCTGCGTTGCGTTTCGAATGCACAGGGAGCTAGAGTCGGGATCGCCATTGCTATCCGTAGGTCGCAATTGGACAAACCGCCTGTTATGCGAGCGCCATGCTTACGCAACGGGTGGCTGACACAACGTGTGATCTTCTTGGCTGATGCCGTCGTCATTTTCTCCAATGCAGTCGCGCTTCTGCTCGCCATCGTGCTCAGCATGTTCTACGCAAGAAAGCGTCGTCTAGCCCGCTATCGGCAGCAGTCGCTGCAAAACAACGTGACCCGACCAGGCGCACCTTCAGGCTACTACGGCGGATCGTCCTATCCTCAAAATGGAGCATTCGGCTATGCACCCCAGCAGGCATACAATGGTCCTCCAGCTGGTCCAGGCCAATATTATGAGCAACAATCGAGGACGTTTGACTATGGTCCAGACGCAGGAGGATATGCTGGCGCTCCACCGCCAAAATACGAGCCGCCCGCGCCTGGCACTCAGACTATGACCAAAGGTCCAGAGGGACAGCAATCTGCCACTACTGGTTCCGATCAAGCTGCCGCTGCGCAATATTATGCACCACCAGCTGGAGCTCCTCCGGGACACGCTGCTGGCAACGACAACAGAGTCTAAGACCGTCCCTTCTGCACTACCGTGATAAATCCCACAGTCAAACCAACATTCCGCTCAGTCCAGCAGACTTGTGCTGTTAATATCCTTCCGTCTTTCACTTGTATCGCGTGGCGACCTCTCGAGGTTGGACGAGCGTTTGGCCAGAAGAAGCATCGCCATGAGCCCTCTGTATCGCTAGGCCTGCCGACAATTGTGTATGTAGAGTCAAATTACACACTTCGAAACTTAATATACAAGAGTTCTTCTTCTGTGCCTAGCTTGATGCACATCTTGAGGTCTTCAACTTGTCTTCATTGCTCCTGCACAGTGCTCTTTATCGATTCCTGCTCTAGCTTCTTCACTCAGAACGGAACCCGTCGAGTCAAGCGGAGGTAGTAAAGGATGCCGGCACCTGCACCGCCAAGATGAGCAGCGGATGCAACGACGCCATTCTATGCGCAATTATATCCATGTCAGCTTATTTGAGCTAGTTACTACATAGAATGAAAGCAAGCTTGAAGCTTACGGGCTGGAAGAGTGCGCGGTACATATCGTACCCGATGATTCCGGTAACTGCCAGCTATCGAATTCGAACTAGTCAGCCCACATCATCTGCATTGCCAAACTTCAGCGCAATAGTGCCTACCCAGGCCGGGACTGGCACAACCATCATCATGAGAATCTTGTTTTGCGGGAATGCCATCGCATAAAAGGAGAGAACTGAGTCGAATAATACGAATTCGCAATCAGCCTAACTGTAGAAAAAATGCAAAAGGACCAGAGACTGCACACCTCCACTTATGGCACCACTTGCTCCTATGATGTAACCACCAACACCGCTGTTATTGCTGCGAAAAGCAGACCAAATCATCTGGACGCCATTTCCCGCCAAGCCAGCGAGAAGGTATAGGCCAAGGAATTGCGAAGCCGACATTGCAGCTAGCGTAGCATTGCCCATGAAGTAGAATGAAATCAAATTGACGATGATGTGGCCAGAGTCCATGTGCGAGAAACATGATGTTATCAGAGTCCAGGGACGCGCGAGGTTCACCCACGCGGCTGCGAAGTTTTTATACATGAATTCGAGAGGTCCAAAGTCGCGGAAGCTAGAGATTCACTTGTCAGGTCAAAATACTGATCAAGTACCCTTAAATGATGCGAACTGCTTACCGCTTTGCGGTGTTTCGGGCGTACTCCCAACTCAGAAAGACAGCAACATTGGCTGCGATGATGCCAAAGAAGAGCCATGACTGAACGTAAGAAGTAAACAAATCAATGAATGCCGTGCGAAATAGAAGCCTTTTCAGAACTCGCTCCTACTTTTGGAACTCTTCGGTCAATGACTCGCTGCAGCTTCTTTATCGGTCCTGAGCGTTCAGCTTGCACAGGTCGTCCAGCATACCAATTCGACCTCGCGGCTCGTAGTGCAGGCCAAGTAGAGAAAGACCGACTTTTTAAAGTCGTCTGACTTGAACGAGCTGATGGCGTTATTGAGGAAAGCAGCCTGACGGGATGTGCATTGTGTCCTGTCGAAGAGGCGAAATTACGAATTGATGCAGGCCACGCAGCAGACTTTGAAGCGCGGAAGTTAGAAAGGAAGGAAAAAGTCGTCCCATTTGGAAGGACTAAACTCTCATTTGTGATGAAAAATCTCCCGAATGCCAGCTTTGCTGTTGATGTTGCCAGACGTGAACGCGTATGCAGCGTGATCGGCGCATGGAGAGTCGACTGCATGGCTTGCGGCGAAGCGGTACCAGGTCACTTGTAGACCTGTCAGACCAATCGACTTGCAGTCTTCGGTTAAGCCTTGGTACCAGCGAGTTGTGAGGGTATGATTGGAAGCAACAGGCTCGCTCACGGGATGTGAGAGGGGCAAGCATTCTCGCCACCGCGTATTGCGCACAAGTCAGATGTCTAGGAGAATGTGCATACGTAGGACGTGTTCTATGCTGCGTCCACTTCCGTTCTGAAGACGTGATCGACATTGAGACAAGCTTTAATCTATAGTTGCAAACTGCTTCTGGCGCTGTCTATATCTACATTTTGGCCACTCGCGGAGCCTACAGAATCTCTTCGGGGCAGCCTTCTCGAGCTTGCAAGCTTTCTTCGAGAGGGCCTCTGCGATGCCGCAGCACTATCACCTTGACTTTGACCTGAAGCCAATGACTTCGACTGGCTCGGAGAGACCGGTGTACCATCCTCAAAGTGAATGTGGGATAGCGACGAAGTCCGAGGTTGCCGATGAACGCTTCGAGACAACGTACTACTACCGCCGGTGGGCGATAGCGGGATATCATCGATGACTGAGGTGTGTCTTGTAACTATCGACAGTCTTGGTGATTGCGGCGGTGTGATGAGAGAAGCCGATGTATCGGTCAAACCGGTATTCTGAATGAAATGTGACATTGAGCTCGATGCGCCAGACTCTTCCATGTTCCCGGACGTATCGTCCAGAACCTCCAGGTCATTCGAAGCGCCCTTGTCCCGGAGCAATGAAAACTGCCCAGATCGTGACGCTGGACGCATGGGTAACGGCCGCTCGAGCTTGGTGGTCTTCGGGGAATCTGAAGATCCGATAGATAGCTTGGCAAGCGGCACATCGTCTTCTAAAGATGCATTGCCCTGCTCAGGAATTTGAGACAGGCTGTGTTCCTGTTGATACGGCGACAGCGGCTGTCCCGACACCAAGCTTCCAGTGCGAGAGTGGTCGAAATGGCCATTCCTGCCGTTGCCAATCTTGTAAGAGCCTGCTTGACTAGCGGATGCTGCTTTGACGTGGGTGCCGGGTCGGAAGGCTGTAGTAGGGGACGGTGTGCGAGAACGGTGCAGAGAATGATCCAGAGACTGTGGGAGACCAAGACCCAGGCTGCTGGCAGCCGGTCCAGAGTACGACGTCCGCCGCGATGCCGACAAGGGTGAAGCTGACTGGTTATCCTGTTGCAAGGTTGCGCTTGCGCGCCTAGCTGACGAGCTAAGTAGCAAAGGTTTCGGACCCGAGCCCCTGCGCTCGCCGAGCACGACAACTGGGCTTCCTGTTCCTTCTGGAGACAGCCAACGTCCGGCATATGTAGTGGGTGGAGTAAAAGGTGGATCCATTTGCGGACTGGGTGGCCTGACCATCGTCTTTGCTGCTCCAGCGGCTCCGTTCACCTTGCTCGACATGTCATTGCGCCACTTTGAAAAGGTCGACGGTGCAGAATCCTTGAGCTGCAGCGCGGCGATATAGGAATTGGTGGTCATCTTGTTCAGCTGAGCCGCCGTATCGCTCGAGACCAGCGTTTTGGCATACTTGTTGAACAGGTTCGATGCCGAGGAGGGCATCGTAGTTGCAGGCGAAGTGTTTGCCGAGGACTGAGTTGGCGATGTCCAAGTCCTCTCGAGAGCCCCTGGAGCAGTGACATTCGAAATATCGCTTGCGTCGTCCGGAAAGTCTGTCTCGCGCTGCTTGAAGAGGCGTTGACGCAAAGCGCGAGCTGTGGGATTGGCAGATAGACTGTTCGCTGCGCTCGCCAAGGTTTGTCTCGCCGTGGTGAGATTTGGACCTGGCGTTGAGGGAAAGGCGTCGAATTCTCCACCATCGACCACTGGGGAGTTTGGGACAGAAGAGTACGAAAAAATCTCCATGCCTGTCAAGGCCGATGTGATCCGGCGCTCGCGAATCGAGAATGCAAGAGTGAGAACGGTATGCACGTCCTCACAAACGTAATTTTGCAATGTGCTGATGCAAGTGGAGAACTGCAGGAGGATACGGTACAGTCACAGTCAAGGACACATCCAAGAGAGCAGGTTGCACACTGACGATACTTACAGACGAAGAAAGAAGTTCATGCCGTTTGATGAGGACCATAGCCACGCAGAGATCAAGAAGAAAGGCACGAGCTTCGCTTTCACCGCGAGAGGTAGCCTTACCCGGCTTGCCGGTAGTATCGGCTAGCATTGAAAACAAGCTATCCCAGATTCGAATCAGTTCCGGTATCCGAAAGTCCATGGCCAGTAAGCATGTGATCCATCGAAGGGCGTAGAAAGTTCTGAACGTGCGATATGTATACTCAGCACTTTACGTCTCCGACTAGTAGTTTCAAGCCAGCATGCAGACATACGGCTGAATCTCTTTGCGTGTATGCAAGTCATATGCCAGCTCGGCGTCTATCCAATGTAGCTGCTTTGCATAGCGTCGCAGAGCGGCTCCAAGTCCCGTTATCCCGCTCGATGGGGTATCCGCTGCCTGACTGTCGTTGAAACTGCCATCCGAATCTTGCACGTAGAAGTCACCAATCTCAGCCATGAGAGTTGAGAAGGCCCAAAAGCAGTCGGCTTCTGCTTCTCGATTCTCGCTTGACAAGCAGAAGACGTAGTATAGCGGCGCGATGAGCTCGGACATGCCTTGTACGTAATGCACCGGATTCAAAAGGGCATAGATATAGAGCATGCGGATGAGTCTTTCGAAGTTTCGCTCTTCTTGGCCGGCGGACTTGTTCGGGGAATGGAGCTCGGACGAACTCTTGCCTATGCTCCCTGTCTTGCGTGGTGACAAGTTGTATCGCTCAGCTATTTCGCTTTGACGGTGCGGGTGCAGCGCATCAAGACGATTGAAGATGGACCGGGATAGCGGTTGCGCATCTTCTGGACCTCGAGGAGCTATCTGCGAGAAGAAAGCGTAGGAAGTCTGTGTCCGACGAACATCCTTGTCAATGTCGTCAAGCCAGTTGTCCTGAGGTGTGCGGCTTCCTGCTCCAAGCTAGACATTTCAGAAAGCATGCAGGAGCCTATTAGACTGGATTTGGGCATTGGAAAGGACGACATACGTCGGCTAAGGTATCTTCAGGCAACAAGTCATGCGCCAGGTCGCGGTACTGCTTCCGCTTGCGTTGCTTCGAGGCTGCTCGTGCATTGACGTTATTCGGGGTGCTAGTCGCGGGGTCCGCAAGGTCGACGACACCCAGCAGCGCACGCCAGGCTTCCGCGCGCAGGTCGGCGTTTTCTGGTATTCCATGTAGGCAAGCTGCCCTCAGGGAATGCGCATGTAGGTGCTCCTCGCTGAGCAACCTGGCAAACTGCGCCTCTCTGTAGCATGTCGCGTGATCGCAACCACACAACATGGTGATTTAGGCCATTAGCTCTCGTGACGAAAGGGCAGAGGACACGAGCGCGCACCTGTCATGTTGCATTATCTCTCTTCATGTGCTCTGCATGCCCGCTGCTGCTATGTCTGTTCCTCGGGCCTTTGTGGCAGCGCGCCTCGAGTAGTTGCCTCAAAGAGGACCAGGACTGGGCTCTGCTCGCCTCCGACACAGCTCAGCGGGCGATAGCGCCGACACCCGCGCCAGAGCAGGCTGCCAGCTTAGGGGCAAGCAGGACAGTAGTACAACAGGCGTAGACCGCACTATCGCCCGCCATGGTGCTCTTCCGCCGCAAGAAAGCGAGCGACGACCCAGACAACGAGGTCAACGCCGAGATCCGCGAGACCAAAAAGTGGATGCACCGGCCAGCCAGTGGGTGCAGAGAGTGTGGTGTTAGCTTGTGTACAGTGGTCTGATGTCGTTGTCTGTCCTCGTTCTCCGTCAGACACTGCCTTCAAGTGAGCACTCGGTCCTGCGTTGCGCGCCTTACTGCTCCTTGCTGACACAGGCGCGTAACGCTCTGCAGGCAACAGCGACTCAAGGCGTGGCAGCCCATCCTCACGCCCAAGACAGTGAGTGCGAGTTGACTGGACTTGCAAGAGCTGCGGTTGTATTCACTGGCTGCCGTCCTACAGGTCCTACCCACGTTCTTCCTCATCGGGGTCATCTTTGCACCCATCGGCGGCGTGCTCCTGTGGGCTTCCAACAAAGTCAGCGAATTCACCATCGATTACACGCAATGCCAGTTCCAGGCGCCCAATACATCATTCGCCGACATTCCCAGCGACAAGTGGTCGTATCGTCTTGCTGGCGACCCGACGACTCCCATTGTCACGCCCCAGTGGCAGTTTCAGCGCGATGAGACGCAGACCAATGTCGCCCTGCAGAACAGATGCACGATTCAATTCACCGTACCACGCAACCTCGACCATTCTGTATTCATGTACTACAAGTTGACAAACTATTACCAAAACCACCGGAGATATGTGCGCAGTTACAGCTCGGACCAGTTCAAAGGCCAGCCAGTCAGTGCCGACACACTCAGCGGAGGCGATTGTGATCCCCTATCAACTCGCGACAGTCTGCCTATCTACCCTTGTGGCCTCATTGCAAATTCTGTCTTCAATGGTAAGCACAGAGGCAACTGCGAATTTCCCCTCGCGTACCGGCCAGTATTGCTGATGGACCAGCCCTGCAGACACCTTTTCTACGCCTACGCGGATCCAGGATGCAGGCTCGACAGAGACAGTCTCGGTGCCGTACACCATGACTGACCGGGGAATTACCTGGCCTGAAGAAGGGAGAAAATATGAGTTTACACGCTATCAGCTGGATGGAGCGGTGCCTCCGCCAAATTGGCTAGAACGCTATCCCAACGGCTATACCGCAGAGAATGGCTTCCCTGATCTATCGCAGGACGAGCATTTCCAAGTCTGGATGCGAACGGCTGGACTGCCTACCTTCAGAAAGCTATACTATCGGAATGATAACGATGATATGGCAGCCGGCCGCTACTCGATAGATGTTTTCATGAGTACGTTTCGATAACAGAACCAGCAGTCGCAGCTTGGTACTAACTTTGAACTATGACTGACCAATGTTTACATTCTCTAGACTACCCGGTCGCTCAATTCGGAGGCACCAAGTCGATAGTGTTCAGCACAGTCTCCTTTATCGGCGGCCGAAATCCCTTCCTGGGCATTGCATATATCGTCGTTGCAGGCATCTGCGTCCTCTTCGGCTTGTTGCTGACCTTGCGGCATCTCATTAAGCCACGCAAGCTTGGCGACATGCGATACCTCAGGTGAGCTTCTTGCGAGTTCGTTCCACCTCGATGGGCAGCTAAAGCCTTCGTTCTCTTCCAGCTGGAATCAACCTGAAAAGTCTCGTTGATCGGCGTAGACCGTCTGCATTACAGTATGGTGGATGTACATTATATGTTATTGTAGTTGTAACAATCCAGGAAAGTGTGCTTCCGTGTCAACTGACTCGTGACCGAAATAGTGTGGCGATGGAGAGGTGGCCCCAGCCGAGTGCCCTCGCGCTGCTTGCATCCGCAGCGAAACAAGTGGTGCTCACAACCAGCACGCACTCGGTGTCGACATGTCTACTACTGCAGTATCGCTGCTGACAGGCCTCTTGCCGGGCCTGGACTCGCACATCACGAACTACGTCTCCGGCATATGGGACGAGCACGATGAGACGATTTCAGACGATGACAGCGAAGACGGGCTGCGAGACTTTGTGCGACCCCTGCTCGAGGGCGAAGGCGTCGATGAAGAAGAGATCAATGCTGTCATTGAACAGATCAGGTCGCTGCGCCCAGCGTCTGCCAGCACGAGTGCACGTCCTGCAGCAAAGCGCCTCGACAAGGCAATCGACATGAAGAGCAACACGAGCGTGTCCTTCACGGCTGCGATGGCGAAGGGTGCAGTAGACATTGAGTCCACTACAAAGGGACGGAGCACACAGGTCGACCTGAAGAAGCTGGAGAAGGCAGAGGCCAAGATCAAGGCCAAAATGGAAAAGCGTGCCCGGAGGACCGTCGAGTTTGAAGGCAGCAAGCTAGTCGATGCTGCAAAGGCACAGAAGGCGTACGAAGAGATGTACATGGCAGTCAATCCTCTTCAACTGGCTAGTGCCAACAAGGGCAAGTCAAAGGATATCTTGCTTGATGCCATCGATGTATCCTTTGGATCTAATCAGATATTGAGCGGTGCGAGGTATGTACTGCTGCTCACAATTTATTGAGGCTACACAAATTGATTCTAAATCTCTCACAGTCTTACTTTGGCCCATGGTCGGCGCTACGGCATCATTGGTGACTTGAAGCTCGCTGACACCCGGAAGTGAAGAGGCCTTACTGAAATGTTCTTGTCGTCAGGTCGCAATGGTGTCGGTAAATCGACACTTTTACGTGCCATGGCTCTCCGAGAGGTCCCCATACCTTCTCATATTACCATTCTGCTCGTCGAGCAGGAGGTTCTGGGCGACGATACCCCGGCCCTTGAGTCCGTCCTGAAAGCAGATGTTTGGCGAGAAAAGCTCATGGCCGAAGAAAAGGAGCTGAATGCCACGCTGAACTCTGCTGAAGAGACGGAAGCAAATGCCGCAGGCGACGACAACGCCGATATTCGCTCTGCTCGTCGTACAAAGGACGACGCCGCGGTACGATTGGGCGAAGTGCAGCAATTGTTGGTCGAGATGGAAGCGGATACAGCACAGAGCCGTGCCTCTGCTCTTTTGGCCGGTCTCGGCTTCTCTCAAACAGATCTTACCAAGCCCACGAGGACCTTCTCTGGTGGTTGGCGCATGAGGCTGTCCCTGGCAAGAGCGCTCTTCTGCAAGCCTGACCTTCTCATGCTCGATGAGCCGTCCAACAATCTAGATCTCAATGCTTTGGCATGGCTTGAAGATTACCTGCAGACGTGGGAGAGCACCCTGGTCGTCGTGTCTCACGATAGGAGCTTCCTCGATGCAGTTGCAACGGATATCGTCTGGCAACACTCGCAGCGCCTGGACTACTTCAAGGGCAACTTTTCGCAGTTTTATGCTACGAAAAGCGAGCGGGATCTCAATCAGAAGCGCGAAGTCAGTGCTCACATGCTTAGTAGTCGCGGCGTTGGCTTACTGACTATCGTGTGCTTACACAGTATGAAGCGCAAATGCAATACAGGGCGCATTTACAAGCCTTCATCGATCGTTGGCGGTAAGTGCTTCCGAACCGACTAAGGATGTATGCTGATCCGTATTTGCTCAGCTACAACGCCAATCGAGCACCGCAAGCTCAAAGCAAGATCAAGATCCTCGAGAAGCTGCCTCAATTGGAGCCGCCCGAGGAAGAGGAGTCTATGTCATTCAAGTTTGCCGAAGCAGACAAGATTCAACCTCCTTTGCTGCAATTGGACGAAGCATCGTTTGGCTACAGTCCTGAAAAGCTCATTCTCAATGGTGTCAGCATAGATGTGGACTTCGACTCTCGCCACGGCATGATTGGACCCAACGGGTAAGCGCCTGGCAGACTGACATACCCCATATTCATTCAATCCTGACCGATGTTCTTCTTTATTCAGAGCCGGTAAATCCACCTTGCTCAAGCTTCTCACTGGCGAGAACGAACCTACTACCGGCAAAGTCACACGAAACGGTCGATTACGCATCGGCTATTTTGCGCAACACCATCTGGACCAACTTGATCTTGATATCTCGCCGGTCGCTTTCTTGGCTTCTCGCTTCCCCGGCAAGGACGAACAGGAGTACCGACGACACCTGGGAGGATTTGGCATTACGGGAATGACTGGCTTGCAGACACTCAATACGCTTTCGGGTGGTCAAAAGAGCAGAGTAACCTTTGCTCTGCTGTCGCTTCAAAGGTGCGCGATGGCGGTTGGATTCCCTCTTCGCGTACGAACAACTGAAGCAACTATCTTCTCGCTTCTGTTAGACCTCACGTCTTGTTGCTTGACGAACCGACCAACCATCTCGACCTCCAGGCGATGGTGAGCAATTTGGATGTGTCCAGGTTTGGCAGGAATAACGCTGATTGTCGCGCCTTGCTTCAGGACGCCCTTATGGGAGCGCTTAAGGTGTGGAATGGCGGAGTGATCCTCATTTCCCACGACGAGCGATTCATCAACAACGTATGCAAACAGCTTTGGGTGGTCGCCGATGGCACTTTGACCAAATGGTGCGTGAGGAAGCCACGGCCTTGGTCCTGACTTTGACTGATCGTACATCTTGATTCATGTTTCATCATTACAGGAAGGGCGATGTCAGCTCGTACAAGGTATTACCGAGCTTCCACGAGTGTCCTGAGGGGAATTTGCTGACGTTCATCTTACTTGTGCCAGTCCCTCATCGTCAATGCCCCGAAGAACAAGCCGACGTAGGCTCCCGAAATACTCGGTTGCACACCAAGACTTTCTCATGCGCATTCGCTTATTGTTGCAGTCTCTGCGTGGTTACGCTTGCAGAAGACCCTGTTGCTAGGCGTCATACGTACTATGTCTTTTCGGTCTGATGAGCTTAACAGGCGCTGGATTAGACAAGACCACTTTGCGCTACTCTTTCCGCTGTTGACTCACGTAGCTCGTGCGCTTTCGTATTCCTGTATATCATACGTTATCGCTTCAGAGGACTCTTCACTATTTCGCCACGAGCGCGATCGATTTAGTACACCCTCGTTCATGCTCGCGATGCTCTCTTTGATCTGCAAAGCAATATCGATTTGCGATGTCGTTGGCACTCCATACTGGCGTCTTTGTCGCTGGCCTGGCTGTCGGTGCCGCAGCAGTCGCATCAACAAGCAGGGCGCCAGCGAAGCCAGCAGAAAACCAGCCGTCGAACAAGTTGCCTGCGCTGCTGCCGCGGTCAGAAGGAATACAAGGGCAAAGCATAGGTCTGGCGCACAGCAAAGAAGTGCTCAAGTATGGCTTCCCGGGTGCGCTTTTCCATGACGTACCAATATAGCATCGTGCCTGCTAATGTGTTTATGTGCAGGTCCTGTTTCTGATGTCCTCCAAAGAAGCGCGTATGTGGCTGCTTATGACCGACAGAAGCGCCATCCAGCCTGGGTACGCTGCTGCCCGAAGCAAGATGGTCCACTGCAGTCTGACTTAAAAACACTGCACAGACAGCCGAGCACCTAACATCTGCCCTTTTGCGGAAGCCAACGCTGCCGCCACCACCCTTGCCGCCAAGTGCTTCTGGATCTGCAAATTCATCCTATGCCGACGCTCTCATCAAGCAGCAGCAAGACAGGCAGCAAATACCAGCTGGTGACCGGGCTAACTCCACCTTCAAGGAGGATCCAGAGGTGCCTGAGCCGTTTCGTGCGAAATTAGAAGACTACTTCCGCTCAGGGTATGACCGCGGACACATGGTGGGTCGCATACGACTTGGCTGTACTTCGCGTTGGCTGAACAATGGCCTTAGGTACCCGCGGCGGACGCTAAACGAAGTCAAGTCAGTTTCAAGCATACTTGGGTAGAGGACTCCCGACTGAAGCATGCTTGAATGCAGGAAGCGATGGACGAGACGTTCTATCTGACCAACATCGCACCGCAAGTGGGAGACGGTTTCAATCGTCACTGTGAGTCAGAGACAAGAGATGAAAGGCTTACCAGACTAATCGCTTGTTTAGACTGGGCATACGTGGAGGACTTCTGCCGTCGACTGACGAGCTCATTCTCGGACGTGTATGTCTTTACGGTGCCACTCTACTTGCCAAAGAAGGAGATTGACGGTAAATGGCGGACGGTCAGTGTATATGCATACTCTCAAAATGCTACTTGCTGACACATGCTGAGTCTTGGCTGCAGACGTACGAAGTCATCGGTCCACAATCAGGCGGGGCTCCCTCAGTATCTGTTCCCACGCACTTTGCGTGAGCCATGTAATTCATTGCTTAAGGAGAACAACGGCTGATAGGTCAATTGGAAACAGTAAAGTGATTCTAGGCGCAAAGCCTGCCAACCCCACTACGCCGCTCATCATGGACACGAGCATCGGGGCTTTCGTGCTGCCGAATGCTCAGATACCCGACGAAACGCCTTTCGAGACCTTCAAAGTGCCAGGTACGAGACGTTTCCTTGTGTGCAAATTAGTGCAACAATGGCTGATGTAGTAACGCTTGATAGTGGACGCGGTCGAGCGGGCAGCTGGACTCTCCTTATTTGATGGTGTCACCAAAGCGACCTCGAAAGAGCTGTGCCAGACTGTGCGCTGCGATGTTATCGTCAGACGGTTTGATGATGCCGCCAAGAAGGCAGGTGGTGGCCGGCGGAACAGCACGGGCAGTATGGCAGCTCGTGCTTGAGCCTGAGCTGGGATCAGATATGCTCAGCATAGTAGTAAGGCTGTGCCGTAGATGCGTCTCTGGAGGCAGCAGCATGCGCAATAACCTGACTTGCATCTTTGGTGAATTGCCTGCAAGCCGTCTAACTGTATACAATGATATGGTCCCAGACAGCGGTGAGGCCAAGCGTTGCAAGCCTTCTTATTTGGGATCGGTTTGCGACGCTCTTCCTTGCAACTCTGCTCCCCCCGCATCCCGACCCAGAACTGCATGCTCAACGAGGGGTAAAATGTCGATAATGTGGGGAAGGAACAGAGTGTTGCACTGCTGAGGCATGTGCGACGCTGTAGAGCCGCCGTCATCCTCTAGAAGGCCTTGCCCTTGCCGTCTGCGCGAGCAGGTCCGGTGAAGCTGCAAAGAGAGGACCCGATCGGAGCGTCAGCGTTGGAAGCGACGAGCGCGAAAAGTGCACAAGAGCTGGGCTCTCGTGAGAGGAGAACATCACTTACGGGTCCATCTTCTGCTCTCGGGCCATCTCTGTCTGAGCATCCTTCCATTCCTTACTCATCGTTTTGGGTGTTTCTTGGGCTGCAGGGCGTGGGCATTGCGAGAGGAAAAGCCAGGCGCACACAAGGCAAAGGCGAAGAAGCGAGCGTGAGGTCAGCAAAACGTACAGATACCAAGCAGCACTAACACCCACATTGTGAGCGGACAAGTCCAAAGACGCCGAATGCAGCGACGATGCTGCCGATGACGCCGAGTGCGACCTTGCCGTTTGTATTGGGGGGAACGACGGGTGCGCGGGGGCCATGGGGGCCGTAGGAGATGTAGTAGGCTGCGTGCAAATCATACATCTCAGCGATGTACACGTCTATACAGACGGGCACAGCCTGCTGCTCACCGGCCTTCTTCTCGTCGAGGGTGAGCTCCTTCCAGTCCTTCTTCTGCAGCTCTTGGAGCTCAGTGTAGATGCGCTCTTGCTCCTGGCGCGGCAGCCCTGCCCACGCTGCTTCGATCTGGAGAGGCGCAACAGGAACGCAGGGATGAGTCAGCTTGGGTGTACTTGATGCTGCGCGTGTTGCTCCCAAGAGGCAGCCACTGCTTGTGCACTCCGGCCATCCAATGCCCTCTGTCTCATTTTGCCAGCTAGAATGGAATTGCGCAACTGACCGAGCCGAGATTCGTGAGCCTCGAGGTCTTGATCTTTGGCTCGGGCGTGGTGTGGACTGGCTGCGTCGAGGCGTCTCCCACTGCGGTCGCATAGGACCTCGCTGCAGAGCTCGAGCTGAGGACGAGCGGCGAGAGCCTGATGGCGGCGCTGTGCTGCTGGACGCCCATCATGCTCGCCCGGCGCGAGGCGAGCAGCGCTGCCCACTGCGATGCGGCTTTCTGCACTGGCACCATGGCGGACTACTGGGCGTGAGGCGTGTGGTCGTGGGTGCGGAACGGTGCTGCTGTCTGCGACCTCGAGCGTGGGTGAAGAGAAGATGAGCGAAGGAAGAGCCCGGCTTGCCAATGAACATGCGTACGATCGGACTCCGACTCGCGGACATGCAGCAAGGACAGCGACAGGCGAGTCACGGCTTGCTTCATGACCACACACGGCGTACATCTCCTGCTCTGGCGTCTGCTGTGCGGGTGGCCGCTTTGGGGGCTCGGCTGGAAATCCAGATCAGCGACGATTTGGGAAGACCACTATACAGTATTCATCGGCTGTAGTGTCAGACTTGGGAAATTCGCTACCGAGCAGCATGTCGCTGCAACTACGTTTGATGCAAATCATGCTTTCATTGCAGTGCGCTCTGAATTTCTCTACCCTAACAGTTGATGTACCCGCTATCTAACCCCCTCCCGACTTCTGCCGTTGATCTGGCAAATACTTGGACTGCTAAATCAGAATGGCCTGCTCCATCTCTTCACATTGCTCTGCGCCGCTGATCAGCGCACGGACATCACGAGGCTCTTGAAAGCTCTGCAAAAGCTCGCGATACCTATTTGCCCTCAGTCCGTCGATCCTCTGCAGCAGTTCAAGGCGCACGGCGCATGTCTCTTTCAAATTGCGCGCTTCTGCCTCTTCGAGCTCGGTGTCCAGTAGAACTTGCGAGTAGTGCACTAGAGAGTCGAGACACCCTGCGAGTATATGGGAATCAGCCGAGTCTACCTGCGCAGACCTGCAGCCGAGAAGCTTACATTTACTAGTCGGCTCAAGCTCGAGCAATTCCTCTATTGCCGCAATCTCCCTTCGTAGCACACTTGATCCAGCTGCAAATTCCCTACTGTCAACACTGACCAGGACAGACTCGACGCTAGTGTACCTACCCGAACGGGTCAGCCAGCGATGATAGATCCAGGCACTCTGGTCGTCTGGATCTGTGTACAGAGCCGATTTCACAAGGTCATACTCTGTAGACGAAAGACAAGATAGCGACTCAGTACCGAGACGCCTGGATAATTCTCGAACGGGAAGCTTAAATCCACCTTCATCCACTTGACGAAGCCTCTCAGGATCTTCTGGCCCTAAGCCCTCGTCCATCCATAGCCTTGTAAGTAGCTTTGAGCGATAGTGCCACGCAGAGTAGTTCGAAAAAGAAGCAGAAATCTTGTTCGTCGTGTAGGCCAATTCGCTTTTCGTAGTCGGCGCTGGTCGCTTGCGAGTTGAATAGGCTGGCGGATCAGGCGCCGATCTGATCGACGCGACTACGTAGCGACGATAGTCCCAGCCGTGGACTGGTGAGGATGCATAGTTTTGTTTGATGTGTCAAGATGAAGTGGCATTTTGTTAGAGATCATGCCCTTACAATTCCGAGCATCCCGCTCAAGGTAGCTTTCCACCATTTTCATCTCATAATGCCAGTCTGGATCAGGCATGACCTTGAGGAGCCACTTGCGATGTTCCCAGATGGCGTACTCTTTTGGATTGCGTAGCAGGCACTTGGCAGTCAATGCTAAATCGCCTTCGAGGATTCCTTGTGTCTCCTGTTCTGGTCTGAGCGGAATGGGTTAGGTCGTACAGCACATGCCTTTCTGTGGGAAATAATGCTGGCCTACCGATCCTTAATGATGCCTCTCAGTAGTATGCGTCGCCTATGTGCCCATCCTGACGAATATTCTGGATTTGTAGTCAGGATTCTCGTAGTCAATTCCAGTGCCTGTTCAGAGTATGTGGCGTCGATTTTCTGTGCACATAGAACACCATCATTCCAGCAGTGCAGGGGGGCTTGGGGTAGTCTCGGCACATACGTATCGAGCCAGCTGCGCACGTAGCTTGAGGTACTCGTCTATACGCGCTTGTTCGCGAGCGGCTTTTGCGCGTTCGACCTCTTCAGGCTCCCTCTGACCAGGCCTGGGACGCTTGACTCCATGCTGCGAAGCGACAAACAGGCACGACACCAAAGTTCACCGCCAGAGAATCCAATCAAAGATGTGTAGTCTCGTCAGGTCAGCCGTCACCCCTGCGCGTCTCGATCATCCCTTCAGGACATGGCACAAACCAAGCGTACCATCCTTGCGATGAGCCAGCGTTGCTATTCTGCCTGAGGCCAGAGCGATGTCGTCTTCTTAGACTTGTACGGCGAGCTTCACGCGCAGCAATGGCACCAGTCGGGTGGAGCTTGACCACCGTCGCGGGTTGATGCAGTAGCAGCTACGCGGGTGACATACTCAAGCACGACAGGCTGAACGGAAGCAGTGAATCTAGATCCAATGCACAAGCAGACATGAGCCTATCGCTGACGCTACTCTGCAATCCGACATCCCTCTCCGCCAGTCTCTTGTCGCGACGAGTGCGCCATTCTGTACAATTAAGTCGCCACACCCTATCGATATACGGATTTACCTGGGCTGCTTAGGCTTCTAGAATGACGGCCCCGGCTGTGGCATGTACGTACTGTGCCCCGACACAGCTACAGTCACGGTCACGCATAGCGACGCAACAACAGGCCGGACACGTCTGATAGCCCGCATGGCCCGCATGGATCCGCGGTGGCGTGCTCACTGCTGACCGATCAAGTCAACGCAACTCGATGGCGCCAGAGGATGAACGAGGCCAGGGTGAGGTGACCAAGAATGCCTGCAGCCGGGTCTGCGGGTCTGCTTCTCTTCGTCTCAGCTCGAAGCCTGTCGAGTCCCACGCACACTGCGCCTGTGGCAGTTACTCGACTGTCACCTTTTTAATTGCAAGTGCTCGCTCGCCAGCTCACCCGTCCAAGACCTTTCCGCTGGTGGCACCCCCGGTCAACTTGGCACGCAAAATTTGGAAAAGGACGACGTCAGGACCTCCTTCCGTCAAGTTGCAAGACTCTTTGCGCGTCCCAGCTCGCTCCTCTGCTCCGCTCGAACGCTCGTCGCAGCTTGTTGCAAAACGCTGCCTGCAGAGGCTTCACGTCTCTCTTGATATATATCCGCCGCGGCCCGGCACCTCGTTGAGGCATCATGACGATTAGCAACGCAGCGTACTGGGTTGGCGAGAAGGTCTTGCGAATTCCATTCGAAGAAACACGAGAGAACAGGCAGGATCGCGTGACTCGAGGCGAGAGCATTGCAAGCGCCCATCAGACCGACGCGTACATCGACGACGAGGCTTCCGTCGCCGACTGGTTCAGGCACGTTAGACCTACCACTCACGATGTAGCAGAGTACGCAAAGTCTCTGTTTCCCTTTGTCGAATGGCTCCCTCGGTACAATATGCAATGGCTCATTGGAGACATGGTCGCCGGTATCACCGTGGGAGCTGTTGTCGTCCCTCAAAGTGGGTCTTTTCTTGAAATGTTGCACTATCGACCTCTGAGCTAATGGATTTCTACAGGTATGGCATACGCAAGGCTCGCTCGGTTGCCCGTGCAGTTTGGTCTCTACTCGTCCTTTGTCGGTGTCATGCTGTACTGGTTCTTCGCGACATCGAAAGATATCACCATTGGCCCAGTCGCAGTCATGTCCCTTCTTGTTGGCAACATTGTCGATGAAGCCGCACAGTCCGTGCCGCAGTACGAAGGCCATGTCGTCGCCTCTGCTTTGGCAGTCATCGTCGGTGCCATCGTGTTCGCCTTCGGCCTGCTGCGCGCCGGATTTGTCGTCGACTTCATCCCTCTACCTGCCATCGCTGCGTTTATGACTGGTTCAGCCATCAATATCGCCGTCGGGCAGGTTCCCAGCCTCATGGGCATCACCGGGGTCAATAACCGCGAGGCGCCCTACAAGGTCTTCATCAATGTCTTGAAACACCTCGGCCGGTCCAACGTCAGTGCTGCCATGGGTCTCACGGCCCTGGCAATGCTGTACCTCATCCGCTTTGGCTGCAGCACAATGGCAAAGAAGCAGCCTCACAGGCAAAAGCTGTGGTTCTTCATCGCCACCCTCCGAACGGCGTTTGTCATTCTGCTCTACACCATGATCAGCTGGCTCGTCAACAGGAACAGGAGAGACAGACCTATGTTCTCTCTCATTGGCGACGTCCCCCGCGGTTTCCAAAACATGGTTAGCGAATTTTCACGCATTCTGCACACTAGTTCAAGTAACTGACCGATTCCTTTTGCAGGCTGTGCCAACTGTCACCACAGATATCATCACTTCTTTCGCTGGCAACATTCCCGTGTCCGTAATTGTACTCCTGATCGAGCACATTGCCATCAGCAAGTCCTTTGGCCGAGTCAACGGCTACACGATCAATCCTTCACAGGAGCTGATTGCCATCGGCATCACCAACGTAAGTGTCTAAATGCTGGCCTGATCGGACTTATACTGACGATTTCTTGCATGTCAGATCTTTGGTGCTTTCTTCGGAGGATATCCCGCAACAGGCTCCTTCTCCCGTACTGCTATCAAGTCCAAGGCTGGTGTGCGAACACCTCTTGCTGGTGTCATCACAGGCATTGTCGTCCTTCTCGCCATCTACCTTCTCAAAGCGGTCTTCTTCTACATTCCCAACCCGTCCCTCTCTGCTGTCATCATTCACGCTGTCGGCGATCTCATCACACCTCCTGCGACCGTCTATCAGTTCTGGCGCATCTCACCCGTTGAAGTCGTCATCTTCTTCGCTGGTGTTATTGTTGCTGTCTTCAGCTCTATCGAGATCGCGATCTAGTGAGTCCGGGGAAAATGTTCGGAAAAAGTCGAAAATGCTGTAATGCTGACGCCGTCACGCCTTTTAGCACCACTGTGGCTGCCTCTGGTGCTCTCTTGCTCTTCCGTGTGGCCAAGGCAGACGGCGAATTCCTCGGCCGCTTGAACGTCCAATCCATGGGAGGTGGTCTCGGTGCACAGAATGTCTACCTGCCTCTCGAGAAGGGCATCGCCAATCCTGCTATTCCGGTCGAGGAACCTTATCCTGGTGTCTTCATCTTCCGCTTCACCTCCAACTTCCTCTACCCCAACGCTGTTCATGTCACAGACCAGCTGACGAATTATGTCACGACGGTCACCAAGCGTACCAACCCTACCTCGTATGGCACTTTGGGCGAGCGCCCTTGGAATATGCCTGGCCCGCGCAAGATCGATCCCGAAGCTGCATACAAGGACACTAGACCAACGCTCAAGGCCATCATCATCGACTTCTCCGCCGTGCGTGACATTGACGTCTCGTCGACACAAGTCCTCATCGATGTCCGGAATCAGCTTGACCGCCATACCTCGCCTGAAGTGGTCGATTGGCACTTTGTACACGTCAACAGCCCATGGACAAGACGCGCTCTCGCATCTGCCGGCTTTGGTCGCGCCAGCGTCAATGGCAAAGAGGTCTTCTCCGTAGCAGAAGTTGGTGATTCCATCGGGCGTTCGCTCCAGGGCGGTCAGCGAGGCAAGGCACCGCAGAGAACCGCATCAGGCAACGACATTGATCTCGCTGAAGGCGAGGCCGAAGCGATCGCACAAGGCAAGACAGGCATTCGCATTCCAGTGCTGAGCACAGATTACCCGTAAGCGAATATCCCGAAGCCCCTTGACCAACAAAGCTAAAAATCCATTCTTCCAACTCACAGTGCTTTCCATCTCACCATTGACGAGGCTCTCCACTCGACATTGCACACTCTGGGTGTTACACAAACCACACGTGCATCACCAGTATCGTCAGGTGGGAACAGTATCAACGAGAAAACGGATCAGAGGGGAGCACGAGATGGCTATAGTCAATAATCCATGGGCAGCAGTTTGCAATTTATAGCTCCGAATAGAGTTCTTCGCAGTGATAGAGGAAGAACCACACAAATTCATGTTCTTTTAGATGTCAAAGGTCGGGCACCCCCCATAGCATTTCATGTGCATTTTCACACAAATCGCAACTCGGTCGTTTCATTCTCATATATGGCTGCCCGGCTCTGCGCGAGGATGCTTCTTTTGAATGCATTGCGGCAGTTGATAGGCTCGTTACTGCTGTACTAACAAATGTTCTACGACGTCGCTGCCATGATGGCGTTCAGAATGTCGCCATTGTTCTCTTTCAGCGCTTGTACGGCTTTGCCCCTGGAGCACTTTGTCTGGTCCATGACGGTCTTGATATCGTCCTCGTCTACTCCCGTTGCATCAACGTCTCCGCTAGGCTCCTCTGTCTTCTTTTTGCTGCTCGACTCTCCCGCTCCAGAAAAGAGCTCGTTCTCGCTGAGACCGGGTTTGGAGCCTTCGGCATCGTCGCTGCTGCTGGCCTCGCCTCCGGATCGTCCTGCAGCCTTTGCCTGACGGTCCTTCTCGGCCTTTTGACGTTGCTCGGCAGCTTGTGCTGCTGCTAGTGCCTGTGCACCGAAGCCTGCTGTGCTAGGGTCTTCGTACTTGGCCTGTTCAAAGGGAAATTGACGTGATCGCATGGAGCGAGTCGAAGTGAACAGCAGAAGGAAGTGATGAGATGTGTGAGGGAGCGACAAGAGTATCAGAACCGTGTAGATTTGGTGACTTGTGTCTCCTGATCTCGCATAACTTACGTCGCCAAAGACAATGTAGCAATCCGAGCCTGGTGCTCGGTAGACTTCAGGCTTCGCGACTATGAACAGGACCTGTGGAAGAGAGCCCGGTGTCAGGGCGTACACGCAAGGACTGACAGTTCACGATAAGCCACATACACCCTGTGGTCGCCTGAGAACGACTCGGTTGATGCCCTCGACCTTCTTGAGGCCGAGCTTTGCGAGCGTCTGTCGGGCCTTTTTCTCAAGGCGCGGCAGGACCTGCCCCTCCGAGGTTGCGAGGATGCTGTCGGTGTCCATGGTTGACGGTGCAAGCTGTGCAAAAGCAGTGCTCAACACTTGATTGGGGTTCTTGTCGAAGATTCGGGTTGTTCGAGAGCCAGGCTGCCGCCTCTCTGTAGAGTCCCGACTACTGCTTCAATCCAGCAGGCAGCCCCGTGGCGTTCTTGCGACGGGGCAGCTTCGCACAGCGCTCTGCTGCTCGACCGCATATTCACTGCTGTCCTTCACGCTCCCTTGTCTCTCATCGACAAGCCCGCGGCAAGCGAGCTGCATCACCCTCGACACTTGTCCATCAGCATGGCCACCTCGGCGACAGAACGGTGCACCCCTGAGCACGTTGCACACTGCTTCGACGTGCTCTCCAGTCAGCTCAATCGTCAAAACGTGCCTAGATACGACGGCGAGGATGCCCAGCAAGAATAGTGAGTCGCTCGATGGCGACGTACATGTTCCAGTCATCAGCTGACGCCACAGCGCCCGCAGCCCCCTCTTTGTAACCTGGAATACCATCAGATCAAGCGGATCCACACGACTACGCGGCTGCATTGGCTCCTTCACTGCTCTTCCATTGGTAAAGGGTCTCGCCGAATACGCCCTGACCTCTGCCTTGAGGGACAGACGCTTCCCGCCAATCGGCCTGTCAGAACTGCCACGCCTCGAGTGCTGGTAAGCTTAAGCCTGCCTGCTAGAGCATATCTTGAGAGCTGACTCGCCGTTTCCACCCTCAGCGTCTCTCTTCTGACCGACTTTGAAGATGTAGACGACCCCTTTGATTGGGAACTCGGTACACATGGCATACACATTCACTTCCAAGACCCAACGAGTGTTCCCAGCCCTGCCCCTACCGATTCGCCTGCTTCAGAGTCAAGTACCAACTCGAGCTCTGCTTCAGCTTCTGCAGATGAAGGTGGTCTCAAGAGCAGACTGAACAATCTTGGCAGCTTCGCAAAGCGCAAGGCCGCTACTCAGCTCGGAGGAAAGATGCTCAGTGCTACATACCTTCCCGACGTGGCACCCGCTCAAGGCTGGACAAAGGAGGAAACTTTGGACTCGGCAATGCGCAAAGCTGGTTACAAGTAAGATCTCGGAATCTCCCATGCACGTATTCGCCCTGACAAAGCCATTCTGCAGCGGCAAGATTACAGACGCAATCCGCAAGTCTGTTCGTGTCACTCGATACCAGAGTAGCAAGTGCGACATGAGCTACGAAGAATGGCAGCAGCTTCGGCAGGAGCAGTAAGCGCGACTCTCGAGCAACGTCAGCTCGAGCTTTGTACACACACCCCTGTGGTTCCCAACCTTGCAAGAAGCCGCCCTTGGTCCCTCTCCCCAGACAATTACCTGTAGCATTCGATATCGATGGACGTTCTGCATGTGCAAAATCTGATGCCTTTAAATTATCTTTTAAGTACACTTTTGGAATAGACCACTACGACGACGTTCATCGGGCAGTATCTTACTTTTGCTTTATCTTTCTGAATGCAAGGATGTGATTATTGACTATATTACAATGCTGTTTGCCAAGCAGATGACTGATAACAGCCTGCAAGTGCTAGTCCTAGAAGCATTCTTTCTGTTATAGATACTATGTCGCCTTTGCGACGTTGCTGAACGGTATCCGCTGAACATGTTCCCACGGTCCACCTCGGTAGAACCACAGATCTAGCCCTTTTGCAAACCCGTGACTGGTAGCGTCCGAAGCACTGAGCAAATCCTTGACTTCATCAAAAACGCGCTTGGCCTCCTCCTCATTCACCTTGTTCACGACCGTTGCATGGGGCCAAAAGCGAGGATTGGCATCTTGAGCCGTGAGTTCCAAATGCTGCTTGAAAGTCTGCTGAAGCTCTTTGTGCAGGTCGGACAGATTCCTTGCAGTGACGGGAATGAAGACAGCGTTATTGCGCGAGAGGGTCGGTTTTTGACAGCGGACATTGAATTGCTTTGTTGCTGCACATATTGCGGACAGGGAGCCAGTCAAAAACTCGAGGTGTTTCGACGGAAGGGCATGGAAGAGGGTGAGGTGGCCTTGTAGATGGTTCCTGCTGTGCGGAAAGTACTTGGAGCGAAGCTTGGAGAAGTGTTCTTGAAGAGCTTCATCCAGCCACAAGCTCACGATCATGGCCGGATGTGCTTCAGGTGGGTATTTGTAGGCTTTCGGGTCGCTTGTTTTGTTGTGGTGATTGTTCCTCGGACTGGACGGTTTCTGTGTGGGACGTCCATTGCTCTTGTGATGCCCCTTTTGTTGGTTCTCATGCTGGCCCTGCGGATTGCTCTGCTTCTTCGGTATCGATGATGACGGTCCTGCGCCACCATCGTCGGCGTTGCTGGATGATACCGCCTTGGAGTAGTTCAAGCCTGTCATGTTGTGTCCTTGGGTGGTGCAGATAGGTCCCAGTGGCCGCTTCGTATTGTAGTTGCGCTGGCAGCGGAAGAACAGGCGAGGTAGGCTCTGCGCGGTTGCAGCACTGGCAGTCATGTGCGATGGTCGCGCAAGAAGCTGTCTCTTTAGCACAGACTGCGGTGAAGCGTGTTTCCGACCCTAGGATGGATTTGATGCAACTCTCAGACGGCTTCTACTTGCTCAAGGTGCAATTGCCAGTCTGACAAAAAGTCACTTTGACATTTCCAAAGCCGTCATGGACGTCTGGAAATCGGCGTCACGTGCGCGATCATCGGCCTTGGATAGCCAAAAAATTCAGATGTGCCGGCTTGGACGCAAGCAACGACGACAGCAGCACGGCAGCACGGCAGTAGTTGATCCTACCATTCCACTGTCTTAGCCATGAGCGCCAGTGGGAGCGATAACGAGGCTAGTTCGCAGTCAGCAGACGAGGCTCAGCCGGTGGCATCGACTTCGCTCAAGACGCTCGACAGCAACAATGACGAGACAGAGGGCAGTAGTGACAACGAGGACGATGTACACGACGATGGTGACGAACCACCGGCGACCTTCGAGTCCTTGGGCCTGATCCCTCAAATCTGCGAAGCATGCGCACTTCTCAAGTTCAAGGCGCCAACTGCTATTCAGGCAGAGACGATACCCTACGCCCTCCAAGGCCGCGACGTCATTGGCCTCGCACAGACTGGTTCAGGCAAGACAGCTGCCTTTGCGCTTCCCATCATCAATGCGCTATGGGACAATCCCCAACCATACTTTGCGTGTGTGCTGGCCCCGACGAGAGAACTCGCATATCAGATCAGCGAGCAGTTCACAGCGTTGGGAAGCACTATTGGCGCTCGCTGTGTGGTGCTCGTGGGAGGTATGGACATGATGGAGCAGAGTATCGCTCTGTCAAAGCGGCCGCACATCATTGTTGCCACACCAGGTCGCTTGCAGGACCACCTTGAAAACACAAAGGGCTTCTCTTTGCGGATCTTGAAGTATCTCGTGAGTATCGCAAGCGTTCACACGCACTCCGTATATTCACATTCTCTCTGTCACTATTGGCTGACACCGGTATGACGCAGGTCATGGACGAAGCAGACAGACTTCTCGACATGGATTTTGGGCCAGCCATCGACAAAATCCTCAAAGTCATCCCTCGCGAGCGACATACATATCTGTTCTCAGCTACGATGACGACCAAAGTGGCCAAGCTCCAGCGCGCGTCCCTCAGCAATCCCGTCAAGCTCGAGGTCTCGTCCAAATACTCGACCGTCGACACGCTTCTTCAGCACTACATGTTCATTCCGCTCAAGCACAAAGACACGTATCTCGTCTACCTCGCAAATGAGCTTTCTGGACGCACCATGATTATCTTCGTCCGCACCGTGCACGATGCCTCGCGGATAGCCCTGATGCTCCGTCATCTAGGTTTCCCCGCTGTACCGTTGCACGGTCAGCTATCCCAATCACATCGTCTTGGTGCTTTGAACAAGTTCAAGAGCGGCGGACGTACTATACTCGTTGCCACGGACGTCGCTTCACGCGGTCTCGATATCCCACTTGTCGACTATGTCCTAAACTACGACATCCCCACGCACAGCAAAGACTACATTCATCGCGTAGGTAGGACAGCGCGTGCCGGACGAAGCGGCAAATCCATCACTCTCGCTACGCAATATGACGTCGAGCTGCTACAGCGGATAGAAGGTGTAGTAGGCAAGAAGATGACTGAATTTCCAAGCGACAAGGAACAGGTTTTGATGCTATCTGAAAGAGTCGGCGAGGCACAGCGAGAGGCAGCAAAGGAACTGAGAGAAAAGGGTGTCAGCGGAGAAGGACGTGGAAATAAACGACGGAGAAACACGAGGGATGATAGGGATAGAGACGATGATATCGTGGAAGCGGGCATGATGGACACAAAGCGCCCGAAGAAAAAATTCAACCGGAGACATTGACGATGTTCGCAGAGTCTCTTGACTTGACGATGTTGTTGTGCTACCGATGTCAATGAGCGATGATTGCATTCTCTACCCCCCGCAATCAACGAAGTCGGGCAGAGAAGCCCTGCAAACCGTGCAGCCGGCGTTCATGGGTCAGCAAGGCGTGTTGTCTTTAGGAACTCGTGGCGAAACTTTTTGCTGACAAGTAGTCAAGCTTCCTATGATACATCCTATTCGAGGCTACTTGGCCATCAATTATTGGCTCTGATAGAGCTCTATTGGGAATAAACGAAGGTGATGCGAGCGAATGGGTACTGCGGCGCTTGTAGCAATCTAAATATGAAACACTTGCTCTTGTGAAGATTTATGAGCGAGCGTATGAAAAGCCTCTTCGGGGATGGAAAACTGAATTGTCCATCTATTATCGGAAAGTGAAGTAGCCCGCGACTGCCGTGTTGTTGCCGGTGCCAACGATGGCATTGCTTCCAAGCTGAACGTCTTGCACGTCGTGCGGTGTCTCGTAGCCGTCGTTGACCCATGAACGATTTGTGTGCTCCCAGGCGCGCCATAAGCTGGACCGCGTCGAGTCGCCATCTGAAGATGCGAAAGAAGGCCTATGGGGGCGGGTATCATCCAGCATCTGACCGCGGAGCACAGTGGCAGCAGGAGTCGTAGGATTCAAATATTCCCTGCTCGACTGGTATGGCATGCTGATCTGCGCAGGTGGCTTTTCGGATGGCCCGTCGTACGTTGAGTAGGTATCTCGGTTATTCGAGCCGGAAGGTCCGGCTTGCGAGCCAGTTGAGCCATAGTACAAATTTTTGCGAGCTTTTGCAAACGACATGGACGGCTGCCATGGCTGCCACTGCTGTTGCTGTTGCGGTGGCGGCATTTGCTGTTGTAGCGAAGGCGGCGGCACAGGTGGAGGTGGCATATCGCCAAGTGCGTTGGCAAAGTGCTGATATGATTTTTCAGGCGTCGCGGGCATGCTGGGTGGGACTACTCCGATGTTTGGCGGCAAAGGTGACACTGCCGTATTGCCGAGATAGTATTCGAGACCGCTGCTACCTGGCACTGGCATTTCGTCGACCGAGTATGCCCCACTTCCACCTGTCAGCTGAGGCGGGGTGCGACTCTGAAGAGCTTCCATGTGTTCTGGAACCGTATCATCAGAGTCGGGATTGCGCACCGACAGCTATTAGTCGAGCGAGTGAAAATAATGAGTTTTTTCGATGACGGACAATGAGATTGAGGTTTGACTTACCGGCCGGCTCTTCCGTCTTCTGTACGTGTCCGATGTGTAGCCCGAGTGCCTCCGCTCTGGTCCCTTACCAGCCATACCCAGTGCAGCAGCACTGCGGTCGTGCGTGAAGCTAGAGTGTCCGGGACTAGAAGGGTCCTTGAACGGATCATGACCTTGACTGCTCCCCGATCCATTAACATTTTCACCAGAAGAGCTCGGTCCCTCATTTGACGATGTGGCCTGCATATAAGGCGCATGGGCACCAGCATGCTGCGGGTTCATGTACGATCTCGGCTGTTGCTCCAGCCTCTCGAGCGGAGAGACTGGTATCCTGCCTTTTGCAGCAGCTGCACTCGCGACGTGAATCGCATCACTGGTGGGAGAACGCTGTTTCTGTGCTGCAAAGTCTTCGTATCGCCTCGACTCGACGAAAAACGAGCCAGGAGGGCCAGTACCGCGTTGTGCCATCTCTGGGCTCGTGATGTGAGCCGGTCCAGCTACCAGAGAGGGTGAATAGTCAGGCATCATGCCTCGCGCCCCACTTTGATCCTGACTAGAATCGCCAAAGCTCGAGCCTGAACCGCGATTTCCAGCTCCTCCTCCTGCTCTATTAGCATGCTCGTCATCGTCGCCCTTCCGCCGCCGCCAGAGAAAGAAAAACACAAGCGTGAATAGCAGAGCTGCACTTCCAATGCTGATTCCTGCAATAGTGCCTCTTCCAGCTGGCGTAGCGAAAAAAGCAGGCATCACTTCCTCTTCCGACCCTTTATTGTGCGGAGGTATGCCCATTGATATGCTTGAGCTGTCATTGTCGTTCAGATTGTCGGAGATTTGCGTAGTTGGGGAGGTAAAGAAGTCGGTACTCTCGGTAGACGCGCTTGACAAGGTCGCGCAGTTGAAGTCGGTAACGGTCAAAACCGGCCGACGATCACGTGAGGCTGTTGGACGCGCAGCTCCATCAGCGCCATCTGGCCGTATTCTGCTCGTGACAAGCGTTGTTGCGATGGTCTCGCCATCTTCGTCATCGTCTTGACTGGGTATTGATGGTCGCGATATGCACACCCGCACGATGTTCGTCGCCGGGACGTCATCCTCGTCTGCGACGCTCGAAGTCCTCACGCGCGAAGTGCGCGTAGAGCTGCGGTCACGTGCAGTGGAGGTGTCACTGTCTTCGCGTGTGCGCGTGCGTGTACGCGTTCGACTGAGAGTGCGAGACGTAGGCGAGCTTGGTGTCTCTTCGACTGTCGATTCAGGCCTTGGCCGGCGTGTGCGAGTCAACCGACGGCTTGTACTGCTCGTTGTCTCCGTCGTCAGGGGGTATGGAGGCAAAGCTCCTGTCGGGCTTTCATTCTTGAGCGTTACAGTCTCGCGAACGATTCTCGAAGAAATCTCCTCCTCTTCTCGAGACTGAGGCAATGGCGTTCTCCTGACTTGACTGCTTGTGTCTGTGCGCGTCGCCCTGCTACTGACGCGAGCTGTGGTGACAGAATGGGTGGTGCTCGCCTTGCTCCTAGAGGCGACTGGCACCTCGCGCGAGCTGATGTCCACAGTCGCGGTCGTGGACAGACCAAACTGATTGTTGCTCAAAACGATGGTAAAGAGGCGTCGAGGATCCAGCTTGTGCCGGGCTTGTCGTAGCGGTGAGATGGCGTCGAGTGCTCGACGTGCGAGCCGAGCGTGTGCTTGGTGCTGTAGAGGCCGCTTGCTGCGGGTGCCAGGAATCAGATCCATCAGCAAGCAGTAATGAAGCGAGGAGATACGCAGTCTGTTGTAGAGAGCTTACACTGTATGGCTACCGATGGCCCCGCTGATGCTCCTGTTGCCAACATTGTCACTCGCCGACATGCGTTGGTGTACTTGGCTGGACTCGTCGCAGAGTACTTGCCCGCAAGCGAGATTCTCTGCGGATGCTGGTACGAGCAACTGAGCATCATGTCCACCGTATACATGTCGCGCTACTCTTGAGCCATCCACCTCCTGACTGCTGGCTCCATGCGCGCGTTCCTGCATGACCTTGACCACCGCGACGCACTCTGGCCTGGTGCTGCTACTGCCGCGAGTCCTGCTGGCTGCATGCTATGCACACCGTGTCGCGCAGCAGCAAGCACGCGCGTGTGCAACGAACAGCAGGCCAGCGAGCCAGCGAGCCCGCACGCCTCGCGCTGGGCCTCCCTTTGCTGCCCGCTCGGATCCAGTCCAAGCTGGAGTTGCTCGCGGTGGCGTTGCTACACAGGTGCTGGCTGTGGCGCAAAAAGAAAGACTTGGTTGAGGACAAGGCTGTCCAGTTGGCTAGATAGAGAGACAGAGCTGGTGAGCACGCCGAGATGATTCTCATCTGGCTGGCTGCCTTGTTGGTCCAATTTCCAGCAGTGCTTTGGGCAGGCTAGCCGGACAAATGCGTCATATAATCGGACAAGTGCAGAGGTCAAAACGCGCGACGCCAGCTTGGTCTTCTTCTCTTGACGACTTGAACCAGAATCAGAGTCAAGAAGACAGACAGCCGGACAGACAGCAGAGCATCGCAAGTGTGACAGATTGATGACGCAAAGGTCCGTACAGCAGAGACTGCCAGTGCCACGATCAAGTACAACGAAGGAGGGACCACGATGCCCGCGCATGCAGTACCCAGCCGTGAGGCGATGTCTGCCTCAAGCCGCCATTTCTTCCGCCATCTTCTGAACATCAAGGCCAATCTCCATAATTCGCTTGAAGACCGCAGTCGGATCATTGATACCCTCGTCACGGGTGATCTTTTTCTCGCCCACGCCCAATGGCTTCTCCAGTATAGCAGCCCATCTTGAAGTATGAACCTGCTTCTCGGAGTCTGCAGCTAGGACTACCTCGCCGTCACTCGTCAAGATGATGCGGTTGTTGGCCTCGTCAATGGTCGATACGACGTTGCTGTCAACGTGTAAAGAGGGTGGTCAGTCACCCATCATACCACTTCACAGCAAGTTAAACGTCTCACCTGACGTTCATCGTAGAGAACATCTTGTGCATGTACTTGCAGAACTTGAGTATGGCGGCTTTGCCCTGGATGGGTGGCAGACCTGGTCGAATGATGATCGCATCGTCTAAGCCGGTCGAAGATAGCAAGCAGCGGCACCATAAATCAGCATACGGCGTATATGCTATCCTGTTAGAACAGGTCAACCCCTACCGCTGTAGTACGAAGCCCACTGCTCTGGGCTGGTTGCGAAGGTCTTGACGAGGGCATCGACCCAGGCCTTTTCGTCGGCGATTTGAGCATCGGTAAGCACCATCTTGACGCTATTTTTGAGGTGTGAAGCTGATGAGACTGAGTCCGAACGATTTTGGAGCAGAGCAGAAGCTGAAGAGCTTACTTTGCCTTTCTCTTTATACCCAGGGTCGTGAATACCACTGAAAGGGACGCATCTTTCAGTCGGCTGACTGTGCCTTTTCATAAAAGTACACGGCGAGCTCGGTCACAGCGCTCCCAAGGTCACGCTTTGGGCAAACTATTAGGAACTAGAGGCCGGCACCTGCGCACCACGGCCGAGACCCGATGGTCGTCGTCACTAGGCATTGTCTTGGTAGCAAGATGCACCGCGTGCCACATGTCGAATCGTGTGGAACGTTGTGTCAGCTCGCTGCCCTTTCAGTCGGCGCGAGATATAACTGCGAGTTGCAGAGCTCGCTTGCCCCTTGCCTTTCCACTTCGACATCTGCATTCGCCTTCTTTCGAGAGTCAAAGCTATCAAGAACCCACCACATCATCAAGGATGCCACTCACGGATGCCCAGATTGCCGAAGAAAAGGCCTGGGCGGATGGATTCGTCAAGGCCTTTGAGACGAGCCCCGAGGAATGGGCTTCGTATTATAGTGGTGAGAAGAGGCTGAGCGTCTTCGAATTTGCCAGCACACATGCTGATCTCATCGTGATCCTTCCTGCTGTGGTGTCGTTTGACTTGCTCAGATGATGCAACCATCCTCAGGTCCGGCCTGCCGCCCGTTGAGGGCAAGGATGCCATCCTCAAGTTCTGCAAGTACACCAGCAAGCTTTTCGCTAGCCACAAGGCCAGGTGAGGCATTATTGTACCCTGGTACGATAGTGTCGAGCTATGGCTGAGGTTGTGTCGGGTTCCACCTTGCGCGTCCTCACAGCAACGTCGTCACGACAATTGACGAGGCCAACAATCGCATCATTCTGACATGCGATGGCACGACAGTTCTTGCTGGGGACCCCGAGCAGCAGACACAGACTGCACGATGGGTTGCCATCCTGGAGAAGCCTCTGGGAGTGGGCGAGAAGAAGATGACCCGCGATGAGGCCATCAGCGATCCGAGTGCCATCTTCAAGCGAATAATGGAGACTGGCATAGATGCCCTCAAGCTGCGAGCGGAGATGATGGCCTGACTTCGTGGGACGGGATCATGCAATGTCCAGCTGGCAGTCGCATGCAGCTCGTCTTTCGCCTCCTTGTGTGATGGGTTCAAGTTGCGCAGGTGGCCGCAGTGCCTAGGACACGGATGTATCTAGCACTGGCAAACATTCTCCTTGATCGACAGCAGGTGCACGCTTATTGGAAGATCTTGCCATCGCTCTGCTTGCTTCTGGGGTCTTTGTTGACAGGAGACAGACTTGTCTTCAAATTTTGACCTCTCTGCGCTTGTCAGGTTTAATGACGCAATCTGTTCGGCTGGCCTGCCCAAAGCACCTCTGGAAATTTGACCCACAGGGCAGCCAGCGAGGTGAGCATCGTCTCAGCGTACTCATCAGCTCTGCCTTTAGCCAGCTGGACAGCCTTGTCCTCACCCAGTCTGCTCTTCGCGCTACAGCCAGCACCTAGTCAGCAAGCGCGATTCAGCCATGTAAATCGGAGTGCCGCAAAGAGCACGGCTGCAGGTTGGCTTTCATCGAACATCAACGTCGTAGAGACACCGTACATTGCTCGCCAAGCTATTGGCCAAGCTCCACCTCTCTATTGCCGGCCTGACGATGGGGCTGCGAGCGGGTTTCACATTGCATCACTGTCGTCTGCCGTCTTCTTGCTCTTGGGCGTGACCTTCAGGCTGAAATCGATGTGAGGTACTGACTGGTGAATAGAGGAGGTGGAAATGATGTCCACATCTGCATAGTACATTCAATGCATTAGGTGGATGATGAGAATGTCGAAAGAAGGCTGCTGCTGACCTGGATGAACATGCTCCTCGAAGTTTTCTGGCGTGACGCCTCCGCTGACTTCAATGAGCCACTTGCGTTTGCCCGCGGCCGCCGCTCCTTTTTCACCATACTTGCTTTTCAGCGTCTTGCAGCAAGCATTGAGCTCTTCGTGAGAGAAATTGTCCAGCATGATGACGTCGGCTCCGGCTTCTATCGCTTGGACAGCTTCGGCCTCGGACGTGCATTCGACGTCGATGCGCAAGGAAAAGCCGCACACTGATCTTGCTGCCTGGATGGCTTCAGGGATAGAACCTGGGAAGCCAGAAATCGCCGGCATTAGCGATATGCTAGCTAGCCTGATAATAGATCGCACCCTTCGACCAGATATGGTTGTCCTTGAGCATGACCATGCTGCTTAGATCGTACCGATGAGGATCGACACCACCGACCAGCATTCCGTATTTCTCCACAACTCTGAAGCCGGGCGTTGTCTTACGCGTGCCCGCTACAATGCCATTGAACTTGCAAGCCTTTGCTTTCTCGGACAGACGTCGTGATCTGTTGAATACAAATGTCAGCGAAAACTGCATCTGATTTAACAGGACACGGTATCTCGCGACTTACTGGGTGGCAATTCCAGAACAGCGTGCCAAGGTATTCAGCGCAACCCTTTCGCCTAGGAGCAGATGCCTGGCTCGTCCTCTGACAGTTGCAACTTTTATCTTTGGGTTTGTCTTGCTGGGTTGTATAGAGTCTCCTTCCTTGAAGTGCCATGTTACGCTGCCAGGGAGGTGATCTTCAGCGCAAGACAGGAAAGACCATTTGAAAAAGGCTTGTGACATACGAGCAATCAAGCTGCTTGAAGATCTCGTCAAAGAAAGGAACGCCTGCCAACACGCCCTGCATTGTGTCGATGCAGCTCATCAGCCTGGGTACGAAGATCCCAAGGGATCAGCCGGAATGCTTGCCGGCTTCTTGCACAGGAGAACTGCGTCCTCTTCCTGCTCGCCGACGACGAATCCACCATAGTCGAATGAAGGCGTGTCTTCGGCTGTTCGGGAAGTGTGCCGTCAGAATGACTATTGCGATGAAAGACCACCATGCTCCATACGCACCCAGCCAGCCGGCAATGACCGTCTTCCAGGAGGGTGGCAGAAGATGAGCGTAGTCGCCAAGAGGAGTTGCCATGGTGCACTGCGAGCTGGACGTGATGGGCTGTAGCCTACTCTTAGCTGACTGAAACACCAGACTGCAGTCGCTTGAAGCTGGTGAAAGTCACAGGTGCTCTGCCTTCTGCGTCGCGTCGGTTGTAAGATGATCGTGGCGGACTGGCCGGCCGTGACATCGCCAATACTTGGAACTTGGCTGTGACACCCACCTAGTACGTGGAAAGATGGCCGGCTAGCTTCTTCGTGCACTGTCAGTCTGTCTTTGCCTGTGGAGAAATTGGCACTGACTGTTCTAGAATGGCCCACGACAATTGCCACGATCACGTCGACAATGCCATAATGTAGACGAGGCTCTCTAAGGATAGACAGCGGGCTACCAAGGACTTCTAGGCAACATGAGCAAGCTCAACTATTCCAAATGGGACCAGCTTGAGGTGCGTTTCACCTGAATGGGTCAGCCCGCTCTGTGCACCGCGGTATCGCTGAAAGGGTCGGTTCTGCAGCTGAGTGATGACAGCGACGTCGAAGTACATCCCAAGTGAGTGATAATTCTGCGAACCTCCTGCAAAAAAGACTGACCTTCTCTTGCTCTCCCACAATAGCGTCGACAAAAAGTCCTTCATCAAGTACGCCTGGCTGCGCTCAATCGCGTGCCTTCGCATTGCGCGACAATCTCGCTAACTGAAGCCTCTCCAACGATGATGCAGATGGAAACAGCGCGACATACACGAGAAGCGCGAGGAGAGAAAGCGCAAGATTGCTTTCTTGCACAGCGAAATCACCCTGAACAACACCCTGCTGCCGCGCGTGGACGAGGTCATCAAGAATGTCACTGCCGAGGGTGTAGACTACTATCAACGCAGAGTAGCGGAGCTCGCAGCTATCAAAGACAGTCCAGATGGGGAGAAGCCGCCTGGTGCTACTCCAGATCAGCCAAGTTACGACAATATGATGCACGCACTCATGACGACGGTGGCGGACGAGGTCAAGAAAAAGGGCGTCTCAACGACAGACAAGAACGAGCTCGGCAAGGCACTCGAGGCGAACTTGAGGTCCCATCGTCAGCAGCTGGCGGACCGGACAGAGCAGTGCAAGAAGGACATTGCGCACGAAGAGGCAGAAGCGAAAAAGCACATTACTTCAGAAGACATCCGTGATGGCTGGAGTAGCGGGCACGTCACGAAGAATGCAGCTTCTGCACAGATCGTGGATCCCGTCAACAAGCACTCTGCCTCTTCTCAGACAACAGCCAAGAAAGTCAAAGGCAAGGCAAAGGAGATTGAAGTGCTCAATCCCAAGTCCACAGGCTCGCAAGCCGATGCTGTTCCCGCAAAATCAGGCTACGAGTCTGACAAGGAAGCAGCCGAGGAGCTAGGGAGCGGAGACAGCGATCAAGAGGAAGATGTACCGACTCTTACGCCCGCAGCAAAGAAATTTACCGAGATTCAGCCTGGCAACTGGGAGTTGGCTTTCCGCGCTATTTCAAGCGAGCCTAGCTTGCTGAGGGAAGAAGTGGACGATGCGATTCTCATACAAGCCTTTGAAGCAGCTATCAAAGGAAATAAGAAGGAGGCCAGACAATGCGTACATGCGGCCAAGATACTCTCCTATTGCCGCAATCTAGGTAAAGATGGCGTGGCGCTTTTCTTCAAGCGGTACGTTGTCGAACAATCCCTCCTCTCAGGCACAACTTCCAGCTAATATCTGTCTTTCTGGCGTCCAGGATGTCCACTAACAAGGACGCACTCAAGGTCTTTGAGAACGATGTTCAGACGACCTGGGCTCGTATAGAATCTCGTTCGAAAGAAATGGCAGCCGAGCGCGCTGCTAGCGGAGTGAACGAAGCCGGCGAGCGAGAGCAAATCCAGCTCGTTGCACAAGACGAGTCTACGACGATCACGTTTGAAGTGCCAGACGGTCCACCGCCCGAAGAGATCACGATAGAAGGCGAAGGCTCGGACCAAATGGATCCCGAAAAAGTCCGCGAATTCCTGCAGCGCAGATGGGACATTTACCAGTCTTTCCCCAAGAACCTTCGCAAAGCGCTTGCGGCCAAAGATCTCGAAGAGGTGAACCGCGTGCTAGGCCGTATGTCGGTGGATGAGGGAGAAGAGACGGTGCAGAAGCTAGACGAGGCTGGTATCCTTAGCTTCTCAAGCACCGACATCGTTGACAAGACGCAGGAACAGCGTAGTAGCTAGCTCTAGGTGTACCCCGTCCTATGAGGTAACCTAATTGACGACAGGCTTGACGAAGCTAGGTTCGGGACATTGCTTCTTTCTGGACCGAAGCCTCTTCGAAGTCTTCTGCAGTGACGTCTGCTGCTGTAGCAGCGGCGTGATTGTTCTCTCCCTCTTCTGGCAGTGCTGAAGAAGCTTGAAGTGATGCGGCCTCTTCTTCCTCTTTAAGATCATCCTTTACAGACCGTCCCTCGTTATCTTCTTCATCACCGATGAGCAAGTCAAGCTGTTTTGCGAATTTCATCGCAACATCTTCTGCGAAATTGATCCGGTCTTCACGATCCGTCATGCCCATTGCCTTTTCCCGCAATCCAACAAAGTTGGCGAACATGTCGGCTAGATGAGAAGCAGGGTCTTCGCCTCCATCCTCACTGAGCTCTTCGTCCAATTTCGGCTGACGGCCTGGAAACAAAGAATAGTCGAGGCTTTCTTGATGCAGCAAAGTAGGCGAGCTTGAAGCGGAGTCTGGTGAACCGGCCAGCACCGTATTTCCAGCGGTAGCAGAGACAAAGGGCGCAAAAGCGTCGTCTGAGCGAGAAGACGCATCACTGTCTCTTCGACGTCGGAATTGTGAAGATGTTGAGGCTTCAGGAACCGCGTCATCGTCCTTTGCGTCATCGTCATTGTCATTGTCAACGCTCGCGGAGCCGTTGCTGTTCTTGACTTGATCTGTAGGCCAGATGTGCGCCTGAAGGGCTTCTGACAATCTTGCCATGCCACTTTGACCTGCGGATGCATAGTGTCAGTCTGCTCAGATTGTGGACACTAATTTGGATCAGCGGCACGTGCTCGCTGCTTACCACCGTATTCCTCTTCGTCTTCGCCTGTATCAGAAGCATCTATATATTCCCAGCCTAGCGAGATACACTGCTGAACCATGTCTTCCCATGGTACAGCTGTCCGGCTGAGACCTGTCGAGGTACCGACAACCAGCGGCACGTCTATCTGGTCTGTCTCAAATTCTTGCAGTATCGACTCGTCTACCGCCTGTAGTCGTGATACTTGTCAGCACTGACGTCGCAATACTGCCACCGAAACTTAGCTCACCTTGCTGTTGTCCACGAGAATGACAAGTGCAGGTGTCTCTGATCGTCCAGCCTGTTTCAGAGCCTCTTGCAATTGCAAAGCGCTGTCGAAGAGGGTGAACTGGACTTGTGCAGAATAGTACTTGTTGCTGATGCGCCAAGGGTGATGTTCATGATCTTCAAACGAGTGTGTGCTGCCAGTCAAGCCTATAAAGCAGGATTGAAGATGCCCAGGTGTCAGCTTTTAGAGACGTGGCATTGTCCATTCGGCGAGACTTGCCTTGAATGATCTCATTGCACACAGCAATTGGCACCTGAGAGAGCAGGTATACAGTGCTGCCGTGGCTCAGAGCGTGTCTCTTGTGTAGCTGCACCATATTCGCGTTTGAATGAGCAGAAACAACCGTAGACAGACACGTGAAACTGAAGCGTCCTCCCAGCAAACCGCCACGATCACCGTCTGACGGGCGTCTTCGCTTGCCGCTGCCCACCTGTCAGACTCGTAGCAATTGGAACAAGTCGTACTCTACGTCACAAGCCCCAGTCGACTTGCTACAGTCATCGCTGAGAGCCATGCGCTTCGACCAGCTGCCGCCAGAGCTGCATCTGCGGATCATCGCATTGATGCCACACTCGACGCTGTTCAACATGTGCGCCACGTCTACGCAGTTCCGGGATCTCGTCTTGCCAGTCATGTACTCGCATCTCCACTGTCAGAACCTGGCAGGATGCTTGCGCCTCCTACGATATCTCACCACGAAACCGCTCGACGAGCCCAAGGCAGAGCCAACAAGCTACATTTATCGGTATCGCGAGACCGTCGTGGCAATCTCTATTCCCCGTATTCCGGCTACTCACGAAGTCAAAGCTGCTATAGCCCTGGCATTAGGTGCGGCTATTGATATGGGATTGTTCAAGAATTTGAAGGATCTCTACTGGCCATTCACGTACATACGGCGCGGGTTCTTGGAAGAACACGATGCAGCGCAGTTCGATGAGCCGGTGTATGCAGCTTTGCAAGCGACATATGAGCATTTGTAGGGAATATGATTCAGCTTCATGAAAACCGCGGAACGACCTGACGTATGGATTCCCAGTGACAAACTGGTCGTGGCCAACGCTTCGCATGTTCCAGATTCATCGGCTGTAAGTGTTATTAGATTCCGGTGCCGAGAGTGCAAGAGGTTGACTTTCGTCATACGATTGCAGCTCTGGTCTTTTAAATCCAAATGCAAGATCTTCAGCGCTCCACAGCCAACACAGGATCACAATAGCATGCCGGCGTGGGCTGTGCCTGGCCTGCTGTAATCACAGCTTTCCTGATAAGTTAGGGTGTAGTGGATGGGCTACAAACCAGCTTGCATGGCAGACGGGGAGTATCAATGGCCAATGCCATAGCGCACATCAATAGAGTGGAATGCTCGATATGCGCGAGGGGTATTTCAAGCTTGCTCAGACAGACGGTTTATCGTTACATTGGGGCCCGCGAACCGCTTGCGAAGTGAACGAGATGTATACTTGTTGTTGTTGAAGTGACTTATTGCATGCCCGCCTTTTGCATCTGTTCAGCATTGAACTCTGAGAAGCGTGAGCCCACCCTGTCGCATCATACACGAGGTCAGCTTTCACTTGACAGAGGAGGAATCGCCTATCTGAAGAAGCAGCGCAGCACGCACCTTGTAGAGAGGGCCAAGAACTTGTCTGCACAGTGGTTGACGCATGTCTCCTCGCTGGACTTGAGCTTCGTTGTCGTCATGTCGTTGGCACAGTCCATGAAGCACCGCTCGACGAGTCCAGAGTAGAGCGTCATAAAGTCCTTCATCTGAGCGAGTGAAGGCCCAACTTAGCATACTGGCTCGATGCATACTTCTTGTCGAGTTCAACATACCTGCTTCTTCTGCATGATTTGCTCGAGGGCAGCGGCCTCTTGAGGCGAGAGTCCTGATGCATCCATGGCGGTGGTGGCTGCTGGCGCGTAGAAGAAGCGTCAGGACCCGCCAAAACACCCGGGTCTAGAGCAGATGCGACTTACTACTTTGACTATTCTACGACTGCTCGAGTGACGGTGGTCCGGGTGACTCGGCTGACGTCGGTTATGTGACAAGCTCGCTGGTCGACTCAGCTCGGCGACAACTTTCAAATTTCAGAATTGAGATCAACGACGACTTCAGCCACAGGACAGCCATGAAACAGGTCTCTTCACTACCACAAGCTCGCAGCATACCCAAGTGCCCAATACACGTATTTGACAAGTACATAACGCACACAGTAGCTCACCTGTAGTCCTCCAAGCAATGGCTGTCCGTGAGTGCCAGGTTTCGACGCCGATTGCGTAGTTTCAGTATAGCCACAGCTGACAGTGATCCTCAGGTTGTCGATACGAGAACTCCTCTGTACGGCTGGCATACTCGTCTTCTGTCAATCGTGCTGATTCGCCGCTGACTCTCCGTTTGTGCCGCTCCAGGATATTGGCGTCTTTGCCAAATTGACCAACTCGTGAGCTATGGGAATCATCTGCGGGCGCAACCACATACGTCTGTCCAGCAGACTGATTCGATATTCGCAACAGCTACTGCCTCGCTTCCGCTTCCATTGGATCGACAAACTTCTACTCGACTTTTGAAGCAGAGCTTGATGGCATCATCCCAGTCATTCAGACCTCAATCGGAGGTACCAGAATCATTGGAAGGCTGACAGCGGGTGAGCCACAACCCTTTATCACATTGCTACTATCATTCCAGTCGCTGATCCTGTTCGCTACAGGTAATCGACATGGACTCCTCGTCCCATCGACAACTACCGACGGCGAGCTGCAGCAACTACGAAATTCTCTACCAGACACTGTTGCCATGCAGCGAGTCGAAGAGCGTTTATCAGCCCTTGGAAACGTCATTGCATGCAACGACTATGTCGCCCTCGTTCATCCAGACATCGACCGGGAAACGGAAGAGATCATCGCAGATGTGCTCAAGGTGGAAGTGTTTAGACAGACGGTAGCAAATAATGTGCTCGTTGGTAGCTATGCGGCGATAACGAATCAAGGAGCGCTGGTCCACCCAAAAACGAGTATTCAGGATCAAGATGAGCTGTCAAGCTTGCTGCAAGTGCCACTAGTGGTGAGTCGCGTAATTCAACAAGACATGCAAAGGATCCCCCTGATGTGACTTTTCCAACGGCATAAAGGCCGGTACTGTCAACCGAGGCTCCGATGTCATTGGCGCCGGCATGGTCGTCAACGATTGGTGCGCATTCACTGGCATCGATACGACTGCAACCGAAATCTCCGTCATCGAAGCAGCGTTCAAGCTGCAAGGGCAGGATGCCAGCAATATCGGCAACATGCGTGATACCCTCGTTGATACCCTTGCATAGTAGTCTTGTTGCTTCGTGTAGACTGTCAAGCTTGGTGATATACCCCTTTGCAAGGCGACGCTTGCGATTGATTATGCAACTCCGTGACGGAGTCTAGCATTCAGGCTGTTTAAGTTCCCTCCTGATGCTCTCGTAAGCTACAGTTGAGTGTCTATTGCTCAATATTCATGACATGTTTTTGGGGGGTATCCCCAGGGTGGCAGTTGGTGCAGTGCAGTTTACGACGTACGAAAGCAGAGTCTGCTTCTAAGATGAATAGTCGTAACGCTTGTAAAACGTTTCGCTATCGGTTGTCTCCTTCGTACCCGTCTTGCTACCACGAGTCCGGAGCTGACCCTCTCTTTCCATGCGTTGCCGAACGTCCTTGTCCTCTTGCAGCCATTTCAGAGCAAGCGCCAACATTTTGCTTCCTGCTCTATCCGGCTTTTCCATTTCCGCGAGCACACCTTGTGGAACCCCAGGTATGTTTTCGGATTTGATAGGCCATGGGATGGGTTCAGGCTGTGTTGTTCTGCCTAGCTGTATATGAGCTACGTGCGTTGGAAAGCCGTCGAGTCCGTCAAAGATGTGCGTGGCGTATAGCACAGTTGCTTGTCTTTCAGCACATTCTTGTTTCAAGAAGTCTAGCAAGTTTGACCGGACTAGGACGTCCAGATCAACGGTGACCTGATGAAGAAGTTTGCTCAGTGCGATGAAAGTCTCATCATCTGCCTTTCGAGCTTACCTCATCTAAGAGAAGTACCTCCCACGGCGCCATCAGACCTTGGACAATCTGCACTCGACGTCTCTCGCCATCGCTGATCTCGTGCATGTGCCACTTCAGATCGACGTCCAGCAAATCCAACAGACGGTCGCGGCGTTCCTGAATTTCATAAATATATCGGCTTAGCGAGATGCTTGATTCCATGAGCCTCAGACGAAGTGCGAACCTTATGTCGATAGCCCCCAACGGAATCTCTACATCCATCAAATTCCCATCAGTACGAAACCAACATGTTCTTGGACTTGACACTGACAGGAAATGCGCGACCTCTAGATCCGAACGGACGACAGGGTTATTGACAAACTCCGTTCCTAAGTCAAATGTCAATTTGTCAGTATGACGTGTCGATGAGCATAAGCTACGGAGAAGGCATACCCAGATATGTTACACCCTGCATAGAGCGTAGGAAAATCGCAGCACGATGGGTCATGTCAGTGAGTAGACAACCTGGATGATGCTTTCATCAAACATACTGCAGGCGTCTTGTAGCTTTAAAGATATCAGAATTTAGCCATGCTAGAGACGAAAGTGCCAGTGACGGAAATACAACTCACAAGACCTCGGCACCCAGCACTTTGGCACTAGCTCGAGTCATGCGTTTGCCAGCCAGTATCTGCAACAGCGTAGATTTGCCTGTGCATGCGGCATGTTAGATGCTTTGGGAGCTCTGTCAGCCGCTGCAGCTGTGCTCGAGCTCGCCTGCTCCGTTAGACCCGACGAGGATGGCAATCGAGCCTCGCGGCAGTACGAGGTCGACATCTTGAAGCGCCGGGATCTTGGAAGTTGACGAGGGAAAGGCAAAAGTGAGCTTGTGCACCTCGATGGCTGGCTCGACGCCATTCTCGGCCGCCATTGTAGGAATGTTGCTGTCAGAGGAGCGCGAGAAGCAGGCAGTCATCGATGACTGCCTGGCCACGACCCGATCACTAAAGGTGCAGCCTTGCTTTGCCTTTCCTCTGGCCAGAGCATAATCACTGTTATGAGTCGGTGATCTTGTTCGAAACACTTGCAGTCCATCCGCCAGGCCATCACGGGATCGTTGACCATCAGTCCCGGTGTGCCATTTGGCAAGAACCCTAGACTCTACTGCGTCGCGAAGAACGTGGAATTAGTCTTTTGCGGTACGGTACTGACAGGCTACGATATACGGTCTGATACAGTGCGACTACGTCTCCTCCTCGTCTTCGTCAAAAACCTGCTCCGTCTGCGGCGAATATTGGCATGGAGCGTCTTTGTCGAATCTCAGCTGGATTGGACTTCTGCTCGTAAAGGTAATCGTACGATACGCCATATTTACCGGCGACCTCGGATCTGTTCTGCAGCAAGACCAAATCGTCTCAATATCCCAAAGACAACGCTGGACGCCCGGCAGCACAGTTCTCACAGCGATCTCTCCTGGCTTAGCTCGTTGAAACCTCGGAAGGCAAGCCAAGCTGATTTGCACTCGTCCGAGCCAGCATAGAGGCTTCGTCTAAGACTCAAGCATGTTGGCGCCACGATGCCGATGTTCTGGCATTGTACCTGGCCCAGCAAGCTGGCGACTCGTGTCTGCTTGCGACTGGATGTCAGGCGAGCTGCGGAGACTGTGGCCATACTGGAGCTTCGATGCCGAGCGCGTGATTTCGCAACTTTTGAATCCGCCAACGTCTTGAGTTGGTGCCGTTTCAAGTATAAGTGAGCATCACAGTCAAGGTGAACGACCCGTCGGAAGCTTCGAAGGGGCCGAGCCAGGAGGATGTCGACCGAACAAGAGGCGGTGCTCTTGCTCGGCTTCGACGCAAGCGCACTTCGCTAAGGGTTGCTGCAGTGTATTCACAAAAGTTTTGCTAAGCTACAGGCTATAGAAATCTTCCCATTGCTAAACAGCTAATAAACTGCTTCCAAGACTTTCGCTTGCAGGTCTTTTGCACTAGGGCAAATTGATTTCCAACCTGGCCTCGCTACCGTGGCCTTGTGTGCTTTCTCGGCTATCTTGACGAGGTCTTCCTTTGGCACCTTGTAATAGCTGAGACTCGTTGTGAGACCCAGCTTTTCTATAAGCTTATCCAGGGCAGCTGCTCCGACCAGGCATGTCGACAGCTCCGTATCTCCGTCTTCACGATCGTCGTGCAGGCTCATATGATCCCGCACAAATGACGTGGGCAGGTAGCTGAAGACGTTGGCAAGCATGGCGCGCGCTTCTCCTTCTGGCAACGCCCGTGCCATGATGCGAATTGTGTTGGGCAGGGTGAGGACTGAGCAGTACCCATGAGGTATGTTATACGTAGCTCCAAGGGCGTGTCCAAGAGCATGAGCTTTGGACAAAAGACGTAAACACGATGAGCTTTGGAGACAGGAGACAGAAGGCGCTTGTGACTAGTACCACTTACAAGGTCCCAGGCCAGTCTCCAATTTCGTGGGATATAAGCTAAGCAGACCTAGTGTCAGCTTGAAACACTATGGACGGACGTAGTGCTTCGCTCACGACATCCAAGCTGCCACTTGCAAGCGGCCGCGCGCTTCCAGATCGTCTTGATTGTCTTCCATACACTGTGGCAGGTAAGTGAAGAGATCTCGAATAGCCGCCAATGCCATCTGTTGCAGTGGGTATTGCGCTCCCGGCCTATACAAACCTTCGAAAGCATGATCTAAGGCTCGAATGCCCGTCGACAACCACAGCTTCTCTGGAGTATACCTTGTGAGTGTCGGGTCCAGGATAATTGACTTTGGACATATATTCTCGTCGGCTGCAGTTGCTTTGTCGCCGTCCTCGTTCGTGTAGCCAGCGACCGAGGTGAATTCTGCTGCAGACAGTGTGGTGGGAACAGCAATCTGAACACATAAGATCAAGACATGTCAGCTCTATTCGCTGACATATCCTGCTTCGCATCCGGTAACTTGCATGGTTGACGTAGCTTCCGTGTTGCTTCTTGTGATGGTACGACAAGAGCTTGCAAGCATCTATGACCGAGCCTCCTCCTACACCGACGACCAGATTGACCTGATGTTGCCTCAAAAGCTCGAGTGCTTGCTCGATATCTTTGGCCGGTGCGTGTTGGCGCATGCCCGTGAAAGTGGCGGCATATGCTCCTTTTCGCTTTAGAAGATCTTCAACGTACGGGATGACCGGCGTCTTGGATAGAGAACGGCCAGTCATCAATAAGACTCTGGGAGTCTGTCCTTCCTGCACGATCTCTTGCATGACTTCGGACAGCTGCTCGATGCTATCTGGACCATAGCGTACTTCGCGAAGACACGTGGTCTTGAAGCTTCCTGAAGGTGCGCCTTTTCCGCTTACACGCTCCATATCTTGTACTTTAGCTGTTGCCCGCAGGTGCAGAGAGTGAGCTGTCGGCTTGCAACAAGAGCACAGTATCAAACGTTCTCGTGGCTAAGAAGCGACTGCGCGGAAATCGGCGACTTTGTTTGCCACCGTCAACGGAGTTAGTCATGGTGATATGATCGTCGTCCACCATAGTGCAATGAGCACATTGTCTACGAGCACGGTACTATACGCCTGGATATCTGGGACACTTGTTACGAACACCCTGCAGCGACATGACTGTCCAACGCAATAGGCATTTGGCATTGGATGTATACGTGCGATTTCGGTCAAATCAACTCTGCAGCTACAATTTGGTATTCGATTTGTATTTCCTTTCTAGAATCTCAATGCGCTGTTCATGAAATGACTGTGCCGCCGTTGGGGTGCAGAGTGTTTCCAGAGATCAAGGAAGAGTCTTCGCTAGCCCTAGATGTGCAGAACCCAAAGACAGTAAGCGATCCGAAAATAGTGGAATGCCAGCCATAGAAAGCACGCACAGGAACACACAGCATGTAGCAATCTCGACTGGCTGGCCAGGTCGGTTCATTGGCGAAGAGAAGCCCTTGACGTTCTCATGGCCAAAGGTAGCGGTGACCAGAGGGGTGTATACGGGTCCAGGTGCGATAGCTGTGTAATAACAGCAGCGTCAGATAGAGCACCTTGAGGAAAATATACGGGGGAAACGCTTACCATTGACTCGAATCATCTTGTCACTCAAGATCTGGTTGCTAAGACCACGGGTGAATGAGGTGATAGCGCCTTTGGTGGATGTGTCTGAGCGTGGAAGTGAGAATCAGTAAGTCTGGGGTCCCGCTCATGTTAAGAGGCATTGGAAGAAATTGCGCACAGTCGAGCAGGTCAGGTCGGCCAATGAAGCCGTTGATGCTGCACATATTGATAATTGACGATCCTCGAGGTAGGTGGGGAATAGCATGCTTTGACATGTAGAAGTACTGCAACAAGGTTGTGCGTGTCAGTATATGCACTCCTCACAGATGCTGTATCAGATGGACGCACGCTATGCATGTTGAGTTGGAAAGTCCTGCAAAGTTGACATAAAAAGCATAAGCCTCGAACGTTGAAAGCACAGCGGAGCAGCCAACGGTACTCACTCTTCCCATTGCTTGGAAGATAGAGTGGTGATGTCGTGATTTTCGAGTTGCTGAGCGGCGTTGTTGACAACGATGTCCAGTCGGCCATAATTTGCCATGTGTTGCTTGATGACATCAATAGAGGTCTGCTCGAGCTTCAAATCGCCAGGAATAAGGAGTAAAGTCTGCTTGCCGCCAGTCTTCTTCTCAATGTATGACTTGACATCTTCTGCGTCTTTCTGTTCGGCAGGTAGGTAGACAATAGTGCTGTCTGCGCCCTCGAGGGCGAAAAGGATCGCCGTCGCGCGTCCAATACCACTGTCACCGCCGGCAATGATGGCTTTCTTGCCTGCTAGCTTGCCAACTCCGATGTAGGGTTTGCCATTGGCGTAAACATCGTCAATGGCTTGCTGTATGGCGTAAAGCGATGGAGATTATGGGAAATACGCGCAGCATCATGCGTCAGCGATGTGAGAAAGTGAGCCTGAACAAACTCCAGGCGCAACAAGCGATCAAGAGGTTCGGCGAGGGTATAAGGATCTGACCTACCTTTCGCATCTTGCTCTGCTTGCCAGGACGCCTGCCAGGCTGGTTTTGGTCTTCGACTTCCTCGTGCAGAGCTGAATCTTCGCCCGACAGCTGGAACTGCTGGGCAGGGTACGAGGGAGCTTGTTCGCCCTGGCCGGCGACCTCCTTGACCTTTTCGACGATGCCTGACATGGTGGATGTGATGGTAAGAGTTGCTACAAGTGTGCGTCTCTGCGTTGGCGTTGAGCAAAGGCAGAGTCCTACTGCCGCTCCCAAGTAGCACGTTTTCGAGGGAAATCCTTCGATCGACGCGTTTGTCGCTCTTGCTCTGCGTCATAAGTAGGACAGCGGTGGCAAAGGCATTTCTGACTGATGCATTAGAGAATTCAGACAAGAAGGTGCCGAGAGCGCAGAGTAGCTAGTTCGCCTTCCAGTGAAGCTCTTGCAGCCTAGGGAGGGTGGGCTCGCAGGCGATGCGACCCGACCGGATGTCGAATGCGCTTTTGCATCACGTGCTGCACGCCGGTGTTTTGCTGTAAATATGCTGTTCTTGACAAGTGCATGCAGTATGATGGGAACAGAAGTGCTATACACAAGATGACGTCGATACCTCACAGCTTCCATTCATGTCATAAGTACATTCTGTCGCTACATAATCATGGCAGCCCATCAGTGCTGGGGCCATCCCCACTACCCAACCTCACGTATCATACTTCACTGCTTAGCATTTACTTCAGCAGCATTGGAAAGCCATTACGCCGAAACCGAGAGTGTCTCTTCGCTGCTTGTACGCGCTCCTTCTTCCCAACAGAGATCCTTGCACAGCTCGGCAGTATCTTGCATATCATCCGGAGTCGCGACCGTCGCAATCTGAAGCTCCTTCCATCCTTTCCACCTGCCCGACTTGTTCTCCTTCTTCGCTAGATTGGCTAACGCTTTTCCAGGTCCTACAAAGACGTAACGCGAAACTCCCTTTTCGCGCATCAAATTGAGAGCAGAGGCCCATTGTACGGGTTTGTGTATTGATGCGACAATGTCCCGCTTCAGACGCTCGGGATCTGTAACCAGCTCGGCGTCGAGATTGGAGACAATAGGCGCTCGTGGCGCTTTGGCTTTCACTCCGTTGTTCCAGGCATGGGTCATGCCTCGGGCAGCCGGCTCCATGAACGAACAATGGAAAGGAGCACTGTGTGATCGAGCCACAGTATGTCAGCTTACATCGCAAAGCATCGTTATGGGGATGCCGACTCACAAGACTGGAAGATCCGCCGCCCGTGCAGCCAAGTCTTTCTCTTCCAATATCTCGCAAGCGCGCAAGACGCCAGCGCGGGAACCAGACAGTATCAATTGCCGCGAAGAATTGTAGCTCGCAACTTCAACCAAGCCCTGATTGCCCTCATTCTCCTCTCTGACCTTGTTGATGACTTTCCTGACCTGCTTGGCCGTCGCATCGCCTTGGAGGACAATGGCAGACATTTGCGCTCTTTCTTCGTCTCGCGCTTCGTGGTCAGAGTACGTCTTGAGGCTTGAGAGCTGCAATGCGCGGGATGTGAGCAGGCCATGTAGTCGCGTGAGATGCACGCCCTCGGTGAATGTGATGGCTCCGCTGGCGACGCATGCGCTGTATTCGCCGCTTGAGTGTCCGGCGAAATAGTCGGCGCGCTGGCTGATTGGGATACCAAAGTCTTGCTCTAGTGTCCGTAGAAGAGCGATAGAGGTGATGCATATTGCAGGCTGCGAGTTTGACGATCGTGTAAGTTCGTCCTGTATGTGTCAAAGGAGCGAATTGCGCATGAGTAATGGCTTGTCGCTCGCGTTATGTTCTTAGAGGCTTCGCCTACCTGCGGACCATTCTGAACAATCTGGCGAAGCTCCTTCTTGCTGCGCTCCTTCTGCCACACAGGCCAGTCGAGGAGGTTCAGATGCCTCAGCTCTGGCAGTTCATGCAACTTCAAGTCTTTCCGCCATTTTTCGAATTGAGCGAGAGCCTGCGGATAATTCGGTCAGACCATTCAGACGTACTAAAGTATGGCAGAGGACAGCCACACACTTCTTCAGCCTCTTCCCATGTCTCTCTTGCAGCTTTATAATTCTCCAAAAATGAGGCCATGCCGACATATTGTGATCCACTGCCAGGCATGAGCAAAGCGGTTAGCGGAGACGCCTTGTGGCGGCTTCCGCTCGAAGAGCTAGAGCTGTCGGTCGGGTACGATTCATGGGCAGCCCATGCCTTTTCCATCTCCTTTCTCGCATTCCTAATTTTACTTTGCGTCTCGCCGGTGTTGCGAGAAGTGCTTGCTTTTGGATAAGACGAGGACGTTGTATGCTGGGCCGGCTGGTCAGACGAAGCTGCCTGCTTGTCGTCGCGGGGCAGCTTGTTCACGATGGAATTGACGGTAGAAGGGGCAAACCATGATGCTCTTCCGCGATTAGATACTGGCAGCGCGTTGCTGTGGGGTGCTGAATCGTGCCGTGAAGGGTCGCGATAACGCCCGATGTATCTCGAGTCAAAGACGACTGGCTCAAAGCTATTTGGCCAGGTGCCAGGGGATGCCACAGGGCCAGCTCTGGACTGAGCCTTGCTGAGTAGGACATCTGATGTCGGCTTGCCAGATGTCTTGCTTGAGCCTGCTGCAGCTCTTGTCGAGGTGTGCCCCTGACGGACGACGGCTGTAGAGCCATAGCCGGCTGCTTTCAGCGCTGGTCGGGGCGGCATCGTGCTGATGGCTGCCGCCGCAGATGGGAGAAGCGAGGGGACGCCAGCGTGATGACGAACAGGCTACAGTATGAAATGCTGTCGTTCTGGCCGTCAGAAGCCAAGCTGTGTGTGTATGCGAAAGCGTGCGTCCTCCGCAAACGCCGGAGCTGTCCGGCCGGAATCGACTCTTGCGGCACATCCAAGGTCACGGGGTTAGCAATTTGAAAGAACGGGTTTCACTTGCTCCTTCCCGACCATATGCAAGCTGAGACACGAATGTCAAAGCACCAGTCCACGGCTTGTTGGTCTCCTCTGCACGTCGCAAAGGCTGGTGACGACGGCCGAGTATATGGACAGCCGTGCTGTCCACGCATACTGTGCCATTCTGGTTCGGCAGCTGGCGTGATTCATTTGAAGCTGACGCTGTGAACGCTTCTGACTTCCTTTCTTCCGACTCATTGATGCACACCGCCTTACCTTTTTGTCCCCGCCTCTCAAGTACAATCTGACAGCGATGTACTCATGGGCTGGATGCTCTGACGCTCCTTCATGGCCAAATTTGGCGGTTCCGAGTACGAAGATGAAGGTCGGCCGCAATAGTACCGTCCCTACGGCGGACATTCTTACGAGAACCTTCCACATGCATCTTTTTGGGTCGTGATGGGTGCCGCGGTGCGCTTATACAGCCGTGACAGCCGTTTGGGCTGGTCTCTCGGTATCTCGAGAAGCGCTGCCATTCACTACAGGAATCATAAGACTTGAGCTGTTAACGCTGTGTTCAATGCACCTAGAAGGAGGGCCTCCATGCATCTTCCTTCGCCGCTGCTGTCAGAGTCACATTGGGCAAACTAGCGGTGGAAGTCTCGATATTCAGCATTTCGGTCTGAATATGGAACTTTTGTTGGCAGAGTCGCAAGATGTTTGCTTCGTGAGAGGAAGAAAGTCATCACGAAAAATCTATCGGAGTGTAGTAGACTTTTGACTCTTCTTGACGATCTTTACTGGCAGTGGGTAGTTACGCAAGGTCTCTACCAGCCGCAAGGCCGTCACACAAAGAGCATTCGCCACAGTACTGCTGAGCAACACCTGGAGCCAAACTCTTGCTCTTGCCTTGAGCACAACTGTGTACGATCTTGGAGCTATTACCAAGACTTACTGCGAATCCTACTATCTCCAGCTCTGTCGGAGTGACATTGCTCACAAACGTGTCGCCACCTGGCAGCAGCAACACGATACCACACGTTCTGCAGCAACCTGACCCCGCGACAACAGCCTGACAAAGACGGAGCCCGGCACGCGCGTCGACAACACGCAGACTGTCAATATGGGCGAGTCCTTCAGGGAGGTGAGCTTGGCTTCGCGTCTTTGTGCGGGACAAGCACGAGCACCACCAGCACCATGATGCCAGGTGAAGGCAGCCTGCTGATCTATGCGACCATCACCACGCCGCCTTTGTCTCCACTGCAGGCACCCATCTTTGCGGACACTACGGGCCGCGTAGGCTCGAATCCAGGCAGTGCTGTGCCGTCCCCGAGGCCTGGTCTCTCGCGCTCGACGAGCGTGTCATCGACGTATCTGGGCGAGCCAGACGACTCGTTTGCCGGCCTGACCTTGTTGGACCTCTTTGTCGCCCTCGACTCGCACCTCGACCTCGCAAGCAGAGAGCTCAAGCGCAAAGGACAGGAATGGCGGAGCAAGGCGGAATCTACCGCCATCTCAGTCAAGCGACAGGCTGAAGAGGTCCTCACCCAGCAACGCAGGTTGCGCAGGCGAGCCGCAGGAAGGCAGAGCGACCCTACACGACCGCATGGCGACTCGGATGACGATGTCAAGGTGGACATCGACCGCGAGCTGCAAAAATTCAGAAGTCGAGTGGGTTTGGCTTCCTCTGTCAAAGGCCGTCTGACGGTAGTGACGTTATTCATTCCCTCACGTGCAGCTACAAGGTCGAGTAGCCACAGTGCGAGCAAAGTGGAAGGACCAAAAGGTCGTGTCGTTGCGAGACAAATTGTCCTTCTTCTTTGGTGTAGAGCTCCTCCTCTTCTCGGCTCTCCTCATTGGCTTCCGGCCTGAATGGATGTGAGCTGCTCGCGACTTCCTGTTTGAGGACATGTGATCGCTGGCTGCACAGACGCTGAAGCGTCGCTACTGTTATTTTCCTCCCAGACCTGGCGTCTATTCAGCTTTGTCGGCTTATCTATTTCCCATTCGCATCTATGAATACCGAAAGAAGCACTACTCGTTGTTTCTCTACGACCTCTGCTGTTCGTACCTCGGCCCACGCTATGCTAGAGCTCTTCACTCATTTTCAGCTTCTCTCGCCAGATATCGTCAACGTCTTGTGTCTCGCATACCTGTGGATCTGGCCACATTCGACTAAGCTATTCGTGGCATGCTACTGCCTGTCCCATGGTCCCCTTTGTACCGCTATCGCCACCTGGCGCAACTCGCTCGTCTTCCACAGCGTTGACAAGACGACCTCGCTCTTTATTCACATCTACCCGCCATTTGTCTTCACTGTTCTTCGACACTTTTACCCCAATGCCGAAGCCAAGTATCCAGCGCTCGTCAATCTGCATCAGATGAGCATCTGGCAGAGCTTGCTCTTCTCAAGCATAGCTTGTGAGTTTCGCCTCAATGAGTTACAGAGGGTCTATCGGCTTAGAAATGCTCTTTCCGCTAGACCTTGTCTGGCAAGCAGCGTATTATTACGGCGTTATGGTCGCGCGCAAGGAGGAGATTGAGAAGAAAGGCAGCGTCACGAGCTTCACATATATGCTTAACAACAAGCGCAGTCTCATAGGCAAGACATTGGCAAAGATCCCGCCAGCACGTAGAGAGATGTCTTTCATGGCTGGCCAATTTGTGTACACCATTGTCACCATGGCTCCCTCGGCTATCTGGCTATGGCACAGCAAGTTCCTTTCCGTGATCTGGCTTCTTCTCTTCTTTAGGTGAGTCCACCGTGCGAATACCCTTTATCAGGCAGCTTTGCTGACGTTGACTATACTTAGCGTATCGGTTTGGAACGGTGCTTCCTTCTACTTCAAGGTCATGTCGAACTCGAAGGAGGTGGCCTCGTTGCGCAAGGAGCTCGAAGACTTGCAGAAGGAAATCGACGGGCGCAAGACTCCGGCCTCGCAGGCTTCGTTACCTGCTGGGGACTCGATCGACAGCCTCAGTCTCGGACCCAGCGCAGTCAACACGCCTGCCTTTGGCCCTGTTGATTCGCCAAGCCAGACATCATCGCCGCTTCCAATGCAAGAAGGCCTATCACTGACCAAGGAAGCTATCGGGACGAAGCAGACTGGCGGTACTCCCCAAAGACCAGTTGTAGAGCCGGACCTTTGCAAGCCTACGGTCGAAGCGAACAGCAAGATCCCAACGCTCAAGCTAGACGAGGGCGAAGGCAGCCAGAGTGGTAGCAACGATGCAGAGTCCGATACAAGTGCTGTCGTCGTTGATGCTGAAGACGGCAGACCGCCGCAATAGCGGCTCTGGATCGTAGAGCTTGCCGGACCTGTTACATCAGCATCTGCGTCACTGGGCCCGGCCGGGCCCATCTCTTTCTCAATTGCTTGAATGTCTTGCTCCACTGGGCCCGGCCGGGCCCATCTCTTTTTCAATTGCTTGAATGTCTTGCTCCACTGGGCCCGGCCGGGCCCATCTCTTTTTCAATTGCTTGAATGTCTTGCTTCAATGGGCCCGGCCGGGCCCATTTTTTGTTTTCAATTGCTTGACTGTCTTGCTTCAATGGGTTCTTTCTCAATTCCTTGGATGTCTTGCTCCAATGGGCCCGGCCGGGCCCATCTCTCCTCCAGTTGCTACCACGTCTTCCTTGAATGGGCCCGGCCGGGCCCATCAATTTGGCTCTGTCGCGTGACGAAGACAGACTATTACTGGGTCTGGTCAGCCGGTATTCTAGCTGGGTCGAGTCTAGTCTGCTGCAAAGGCCCGGCCGGGCCATTACTTGTCCATCGCTTGCCAACCCATGTCCGGGCTCAGCACAGGCAAGCCAGCATAAAGCCGATTGTTTGTATGGCCCCGGCCGGGGCCATGATAAGGTCGTGTCCACCGTATACCCCCCCTCGCTGTCTAGCGAGTTGGAAGAGACCACCCAGCCACCCACTGAGCGCGGCCGCGCTCACATTCACGTCGATCGTGGCGGCGAGCAGCGCGGCCAGCCCAGTATTGCATTCAGGGCTGCCTACTTGCTACTTCACGGCGAGTTGCAACTGGAAAGGATGCTGGTGGGCTGGCCAGCCCATCCAATGTGGGAGGGAATGGCCACGGCAAGTTTGGGAGGGGCTTTAAAGGGCCCGGCCGGGCCCTCGATACATGACAAGAGAAAAGTACATTGCAATCAACGAGCTGGGTATGAGAAGGGGCCCGGCCGGGCCCCTCGATGTATGTCAGGAGAAGACGCCATTGCAATCAAAAAGCTGGTTACAAAAAAAGGGCCCGGCCGGGCCCTCAATACATAGCAAGAGAAAAGTACACTGCAGTCAAAGAGCTGGGGGTGAGAAAGGGCCCGGCCGGGCCCTGAAGATTCGAGAGGCTGCAGCAAAATTAATGAAGCAAAAGCTTCTGCCGCTTGCTTGCCGAGTGGCAACTTTCTCGCCGCCGGCGCTTTCTCTCTTGACAACTACCAGAAACCGATATTCTCACAAGCCAACACAGTCAAATAACATGCCCGCAGTACCAGCTGGATCCACTGTCCTCGTCACTGGCGCAAGGTGGGTTCCCGCTGCAGTCCCTCCTTCCCGGACCTGGTCTAACCGTTTCCCCTCCTCCACTGCAGCGGCTTCATTGCCGTGCACGTCGTAACCGAGCTCATCAATAAAGGCTACAAGGTTCGAGGAACCGTTCGCTCGTAGGTTGCTGCCTTTCGTTCAGGGTTTTTCAACTGGCCTGAACCGATGCCGATCGTTCTATGGCGGCATCATTCCCGCTCGCAGCAAAGAAAAGGGCGAATTCTTGACCAAGAAGTTCCCAAAGAACTTTGACTATGTCATCGTTGAAGACCTCGAGAAGGAAGGTGGCTTTGATGAAGCTGTCAAGGGCGTCGACGCGGTCGAGCACACCGCTTCGCCTTTCCACTTCAAGGTTAACGACCCTTATGAAGATCTGGTCAACCCCGCCGTCAACGGCACTCTAAGCGTTCTCAAGAGCGTTCAGAAGAATGGTAGCAACGTCAAGAGGATTGTCGTTACCTCGAGCTTCGCATCCATCCTCGACACCCGCATCAAGCCTCCCCACACTTTCACCGAAAAGGACTGGAACGAGAACTCGCCTGCTCAGCTCAAGGAGAAAGGCAAGGATGTCGCTGCTCCAGATGCTTACCGCGCCTCCAAGACCCTTGCCGAAAAGGCAGCCTGGAAGTTCGTCGAGGACAACAAGCCTAGCTGGGATCTCGTGACGATGTGCCCTCCCCTCGTATTGGGACCCATCATTCACCAGGTGCATCATATTGCCTTTTCTGCCATTTCTCATTACTGACTCAAGGTTGCGATTCGTAGATCAGCTCCCCCAACTCGCTCAACACCAGCGTGAGTCAATGGTACGCTTGGATTGCTGGCCAGAAGAACGGCGATGAGGCACCTGGAACGTGAGTCCACCCACAGCTACACTGACTACTCGTTCGATGATAGCCTTATGTCTGATCCAACATAACAGTGCCAGCAACGAAGTCGATGTTCGTGATCTGGCAGCCGCTCACGTTCAAGCCATCGCTGTTGAAGAAGCTGGCAACAACCGCTTCGCCATTAGCAAGCAGCCCTACACCTGGCAGATTTGCTTGGATGAGGTATACGGCCACCCTGACATTCAGAAGAACTGGCCAAAGCTGCCCAAGGGCAAGACGGGCGTTGACACTATCGAAGGCCAGCACAGTGGGTCCAGTCGTTAAGCATGCTGGTATCGAAGGGTGCTGATTGTCAACGTGCCGGCCGGGATCCGCAGAGCTCGATGCCAGCAAGAGCGAAAAGATACTCGGTATCAAGTACAGGAGCCTCAAAGACACCCTCATTGACATGTCCAACAGCCTTGCCGAACATGAGGCTGCTGGCTGGAAAGTACAGCCATAAAAGTCTCGTAGAATGTGCACAAGCTGTTTGCAGATGCGGATAAGTGTCGCTACCAATGCACGAATGACAAGTGTATCTATACTGCAAGTACAACAATGGTGCATCGCGATATGCCAGTCGCTCGATCAAGCAAGCAACGGCGCCGGCATCGCTTTCACTTTGAGAGCTCGTACAAGCGCATAACTTCCTGCGCCAAGCTTTCCGATGTATCTTTGAGCTCATCAAGCTCATGTACCAGCATGTCCAGCCCATCAATCTGGGCTTGCTGATCTTTCGACAAGACAGCCCCCGCTGCTGCATAGCGCTTGAGTTGCTTGATCTGCCGGAGCATTCGAGTCAGCTTGTCCTTTGCCTAATTGAATTTACATAGCTCACCTGTCTTATCTCGTCGCTGAGCATGCGAGACCGTTGGCGTATGTCCGCAATGGTAAGCTTGCCTAGCGTCTCGGCCGTGCGTACGACAATGGCTCGAGGGGCTTTGACCTGTGGATTTGTGACGGCTACGGACGAGGGTGAGGGTGGCGGTGCCGGTTCTGCTGCTGAGACTGAGCTTGGGGCTGCTGCAGGCACTGCTGTGGGAGCCTGTGGCGCTGGCACCTGCTGAACAGGAACAGGCGGACCTAGACGGCTGAACAAGTCCGCTGCTGGAAGTTTTTGCGCAGCAGCCTTTGGCTGTGCCGCGCGAGGTGGTTGGTCTTGCTTTCGAGGGCGTGCTGGCTCCTTCTGCGGACTTCGTGGTGCATGAGTCTTTATAGAAAGTGCAGCTGGAGGCGCACTGTCCGCATTGCCGTTGCGCGGGCTTCTCCGAGTCTGCCGCGCAGTAGGAAGCGTTTCTCCCGATTTGGGCTTGCTTGGAGCGCCTTTGATGTCCATGCCCTGCAAAGCTTTTGCAGCGGCATCGACTTCATTATCATCGTCTTCGGCCCACCAGTCACCGCCTTCCATCGAAGGCAGCTCTGGAATGCTAGTATTCGGACTTGGAGGCGCGCTAATGGGTGCCGCAGGCTGCAAACTTGTGCTCGACGGCTTGTTGAAAGCATCTTGTTCGTCCTCAGTCGACCCGCCGGGAGAGCCAGGCGCACTGGAAGCAGATGCCGTGTCTGTAGGTTGCTTGCCTTGCTTCCGTGACCGCGATGATTTGGATTTGTTCGGATTAGGCGAAGGTGGCGCAAGTAGTGGCATGGGAGGAGCTACTGCAGGCGCCGGGACGACAGGTTCCGGTGTCGAGACTGCCCAGCGAGATGAAGATGCACCAGCTTTGGAGGCTTTCGTCGGCGAAGGCGGCACAGCGAGGGTAGCAGATGACGAGGAAGCTGCTTGCTGTTGCTGACGGTCCGCGAGGAAGTCCGAAGGGCTTGGACGCCGCGCGGCCGCTGGCGCAGGCGAAGGAGACGGAGGTGCAGCATTTGCAGCTTGTGCAGCAGCATGTTGCGCGCGCAGATTGCCTTGTCCAGGTCTGTACTTTGCGACATCTTCATTCGGCACGTGGCCTGGCTTGACCCGCCTTTCTTTGCGGACCCTTAGGACAGGCAAACAGTGCGACACCAACATTGCAATGAGCGTCAGAGGTTCTCGCCATGGTAGGGCTGGCTATGCAGGGTAAGGTGACCCACGAGCCGTCTGCACGCTGTGAAGTAGGAACAACACGCCCTCCGCCTGCAGGATCATTGACGATGCCAGCGAGAGAAGGCGACATCGCGGCTTGATGGGGCGGTACCATAGCTTGTTTTGGAGTAAAGTGCGTGGTCGGATAGCTGCTGCTTCACCGTTCCAGTCTTGCGCGCATGCTTGTTGTTCGTGTGGAGCAGAACTGTCGCGCCGCCACATACTACGACTCTGCCACAGCACTCAGCAATCTGCAAGACGGGTCTGCCGCCTGCCAGACGCGCAGATACCGCCATGTCTGACACACAGGCAGCCCAGCAGCCCGACGCTGCCACTCCGTCGTCCACGCCTGCAACAACGCCCGCTAGCTCACTCTCCGCGCCCCCGTCTGGCCGGACTACGCCAAAAGATGGCAGCGGGAGCAGCAAAGCGCAGGAGAATGGGACAGGCGAGCCGCAGATCAAGCTTGGCGTGTGTGCGATGGATAGAAAAGCACGTAGCAAACCCATGCGCAACATCTTGTCGCGCCTGCTCGCAACTGGCAAGTTTGACATTATCGTCTTTGGGGACAAGTGCATTATCGACGAAGGTCAGTTGCAGGGCTGCTTGATCTCCCAAGCTCCGATGCTAACCTTCGCTAATATGACGTTGTTTCATAAGACGTGGAGAACTGGCCTCTGTGCGATTTCCTCATTTCCTTTCATTCTGGCGGGTTCCCGCTCGATAAGGCCATCAGATACGTGAGTGGCGGCGCACGTTGGTAGAGAGAGCAACTTCATTGACACGATGTATCCACAGTATGAGCTTCGCAAGCCTGTATGTATTAATGATCTCCCCATGCAGCAGATCTTCTGGGACCGTCGCCTCGTTCTCGCCATTCTCGACAAGGCAGGTGTCCGAACTCCGCCACGCATAGAGGTCGACCGTGATGGCGGTCCTAAAGTCGACAAGCGAGTTTCAGACTCAATCTACCGCGAGTGGGGCATTCGCATAGATGCACCGCGGCCAGACACGGAATTCACCTATGATGAAGACAAGGTCAAGGCTAATGGCAAGACCATCAGCAAGCCATACGTAGAGAAGCCAGCCGACGGCGAGGACCATAATGTGAATATCCTGTATTCTAAAAAGAAGGGCGGGGGCGGGAGACGCCTATTTCGCAAGATTGGCAACAAGTCGAGTGAACACGATAATGAGCTCGTGTATCCTAGAACCGAGGGCTCCTTCGTTTACGAACAGTTCATGGATGTCGAGAACGCCGAAGATGTGAAAGCGTACACGCTGGGTCCCCACTTTGTGCACGCCGAAACACGCAAATCCCCTGCAGTAGACGGTGTTGTACGACGCAATATTGAAGGCAAGGAATTGCGCTACGTCACGCAGCTCACCGATGAGGAGAAGGATATGGCAAGGAAGCTGGCAACTGCCTTCAAGCAGAACATCTGCGGATTCGACCTCATCAGAGCGAACGGCAAGTCCTACGTCATCGACGTTAACGGCTGGTCGTTCGTCAAAGGCAACGACTTCTACTAGTAAGTGCTGCACACATGGATGAGATCAGGCAGTATGCTCACATTGTGACCAGCGATAAATGCGCGGAGATTCTGGAACGATTCTGTACAAATCAGGTCGCCATACCCAAGACGCCTTCGACAAAGAGCGATGCTAGCACAAAGGACAAGTCCTGGGCACTAAAGGGAGCAGTCTGTGTCTTCCGTCACGCAGACCGGACGCCCAAGATGAAGTTGAAATTTAATGTCAAAGGCGTTTGGGCGTGGTCTGCTCCGTTCATACGACTCTTGCAAGGCCGAAGAGACGAGATCATACTGCGGGAGGATGAGCAGTTGCGATACATCCAGGAAGCAGCGGAGGAGGCTTCGTCTATAGAGGGTGCGGACATTGAGATGCTCAAGAGCCTAGGCAAGATCCTCGACAAGAAGATCGGCGTCACGGGCACAAAAGCACAGCTCAAACCAACTTTCAACGCCGAAGGAGAATGCGAGAAGCTGAACATCATCGTCAAATGGGGCGGAGAATTCACTCACGCTGGGCGCTATCAGAGTCGAGATTTGGGTGAAAACTTTCGCAAAGATTACGCCATCTTGAACAAGTCGATTCTATCCAATACCTCGATTTGCAGTAGTTCGGAGTAGGTTGAGATTTCAAATTTCGCCAGACTGCAGCTGATGGCCTTTGCCGGCTTCAGACGCCGTGCTATTGCTACCGCGGAAATCTTCGGAAGCGCGATATTGGATCAAGCATCGTCTACGGAAGCCGATCATCCTCATAGACTGATCATCCGCAAGGATCTTCTTGATGACTCCAATGCTGCCAAAGAGCCGATGGACAAGCTCAAGAAACGCCTCAAAGTCTTGCTTCGGCCTGGAGAATACAAACGTCCTGAATTTGCATTCGCATGGCGAGTGCCCGACGTAGAACCACAGCAGGTTGTGCAAGAGACCGTAGAATTGCTCGAGTATCATCGCAAAGGTGGGCCCCGAAAGCACTGCTCTTAGCGTGTTGACAGCCGAGCTGAGCTATGCTCGCAGTCATGCGCGAGAACTGGGCTAAAATGGACGTCGAGGCTATTCAGTCGCGGTGGTGCTGTGCAGAATACCCAGAGCTATGGCGTGAGCGGTGGGACAAGATCTTCGCAGAATTTTGCGATGTCGAACCAGAGAAGTTCGACCCTTCCAGGGTGCGTATTGGCATGCAGGCAGTCTGGGATCAACAATGCTCAATCATCCTTTTTCTAGATCTCTGAGCTGTACGACTCGATCAAGTACGATGCACTGCACAATCAGGTGTTCATGGAGACTATATTCACGCCAAAATCAGAGCATCAGTCCGGAACACCAGACAAGGCGGTCTCAACCTCGAAGCCTCCTCACAAGCTGAAGGACCTATACGAGAAAGCCAAGATTTTATTCGACTACATTGCCCCAGCAGAATATGGCATCGAAAAGGAAGAGAAGCTCGAAATTGGCCTGCTCACCTCTTGGCCTCTGTTGAAGCAGATTCTCAACGACCTTGTTGCTGCAAGAGATTGTGAAGACGGTCATGGCGCATTTTACTTTACGAAGGAAAGTCACATCCAGACGTTGGTCAATCTTGTGCTGCTTTCAGACTTGCCTATCGTTATGCCTCAATTGCCTGAACTGGACTATATGGTGAGTCGCAAAGGCTTCTCGTACGGGCAAATCACTGATGTGACAATCTTCGACAAGTCATATATTACCTTCGAGCTGCACGAGCGAGTCAAGCATGAACAGAAGGAGTTCTCAATTCGCATTGCTCTAAGCGAAGGAGCCCACTCGTTACCCTTGGATGCATCGCTTGATGCTAAGCATGCTCTAGCAGTACAACCCAGACACGTTTTGACCAATCATATTCCCTTGCAAAATGCATATGATACCCTTCATCAATGGGCAGAATCCTCGCTTTACAAGAAGTCTTCGACTACTTTCGAGGGCATGTTGCCCGTCGAAGGTGAGCATTTGCGCTTCTGTTGGCCGGACGCAACCTCTGAATTGTTCACCATTGTTTCAGGCGACGAACTGTTCTCTGGGCGAAAGCACGAGCTTGTTCAAGTGATCGACTTGAACTTCCATAGAGCCAGGCCGAAAAGCATCTCTAGCCAGCGAGACGGCACGGCCAGCGAGACCGGATCGCTGCATGGCTAGCGTCAAACGTGGAGGACGACCGCCGGCATGTCGCAAAGTAGTATCACCGCACTGATGACACGACGCACGCTAATGGCTGCATAGCCAACATATATGCAATGTAAATGCCACGCACGTCTACGTATTAACGAGGTGTAATGTCTCACACGGTGACGAGAGTCGTGATCTCGCCCTCAAGATGCGGAATGCTTTTGCCAATGTGCTTTGCCCCAAGTCGCACTGACAACCAGCGGAAAAATGAGCGTCGCGTCTGCGTGGATCTTGACCGAGTCGGCATTGGCCTTAATCTTGCCCCAGCTGATAGCCTCATCCGGTCGTGCGCCGCTGTCAGAGCCATCAAATTCATTGCCAGTGTTTATGTAGACGGAAAAGTCGGCGCCGTTTCTCTGTAACAGGCGAGAGCACCGTTAGGTGAGGGTGCTGACGAGACGGAAAGTAGCACATACGAAAAGCATGCTGTTCGCGATCTGATGCTTGCAGACGCCTCCGCCCAAGATGATCATGCCAGCTTTGGGTGCTTTCATGCTCATGTCGTTTATGCGGCGGATATCTCGAACAATATCAATGATCAATGGATTGGCAGTCTTGTAAGAATGGAAGAAGAGCATATCGCCAAAAGATCCGTCGGTCAAAGCTGGACAAAAGATTGGTATGTCGTTCTGCAATGGGACAACATAAGTCTGTGTCAATTCGAGCGCAGATGAACTTGCATACTTTTGACGCCCAATAAAGAATGGACTCTTCGTTTTTAATCTCCTTGCCCAGACGTGCAATCACGGTGCTCGGCGACCAGGTGAATCTATCACGCTCTTGTTCCGATACCATCTCGTCGAGGATAGGCATGACCCAGTCTTCAAACTTGCAGTAATTGTCATTTGGGACAATCAGGTTGCCGATCCTATTCAGGCCTCTTTTGCGCAGGCTTGCGCCGTCAACGTTGAACTCGCCTCCGGGCGTGAGGTAGGTCTCGCCGAGGCATTTGATGAGATCTTCTTCGACACCTCCAGCTGTTGTCACAATGCCAGAGATATACTTGTGTTGGACGAGGAAGCGAATGATCTCGCGCAACCCTGAAGATACAAGATTTGACGTAAAGCCCAGCATGATGTGGCAACCAGACTTTGCACGTATATCTTCATCCGTGTCATCGCCCTCTTGTCGCGGCTCATCCGAGAGCCTCCATTGCCTCTGATGAAACACGGCAAAGACAAGAATGAGACCATCAGCTGTTATTGAGCGTGGTTTAGAGGTGCTGCTGTTCCGATCACGTCCAGCGAGCATCTCAACGCGTGCAGAGTACATAATGCACGCCCTTACCATTCGGTTGATGATTTCGATAGCTTTCGTGAGGCCTGATGCCTGGAATCCTATGGCGGCATAGCTATTGAGGAGATCCTGCAGCTCGTATGGCAGATTGAAGTCTGGACCTCGAATTTTTGTGCCAGATTGACTGATGTCTTCGGATTGCACGAAGACTGCAGCCTGGGCCGACGCTGCGCCATTGGCGTTGGTAGAGTTCTGAGACGTACCCGTCATATCAGTCGAGGAGACGTGTATTGCTACAAGATGCAAAGCAATATCGACTGCGACTACCTCTCCAGGCTTTGATCGGGCAAGTGGCGACACCACTTCCTCCGGGTTCCTTGGGCCTTCCAGTCTACACAGTGATTTACTTTGAACTGCGTGCACCGAGTCTATAACGTCTACAATAATGGCTGTACTACATTTCGTCATTTTTTAGGTACTCGTGTTGGTGTATTTAGAACTAGTAGAGAACGATTGTCAGTACGGCACGTGAATTTGGTGAGTTCGGGCGACTCACCTTGCTGAGATCCCGTCCCCAAATACCTCGCTTTATCCAGTCTACGAGTAGCAGCAGACGCACTCGCATACTGACGCCCTCGCTCCAATAGATGGATCGCCAGAGGTACATTGCAGCTAGTCCACCGGCCAGATTCCAGCCGTTCAGGTCAAAGACGGCAGAATTGCCAATGTAGGCTAGAGAGCCAAGATGGCGGTAGCTAAACGGTTCATATAGGATGTCATCGCTGCATTCGTGACAGATTCAGAACATTAAGTGTAGTTCACAATCGCTGAGACTTCAGGCGAAGACTCACATATCATCCTGGACGTCCATGTTCTGAAGCTGTGCATGACCGCCTCGAGCGACTTTAGCCAGCTTCTTGCCGAGATACTTGCCCTGCTGCTCCGCAACTTGTGCAGTCTGTAATCTCATGCGTTAGTGTGGACATTAGCTCGGAGGAAACCGCTAGAACCTACCGCGGGCAGGGCAGTAAGCCGATTCGAGATCTTCTGGAACATCTCTGTCAACTCGTTGAGGCCAATACTTCCATCGGAATCACTATCATATCGATCGAACACCTCGCGAACTTTCTCAATGTGTATCTGAGACGTCGGGAACATGCGCTTGATGCGTTTCAGCATGTATTCGAATTCATTGAAATCAATCTTGCCGCTGTAGAAACAAGTCAGCAGGATTGCACATAGACTGGTGGTATTGTACTCACTCCTTGTTCTCGTCGCACAGGTCAACAAGCTCCCACAAGTGATTAACCAAGTTTGTCTCGATAGTCGATGCATCGCCGATGCAGTAGACAGTGCCAGTAGGTGCGCCGACGACGCGAAGGTGCGAGTCGACTTCCAATGCGTGCTTGTGGTACTGATTGGGTAGGTAAGATGCGACCAGCTTGGTGAACGGGTTCATCGCTAGCATCGCAGGGGATTGATGCGATCAGCGGCTTTCATATCAGTTTCTCGCGAACACGCCTTGCTTACCAATACCGGTAGACCACAGAGTGAACTTGGCGGGGATGCTGTGTTCCTCAACGCCCCCTCCTTCCTTTTTGACAGTATACTTGACGAAATCAGGTCCAACCTCCTTAACACGTGCATTGACAATGGTGTTAATACCATGGCGATCGAACCTGTCTTCTGCAAACTTGGAAATAGCCTCGCTGTAGGTATTAAGGATGTGGTCTCGTGACTGGATGATGTGAACGCTGGCTTCTGCACGAAGCAATTTTGGGTACTGCTCAACCAGTCAGATCATGTTCGACGACGAAGAGTGCATATCAGAGCCAGCTTACATAGTCCAGAATGTCTTCGTTGATCATGTCGTAGAGCTCGCTTGCAAACTCGACACCTGTTGGACCACCGCCGCAGATGACGAAGCTCAAAAGTTTCTTTCTCTCTTCAGGCGTGGTAGTTGGCAGTGAAGCTAGCTCGAAATTGTTTAATACTTGATTACGAATCTTGCGTGAGTCATTGATGGTCTTAAGTTGGCTGTCATCGTCACAAGAGATTTGGGGTATCAGCTAAGTTCCGAGCAACAGCAAGGTTGGCTGCGTGACTCCATGCTTACAAGCAATTCTCGAGACCCGGCACGCCATGATCGTTGGACACACTTCCGCAAGCAATGACAACCTTGTCGTATCTGCGACACACCGACACTCCTTAGCTGCTGCTGTTCGCGCAGATTCAAATGGTCAGACCTACGGAATATAAAAGTTCTCGGAGCCAGGACATTCGACCTCGATGAGTCTTTCAGACATGTCAATATCGACAGCTTTGCCCTGAACATAGTGACCTTGTACACGTGCGATGATCTTGCGCAATGGCTCGACTAGGGATCGTGGTTCCAGAGTGCCAACGGCGGCTGAGGCTGTTGTGAAGATGGTGTCAGTCTAGAATGGACTGAGATTCGAGATTTATTCACTTACGAAGCAACGGGGTGAAAAGATTGTATGTGGACTCGCTAATGAGAGCGACGTGATAGTCGCCTGGCGATAGACCTTTGAGCACGCCGACAGACTAAGATTTCTATTATCAGATTGTGACCCCGGTACATGTATGAGAAAGTCTGCTTACTCCCCATCCACCACCAATGACGACAAGCTTTTGCTTTCCGCTGAGCTCCCTGGACGTCTACAGTAGATTTCGGTGATTAGACTTGACACCGAGCAGATTGACTTGATTAGAATCGCGCACCTCGTCCTCCTCATCTCCGACAAGGAACTGAGCGACCTTCAAATTCTTTGGTCCACCGCGTACAGGCGACAGTGCAAGCGGATTCACAGGCACACCTTCGACGTATCGGCTGCGATATGTGGTTGCATCCCAGATGAGAACGCCACCGAGCAGGGTGACGGTGCTGAAAACGACGGCATAGACTGCTCGTACGGGCCATTTGACCCATCCAGGCTGATTGACGAGCCAGATGCGCTTGCCTAATCCAAGCTTGGTCTGCACGATTGGCTGTGGCGCGGTTTCAGGTGACCGAGTTGCCTCGAATCTGCGTCTTGAAGCGTGCAAGAGTCGAGCTCTGATCTGACTGCTGGCTGATGTGCGCGACGCTACATGCTTGTGGCCTCCGCTCGAGAGATGGATGAAGCGCACCGAGCCATTGCTGGGCAGCAAGGGGTGCCCCAGTAGACGGCTTCTGGTAGCTGTTCCTAGCATCGTCGCAGATCTTCAGGACGCCGGGAGGCTACGCTGGCCAAGGGAGACAGTGAAGTAGCAGACTTGTCTTGCTGTTTGCTGATGTCCCTAGTTTGGTAGATGGAGCAGGCGCAGAACTCCAAAAATGCCTTGAGGTCTTATTGGTAGTTCTAGCTCTTGCCTGTCGTCATACACCTCTGTGACACACGGCCGTGGAGTAAAGGCGCGTTGTGGGACCTGTAGGCGCCCTCGGAGGCCTCGCACACGAGGAAATTTGTCTCTGGGCGCCTTTCAGGTCTTTGATTTGCGTCACTGCTGTCGCCCGTGCCGTGTCCTGTCAGAGGTGCATCTTGAGCGCTTCCTGGCCTGGCAGCGAAGCTCGATCGCCCTGCTCGAAGGTGGCCACCACTTTCAGAAATTCCTGCTCGACGACCCATTCCAACCGCGCTCACCGTCGCGCGAGGCCGCTTTCACCTCGTAGAACCGTCCACCCGCCCACCATGCGTATCGAGAAGTGTGAGTTTGGGCTTAGTCCAGCTTGGGACCATGGATGCGGACTCTTGAGCTGACTTTGAACTCGAATTGGCAGGCTACTTTTGCAGCTGCAATGTCTACCCTGGACACGGGCAGATGTTCGTGCGCAATGACGCCAAGACGTTTCGCTTCTGCAGCTCGAAATGCCAGAAGAACTTCAAGTGCGTTCGACTCGCTCTGCTGCCCTATCCTCACACCAGCTGACAATGCCACCCACTTTGCACGCTACAGGATGAAGCGAAACCCACGCAAGGTCCGCTGGACAAAGGCCTTCCGCAAAGCTGCAGGCAAGGAGATGACCATGGACTCGACGCTCGAGTTCGAGAAGCGACGCAATGTGCCCGTCAAGTACGACCGAGACCTCGTTGCCACCACAGTACAGGCCATGTCGCGGATACAAGAGATCAAGACGCGGCGCGAAAAGGCATTCTACAAGAACCGCTTGCTCGCTTCGAAGCCTGTCTCTCTGCGTACAGACGCGCTCGAGGTGCTCAGCGGCGCTCATCTCCTCGGAAGAGACAAGGACAGTCCGCTGGTGCAAAAAGCAAAGCTCGCCGCAGAGATCAAAGCTCGCAAAAAGGAAAAGCGTCGAACAGAGCGTCTCGAGCAGCAGGTCAGCGAGATGCAAGAGGACCTCGAGATGGAAGCAGCTGCGGAAGAGGCAGAGCGGGATTCGGAACGCGACGAGGATATGCAAGACCAGGTTCGCGAAAAGATCAAGGTCAAGGTCCCCGCCACCAAGAAGCGCTCAGCGGCCAAGAGCAGCAGACGCTCGGCTCTCATGCCAGCTGGATCTGGTGGAATGTCCATGGGCATGTCGATGGATTGACCTCGACAAACCGACTCGTCTTCTCCCACGTTCTACAATTTTTGGGCTTTCTTTTGCAGTACAGCAGTGGATTGTATCACCATCGATTCGGGGCCACGCGCCCTGTACAAGTGCAACTGTTGTTGGCTCGCAAAATAGACCGCGTTCAGAGTCGCTGGGTTCAATGAGGACTTCATTCATAGCTCCACTCGAAGCTGTCCATGGCTCACGCATTTCTATAACAAACGATAACAGCGCACGTCACGCGAACACCAGAGCAGACGTCATTGCGCCTAGCAACAACAGCAAATGTATTCTGGCGGTACCCCTCTGTCCATCACGGTGCTTGAGCCCCCTTGGCAGAATTTTGAGACCTTTCGATAGTCGGCATTGAAGGTATCGCTGCTGAAGCCAAATGAGCCAGGGTTGTGACAGCTAATGGTATTGTTGTACCTGTAGATCGATGAAGAGCATATCAGCGCAGTGTATATGAAACCTCGGGAAAGGTAAACTTACTCGACCCTGAAGACAGCCTTGTTAGGATCCAGATGCTGATCTTATCCCCCACAGGTATTGGACGTCACGCATTCTTCAAGGACCACGAAATCGATCTTCCCCACCACCGACGGCTGTCGTTTGAGCATGTCTAGCCCATCCTTTAGCGCGATGCTCATGTTGCGCTGATGTGCTGCATCGGACAGAAAGCTCAGGTGTTGATGCTGATCCTTGACTGGCATCTGTCGGTATCAGTGTCGCAAGCCGAGAAGGCACACGAGAGGCGGTTCCTTTTGCTTACGGGTATTCCCCCATCCCGGACTTTTCAGGTACGAATCGGTACAATCGGGCACCACGCCATCACATCCCATGTTCTGCACGATGAGACGACTACATCAAATCAATCTTCGGCGGCCGGAACGTGGATGTTGACTCACTGCAGCCATGTCAAGACGCTTCTTGAGGACTGTCTGAACATTGCTGAGACACCTCGGCGAGTGCAGATCAAGCCACCATGTGCTTCAGGCCTTTTCTCAGTCTCCTTCAACCTGGTCGTTGTGACAGGACTCACTCGGGCTCTCCGGGTACCATGCACTCGTCGCGCTTCCCGCAATAGCAAAGAGCGTCAAGCTGGTCTTCCTTCGGTGTGCCGGATCTAAAACACCCAGCTGGAAACGAGCATATAACGCGCTTGCCGGCTTCGTGTTAGGCGGCGGTCTTTTTCCGGCTCCAATTGTCGAGCTCCACGCCATACACCTGTATTCCTGGTACAGCCCTCAGTTCCGGCGCATGCGCAACCTTAGAATCGCCGTCCATTGAATCCAAGTTCCAGAGGAATCTGGTTCCGGGAGCTGGGCTATACCAGGAAGTCTCAGCTGCGGCATGCCGCTGAGCGAGACAGCTATGGCCAGATAGGGCGCCTAGCACTAACGATAAAGCTACCATTGAGTATATGGCTCGGGGTTATTCAATGCTATGTCGCGCATGAGGTGGAGCCGTAGGCTGAGCCTCAGTGCGGTACTCAACTCCGACCTTACAATACTCCATACCGGTAAGTCGGCCGCCATCCAAGAGTGCCCCTTGAGAGGCGGACTAGGTCCTAAGCTCAGCATTGCTTTTGGGAAGCAGGTGGACCGCATCCCTACTGAGGACAATCTGCCACTGAAGCCAGACACGTACGCAATGTTTACAAGCTACTGAAGCCAGAAGCCCCGGTTGCACAGATCTTGGTCGCGTCTTGAGATAAGCTGACGTGCTTGCACTTCATAGGGATCGCAGCACCACGAGCAAGCATGTCCGGTCACTTTCGAACATCCCATTTCAGATCAACCTGACATACAGCCTATAATAGGAGGACAACAGAAGTAGCTATACACATCAAGAGCAAGAGATACACTGTTGAAGTGATCTTCTTGACTGCCGTACCGCTTGAACTTCGTGGGCAATAGTCTCGAATATTTCGATAGTCGACATCATAGGAAGCGTATGACAAGCCAAAGAAGCCCGGCTCATCGCAGTGGACTGTCCGATTATATCTGCCAACGCGAAATGAACACCGCAAATGTCAAGTAGGCACAAGACGTATACGCGCAAAGACGAGGCCCACGTACTCGATCTTATATGCCGCCTTGTTGGAGTCGAGAAAATGTCGATATACGCCACACTCGTTATACTTTTCGCATTCCTCGATGATGGCAAAGTCGGTCATATCGACGACCGAAGGGCGTCTCTTGATCATGTCTGCACCGTTCTTCAGCGCAATGCTCAGATTCCGCTGATGTGCTGCTTCCGACAAGAACTCCAGGTATTGATACTGATCTTTCACTGGGGGCGTACATTCGGGTCAGCAAGCAGATGTGCGGCAAAGATTGAAAGCATGCCAACATTTGGTGTCCCACCCCGAGTCGGTCGGATACGAATCTGTGTTGTCAGGCTCCACACCATCGCACCCTTTCTCCTGCAAAATGGCCGCGATCAGCGTACTACAACAGACAATCACGTCCAGCTTGCGAGCTCACCACGGCCATGTCGAGACGCTTCGTCATAACGCTTTGGATATTTCGCACACATCTAGTGGAAAACAGGTCCAACCACCATCTGCGGCCGTCAAAAGCTTGTTAGAACCATCCTTTTCCCGGGATACTTCACTTCAACTCAACTCTTCCCATCCCTCCATCTTGCACTGATCACCCTTGTTGCAATAGCAAGCAGGTGTGAAGGTATCTTCATCCGGTCTGCCAGGCTCGAAGCTGCCTGCTGAGAAATAGCAGATAACGCCCTTGCCAGCCCCTTTATAGGCGGCTATCTCCTCTGCAGTCGAGTTGAAGAGATCCACACCATAGTCGACAGCACCAGGCAGGGCGCTGAGATCCAGCCCATCTATACCTTCGGGCTTGGTTGGTATCGGACTGTCCAAGGACCAAAGGAAGCTGGTGCCGGGATACGATTTGTGCCACGTGGACTCGGTCGCATCAGAACGCTGTGCATGGCACAAAGGAGTGCTCAGTGCGCTTAGGACGAGAAGGGTCAGAGCTGCTACCATCCTCATGCTTGGCGCGACAAGTACAGCACTCCATACGAGCGTCTATAGCTGAGCATGTGCTCTCCTGGTGGTCTGCCCGTTCATTCCAAGGCCTCGCATCCGAGCCAGACACGATCCCCGGCCACCGCCCCGACTAAGGGAGACCATCACGAGGAATCGAGGGATGGGAAAGTCTGTTAGGCATGCCTCTAAGGCCGCAAGGCTGGGTACAGCCACTCGGCATCTCTCAAAATCCATTCTCAACCCGGCGGCTTGCTCAATTCAAATTCGTTCGTCTACCGTACATTCCACCCAATGCATGCGTGTACAAGACTCCACATACTCATCAGGAGTATCAAAAGCGACTTGGCGACTGTCTGAATCGATGTTGCACCCCTGGTAGTCTCGGCATTCGCTGCCGCCCCTACCATCGCAGTCGTTTTGCGCGGGCAATGATCGACTACATTTCGATAGTCGACATCATAGGAATCATAGGACAGGTCAAAGAAGCCAGGCGTGGTACATTCGACATCTGATGCTGGAATGTAAGCATCCCACGTTGAAACGGTATATAAGACGCATTTTGCTCAGCGCTTCACGCTTGCGAAGATTTTTGCGATTCTACTTTCTTGGGCAGAAATCCTGAATGTTCTTGTAGTCGACATTGTACGACGAGTAGCTGAGGAGGAAGAAGCCCGGTCGTGTGCACTTGATGGGTCTTTCGTACCTTTTCAAGCAAAGGAAATTAAGCACCGTCAGCCATATTAGTCCTCCCATGCTTCGCGCGCACAGAAGAGAAAGACGACTACGCGCCCGACTCACTCCACCTGGAAAGCCGCCTTGCCAGCATCTACAAAGGGCTGATATTTCGCACATTCATTGTAAGCGTCACATTCCTCAATGAGCACAAAATCATTGCTTTGCACGATAGCGGGTCGTTTTGTGATCATGTCTGGCCCGTTCTTGAGAGCGATACCAAGGTTGTTGGCGTGTGCTGTGTCGGAGAGGAAGTTGAGATAGGCGAATTGGTCGTCGACTGCGCATGCCATGGCCAGAATCAGGAGGTTTCTGTGTCAGAAAATCAAGTTGTGCAGCAAATCAAGCCTGAACACGCACTGGTCGTCTTCCAGCCTGGCTTGTTGATATAGCTATCGGTATTATCAGGTTCGACTGCATCGCAGCCCTTTTTCTGCGCATTTCAAAACAGCAACGAGAATCTTCAATCAGCGCATGCTTGAAAAACGTTACCATACTGTAGGCAAGATCCACCTTTGCCAACTCAATGCGCTTTTTCATCACGCCCTGGATGTTCTTTACGCAACTTGTGCTTTTGAGGTCGAGCCACCATCTGTGCGGCCACAAACATATTTGACACAAAGTTCAGCTTACCCTATCATCAGGGTACTACGCTGCTGGCCAGATCTCTCTGGGAAAAACACTCACTCGTCCCATCCTTTCATCTTGCAAGAAGATCCTTTCTTGCAATAGCAAGCTGGTGTGATATCTTTTGCATCATCACGCCAATCCTCGTAGCTGCCAGCCGAGAAGTAGCACACGACCTTTTTGCCCGCCTTCTTGTACGTAGCAATCTGAGAAGAAGTAGCTTCGAATAGATCGACATCGTAGACTTGCATTCCGCCCATATCGAGATTGTTCTTTCCCTTTGGTTTTGATGGGATTGCTCGTTCCAAAGACCAGAGGAAGCTGGTACCCGGGGTAGGCTTGAACCAGGCCCCTGTAGAAGTGGAACTACCTCGTGTGGGAGCTAGTGTGGCTTTTGTAGCAGACGTAGTTGTGGCGGATGCGATGGAGGTGCCTCGGCCGGGGAAGAGGTGGCCCTGCAAGCGGCGAGAGAAAAAGAGAGAGAGAAGCGTGCGTCAAGCAAAGCGAGCAGAGGGAAGGAGAGAAAGAGAGAAAGAGAGAGGTATACGTCAGTATTTTCCCGTGTCTGCGACGCAGAGGTGCTTTTTGTGTCCCCATTCAACGGCGAGCACTCTGGTAGTCATGCGCGCCACCATTGTGTATGAGGCAGGCCATGAGAGCAAGCAAGGACTCACAGCATCTGTCCCTGCAATGCTGGCTGCCAGGGCAGCGATGACCAGCGTAGTCTTCATGCTCGTAGTGCTGCTCAGGACTGTATCGTACAACCAACAGTAGGTCGTAGAAGCGTCAATGCAGCGAGGTGGCTGAACGAGAGCGTATGGCCGCGTGCACAAAATCCGAAGAAAGATAGAGAGGGAAGAGGAGAGCAGAGCCAGGCAAGGGACCGCTTCGTGCTTTAGATGCCTGTCCTCAAATCGGGGAGATCACAAAAGGTGTCGGTGAGTCTCTCACACAGGCGCAGGCGAGCACGCGCTTCTTCCGGCTGATTCTCACGCAGTCGTGGCTTTTTCTCCAAGCCCAAACTCTGTCACAACATCCAACGAGATTCGATGGGAAGTAACTTATTAGACAGACAGACTGGGAGATTAGCAAGGCTCAGCGTGATGGCTGCAGTATACGCCGGCTCATGGTCCAGTTGTGGCCGCTTGTACGCTGTGGCTCACCTTTCCATGCCCTCTGCGGTTGACAAGCTGCCCCTCTTTTGCGGCACGTGACCAGAACCTCGACGCGCGCGCTCACGTGCTTGCAATAGTGAACACTGAACAGGACCAGCAGCACGACGGCCCGACCGTAATGTATTCACGCCCATCTCAGGACAACCCAAGTGGCTACCGACTTATATGTGGCTACAAGTTGACCAAATGCTTGCAGTCACTTCAGCAGCCGTGCAGGACGGAGATGCAAGGAATTAGCTAATCGCGTCTCTTTAATTTAGGCAGAGGGGGGCCGTAGAGTGTATACTGTTTGTATTCCGATACTGCCCAACTGAAAGAAAGCATAAAGAGAGAGACGAGAGAAAGGTCCATTACTATTGCACAACAGCATGGCACGGCAAGTCGCTACATCCCAGGTAAAAGAGATGCAGTATAATGCAGTCTTGTCCAAGAGGGAAGGTGTCTTTTGCCAGCTTGTTTCCAAATGAAAGAGAAGGTGAGAATAGATCTGGTTTCCGGTTGGGACAAGTCGAGCCATCCGGGTGAGCGGGAGCGGCCGAAAATGAGCCCGTTTCCAAATAAACGCAGAAGAAGAGCAGAGGTGTAGTAGTAGCTGAGAGGTCCAAGAGACACCAGAATGTGAGAATGTGAAGCGGTTTCGCCAACGGTGTCGTTTCTCGGAAGAAGTCTGCACACCAGGGATTTGCTGCCGAGAGAGTACGACACATGCAAGATCCGCGAATACATGACAAACCCCTTTATCACTTATCTAGAGGGACACTGTCGCGATAGCAGCCAAGAGGAGGGCGCCAATAGCAGCACTGCCGCTGACCATGCTAGACTTGAATCCAGCGCCGCTAGGAGTGGTCGTCTGAGCGGCATTGGGGCTGACGCCAGACGTGGCCGACGTGCCGCCTGCCAGAGTTCCAGATCCAGCAGCGGGTGAAGAAGCTGCGCTCGAGAGGGATCCTCCATTTTTGCAGCTATATCACATACCGTACATACAGAGTCAAATCAGAGTCCTGTGGTTTTTCGGTATGTGGAAATTGTGAACACGACGACTCACGCGCCATACAGCGTGTTGATCGAGTTTGTCTCTAGGTCAGTGATGCCATTCAACGAGCCGATGCAGCCATGGCAGGCGTCGAGGTTGGTGACCTGGGTGGAATTGGGGCAGATACACGAGATGACGCCTGCGTCTGTCAGGTCTCGGCACTCTGCGAAAGTACGGATGGGCGATGGATGGTATTCAGCGTTTTGTTTCGAACAGGCCCTGCCCTTCAAGGGGGGGTGGGTGCGTGCGACCGACTCACGAGTGACGGCGACGGAGATCTGGTAGCACGAGTTGACGCAGGCTGCATTCAAACACTTATCAGCATAGTACGTGCAAAGTTCTCAGCAGTCCACTCACATGCATCCCCCGTGATCCTCTGGGCATAGACGGCGAGGGGCAGTGCGACGAGCAGTGCGGCGGTGAACTTCATGGTTGGCGAGAGTGGGTGGGTGATTTTCGAGATAGAGACTGACGACGAGTGGTTGCAAGCAAAACCTTAGTGAGTGTGAAGGAGAGTGTGTGCTTGTGGTTGCGCCAAGTGTCGAGGTTGGACTGCAAGAAACAGGCGTGGCGGCCAGGGTGCGGTTTGGAATGCAAAAAAGGGCACACAGCTTGGCTTGAATTGTTGGCTGTGCGCAAGCCAAACAGGGCGCGGGGGAACAAGGCGCAGAGGCCAAGGATGCAGGCTTGGAGGAGCAGCAGACACGTCCGACAGCCATGCTCATGACTGCAATACGTGATACTTCTCCTCAGTCTGGAGTCGACTGATAAACTGGCCACGCTTGAGAATGCACGTGCACGGAGTAAATCACAGCAAGGGAGAGACTGCAAGCAAGCAAATCGGGGCATGCAAGCTCGCATCGAAGCTACGGTATCCTTGCACTCACTAGCAGGTATGGCTCTTGTATGCATTCGACATTGGGCAAGCCGTGTTCCTCTTCCGTCCTGCACACAGCTTGCTGCCCTCTAGCTTGAGTCGCTTGACCTGCTTGCGTCAAGCGGTGCTTCCGATACAGTAGCATAGGCATGACACAGCAAGAGACACATGCACATCTAAAGTAGCGGAATTCTTATTCTTCGCTGTCAAGTACTCGTATGAGTCACTGCCAGCTTTGTGTGCGTGGCCAGCACTGCAGCTCTCGTACATAAACGAGCTGCGGTGGCGAACATTTCCCAATCCGATGCAGCTCTATAAAACGTGGCCTCGCTGCAACTTCCAGTGCTAAAAGAACGTCCACACTACCGCTCTCGCCTACCGATGCAAAGGCGCAGCCACTACGAAATGCCCAGTTCGGGCGAGCTTTGCGCCGCCACTTGACACCATTGCTGCCTCGCTGTCGCCGGGCAGGAGCGAGTCTTTGACTCCTCTCGACTGGCTGACATTACACTTCCGGCACCATGGCCAACACCGACTCGATGTCTCTCGAGGAGACGAATAAAGTCAGGCTGTCACTTGGGCTGGCGCCTCTGGCTGCAGACGACGGTGACGAGGCAGAGGGAGGAAGTGCCGAGCACGAGGTCGAAGAGGATCAGGACACGATAGCCGAGGCGAATTGGGAGCAGAAGCGCAACGAGGAGCGACGTGCTCGGGAGGAGAAAGAAGCCAAAGAACGCCTAGCGCGTGCCAAGAATCAGCGAGAATTGCGTGCGAAACTTCAAGGCAAAGGCTTGGGAGAAGCAGAAGTCGAAGCTGCCGTTGCTGCAGGTGGTGCTTCGTCGTCGTCGTCAGCCTCGGCGGCAGACTGGATCAAGAAGAGTCGTAAAGCTGCAAAAGCAAGAGCTGCAGAGCTTGAGAAACTCAAACAGCGCGAAAAGGAGCTAGAGGAAAGAGATAGAGACGCTCTTTATGGAGAGACTGACCTCGAAGGCCTCCGCGTCACGCATGGTGTCGATGATTTTGAGGAAGGCAAGGACGTCGTCCTGACGCTCAAAGATAGCAAGGTGCTCGGAGAAGACGGTGAGTCGTGCTCCCTTGCGATGGCTGTATTGCTGTATCTAGGCTGATGTGTCCTCCTTTCTTGCGTTACCTCGTCCTCCTTTCGCTTGTCGATCACCATCGAAATGCATGCAATCACAGACGACGAGCTGCAAAACGTCAACCTTGCAGAGTACGAGCGCACAGCCAAGCGACTAGATCTCAAGAAGCGAGGCAAGGATGCATACAAGTACACCGGCCTCGACGACGACGAGTTCGACCCTGCAAACCAAGGCAAGGCCAAGGGCGTGCTCTCGAAATACGACGAGGTGTTCGACGAAGATGATCCCTTGCATTCCAAGAATGCATCTCGCCAAGACGGAGGATTCCGACTTGGAGCTGCTGTTCCCGCTGCGTCGACTTCGAGTGCCTCGACATCCGCGGCAGGCTTGCACGGCGGCCCGCTCAGTCATGAAGAAAAGCAAAAGCAGATTCGGAGAGAGCTCCTTTCGCTTGATTATACAAAACAAGAGCAGACGGATTACTTGCAAGAAGGTGACGTAGGATTCAAGAAGCCAAAGAAGAAGAAGAAGAAATCGGAAAAAGCTAGCTCATCGAGGCGGATGCCTACGTTCAACGATGAGGCGGAAGCGCCTGTCAACGGGAATGTCAATGGCGATGTCGACATGGCTGGTGTTGAAGAGGAAGAGATGGACACAAAGCCAAAAATTCCGACTGCTGAGCGGAGATTGGCAAAGGAAGGCAATCTAGCGGATGGAGGCGTCATCGATGACGATGACATGCAAGCCGCCCTCGCGAGACAACGGCGTGCGGCCAACAAGAAACGGATGAAGGCGATGCGGGGTGAAGATCTCGCCAAGCAGATGATGGAAGAGCGGGCGGCCGCGGCGCCGGCTGGAGATGCTGTCAAGCGCGAAGAAGAGGACGGCGCAGACATCATGGCGGACGATCTTCCAGATGCGCCAGCGAACGGAGTCAAGAAGGAAGAGGATGCCAAAGACGATGATGCCGAGGGTGGTCTGGTCCTCGATGACACGTCCGAGTTTATCAGGAATATCTCGGCCAGATCAGCAGTCGAGCGGCGGCAGCCTGTCGCAAGAGCAACAGGGTCAGCTACGCCTCTTCCGCGGATCAAGTCTGAGCCTCGAGACGGCGACGATGTGCCGCTTGGCGAGATGGATGTCAAGGTGGAAGAAGAGCCTGAAGAAGGTGAAGCGGGCGAATTTGACGAAGATGAAGAATACGGCATGCGGCTGGACCGCGAGACGTCTACTCTATCGGACCAGGGTGGCTTGAGGCCGCCTGAAGCTGGTCCCTCTCGAACATCACGCTCGCCTGGTGCACCAGCAGACGACAAGGACGACTTTGCGACCACTTCGAATGAGCGGATGCACAGTCGTGGTGGCCTGGCGGACACGCTGGCGATGGTGCGGACGACGGGTGCTCTGAAGCCATTGACGCCCGAAGAGCAGCAGCGTGAAAAAGCATACAAGGATCGAGAACGTTTTGTCAACGAGCTGCACAAAGCAGAACAAGAGGCCGAAGCTGAACGATTGCGGAACCGCGCTTCGGGGCAAAACAAAGATCAAGCTCAGCGCGAATATGAGAATAAGCAGCGCGCATACGCACAAGCTCAGCGACAGGTGGAGGCTTTCAAAAATTACAAGCCCAATGTCGAGATTAGCTATACGGATGAGTTTGGACGTGATCTGACTCCTAAAGAAGCTTGGAAGCACCTCTCGCACAAGTTCCATGGCAAAGGATCAGGAACCATGAAACGAGAAAAATTGCTCAAGCAAATTGAAGATGAGCGGAAACGAGCTGCTATGTCGTCCGGAGATACACCTCTCAATACCAATGCTGCCTTCCAAGAGAGGCAGAAACGTATGGGATCGGCAACGATGGTGCTCGGCGTGGGTAACAGAAAGTGAGTGCGCCCCGACGTCTTCTCCTCGTCTTTATAACACGCTTTGTGTGACACCGGACACTGATTGGTGATTTTGTGCTACTTTCTTCCCTGCAGTACCGCACCCTCGGCAGATACCCTCCTGGGCTCGTCGGCTGGCAAAGCCGCTCTCGACGTTGCAAAAGGCAAAGGCGCACAAGCGGCAGCTGCGACTGGCAAGCGCAAGCGGACAGAACCCAAAGTGCTGGGCTAGGCCGGCCCTTTTGGGGGAAAGCTGTCTGAGCTAGTCAATTGCTGGGTCTCCTTCCTGTTTACGTGCTATCTTGTGTTGCAATGCAAATTGCTGGGATCGGCGACACGCATCGCTCGATGATACGAGTGTCGAGTCCGAGTGTCCTTAATCTCAGCCATTCGCTAACATTTGCTGCAGGATCTCTAACACACTCAAGCTTTCGAGGTTTAAGTTATCCCACTACTACTGAGTGGCTTTTACTTCTTGAAAGTCACGGGTGCCAGTCCCTCGAGCCCGATCTATGTTATCGGGCATTTGCTGCTGTCTTGTGCACCTAATGCAGGAACCGCGCTACTGTTGTGTTGTGTTTTTATCTTTGGCTGGGCGGGACCTTGGTCGTGGGATCCGGCATCCAGGGCCGGGTTCTGTCGATTGGTCTCAGGTCTTTGCGAGGGTCTCTTCAAAAAAGCGTACGATATGCATTGGCAGGCGAGCATGTGTGGTGGCAGGCAAGTCTATGATATGCAGCGTTGAAGAGCTTCGCTGTGTGAGATGGGAGGCCTTTCAACGGAGACGTCAATTGGAAGGACACTCAAACAAGTCACGTTTTCCCGAGAAGCGCGTAAAGTGGGTGCGTTTGCCTCGACTTCAAATGAATATCGGACTGTCAGAATGTGATAAGTCAGGCCAATGACACAGTCTTCAGGGCCCACTAGCCTGGACAGAGAGTGTGCTGCGGCTGCTGCTTTGCACGGGCAAGGCAGGTGGAGAGCTGTCATGCACACTTGGTGGCGACTGGAACAAAGTCCAGCCCGCCCTGAACTCGCCCACTCTCTCTCTCTTTCTCCTCTTCTCTCTCGTCGCACACACTGCACATCATGAACTAGACGACCATGACCGACACAAGACTGCCTCTGTGCCTTTTTCATTCCACTTTCATCCCCTTATCGCTCGTCCCGCACGCATTTCAGCTTGCACGCGGGAGTCGCCACCTCGCACAGCCAAAAGCGGGCGAGGGAAGTCAAAGAGTAAGAAGCCGCTGTGGCAGTGTTATGCTCAGACTTTGGGGCGACAGAAGCTTCTGAGCAGCGTATAGGTTACATACTGACGCGCTTGCTCTTGTAGCAGTCCGCATAACTACACTCTTGGCCTGTAGAGTCCCCACGAGCACCGACTTTGGTAAGCCGGGCAGGGCTTGCAAAAAAGTGCCACTCTCTCTCTTGCCTCTGCGTCGACTTCCCTTCTCGGGACGATCCACTGGCTATCATTGTTCATACGACCAGCATCCTCGAAGAGCACTGCAAGCAAGCAAGGAGTTTCGCGGGCGGTTACTTTTTCCCAGCGTCGGCCGTTCTGAAACAGGCGCCGCCACCTTCGGGAGAGAGGCAGCACGAGGTCTAAGATTGAGCCCACCTTCTGGCGTCCGACGAACACCTGGTCAGTCTGGACAGGTCGCACACAAGTTGAAGAACCAACAACGATGCACGACTACGACTCGACGACCGGCTGCTATCAGTGCTGCTGTGCCTGCGCGTCCTCAACCTCGTCGGCCTCGGTTACCACTGCCTCTGATCCTCGACTGATCGGCCACACTGCGCAAGGCAGCAAGATTTCACGCGGCCAGCAGGCACATTCTGCTGGAAGCGAGATGCCCCTGGACAGGCCGACACGACGCTCTAGACGCTCTCCACGAACGACCGCCAGCCCTTTTGCACTCGCTGCAATGGCGCTCGCCGTGGCCTCTGGCGCACACGCGCGCCCAGGTCACCACTATGTCCGCGATCACGCCCAGGCTGCCGAGACTGCACTTGTCCCGATGCAGGTGAGTGGTGCTGCATCACTGATTGTCGTGTGTCTTTTGACTGTACGCAATGCTGATCTTATCTACGATCCCGCTCCTGCACCGTTCATTTAGCAATTCCGCCCCGGGCAGTTCCTGCCAGACGGACTTCTTACGCCAACAATGCCCCCCTCAAATCCGCCACTGACGCCTCGACGGCATTTTATTGTAAAGCGTCAAAGTGATGGTGGCAGCGACGATGGAGGCGACGGGGGTAGCAGCGGAGGCGCTGGAGGTGGAGGCAGCAGCGGCGGCGGCGGCGGTGATGATGATGGAGGATCAAGCGGCGGTGGCGGAGGATCTTCAGGCGGAGGCTCGTCAGGCGAAGGCTCTGGAGGTTCCTCAGGAGGCTCTGGAGGTTCTTCAGGAGGATCTGGTGACGGAGGTTCCTCAGGAGGAGGATCTGGCGATGGAGGTTCCTCAGGAGGAGGATCTGGCGATGGTGGTTCCTCAGGAGGAGGATCTGGCGATGGAGGTTCCTCAGGAGGAGGATCTGGCGATGGTGGTTCCTCAGGAGGAGGATCTGGCGATGGAGGTTCCTCAGGAGGTGGATCTGGCGATGGTGGTTCTTCAGGAGGAGGAACTGGAGGAGGAGGAGGAGGAGGAGGAGGCGACGACGGTTCCTCTGTCGGCTCCGGAGGTGATGATGGATCCACAGGAGGAGGAGGAGGTGGTGGTGGGAATACCAGCCCCTCTGGAGGAGGAAACGGAGGCGGAGGCGGCAGTGGTAGCACCTCGCCGGGCAGCGGTGGGGGTGGAGGCGGCAACACCGGTGCGTACTTGCATTGACTTCCTAAGCTGATCCATCCCGCATGTTGCGGCGAGACTGTGACTTACGCTCTCTGGATTGACTTCATTTCCATGTCCCTGCGGACTATTCTTGTTTATCTCATCCTGTGAGTCGCTTTTCCGAGTTGTGAATCCAACCTCGTACACCTCTCCATATCAAGATATAGCGAGAGAACGCGCTCCTCGCAACCCTCTTCTTGAAGGGCTTACTACCTTGGCGTGCATACACACACCCTCCTTCGTCTTCAAAGGAGACAATCGAGCTGGCGGAGTACTCATGCGTATGGTTTTATTTGTCTCTGCTTTCCCTCTTTACTACCGCGTGTTCGGTCCATTGTGCGATGTCGACGATAACGGACGATCCTCGACGACGATGTTTGTGTGCGATGTGTGCGACGATGTGTTCTCCTTCCTCCTCCTCCCCACGATACCTCCTCCATTCGCTTCCCCATTTTCCATCCATGCTCTCTCGCATACCGGTGACTGACGAAGCAAAGAATCATCTTCCTCCACGTCTACCACAACCTCTTCATCTGCATCTTCATCTTCATCTTCATCTTCATCGTCATCGTCATCGACATCGACATCGACATCGACATCGACATCGACTACTTCCACATCTACCCCGTCGACATCGTCTGCTCCAACACCCTCGACCACCTCGACATCATCATCGTCCTCGACACCATCAACGACGCCGACTTCATCTACTCTCACGACATCGTCTACTTCCACACCTGCTACGTCAACTTCGTCTAATGCAACACCCTCGACCACCTCGACATCATCATCGTCCTCAACACCATCAACTACGCCGACTTCATCTACTTTCACCATAACGCCTTCTACAACTTCAACGACCAACGATAACGATACTAATACTGACACGACACCTACGATCTCCGCAACGCAATCTTCTTTTGATAATGGTAATGATCTCCCTATTCCCCTGCCCTCACCATCAACTCACTCACATCTCATTGCATTCCCTCCATCTCTGTCTCCCTTACACGCATCATCTGTCATCCCCATTCTGCCCGCCTCTTACCCTCGCTTCAACGTAAAAATCTCACATCTATGCCAATGCCAATGAAATGGTAATCATCCATTCCTTTCATTTAAACATCCTGTCGACCCGGCATCTGACGGATCACCCATCTTCCTCACATGCGCTGCATCGCTATCTCCCATCCTTTTCCTGACCCTCCCTTTTTCACGCTTTCCGACTCTTCGTCTTTGTTGTGCGACATGGCTTTGGGATCTTCCGTAGTAGATTCGACTCCATCAACCACATCTTCGACGCCTGCATCCACACCTCGAACTTCTTCGACAACTTTTTCGACAACACCATCGTCCCCAACAATTCCAACATCAACAACTTCAAATGACCAATCCGTTTCTTCATCCACTGCTATTTCTACATCTTCTGTATCTTCTGCTGCATCTGCATCATCGACGACAGTCTCGACTACTTTACAATCTTCACGTCCAACAACTTCTGCATCTTCTACGACAATCTCGTCTGTACCTACGACATCTGTGTCTTCTACGATCACGACATCACCAACGAATACGACAGCATCCGACTCTTCTGGCGCAACCTCAATACCCACTTCAGGTGGTAGGTAGACGTCCGAGAAAAAGGTGGTCGTGACTGAGACTTTGATGCGTATTGCACAGGAACCTCCGGTGGCAGTGGCTCTGTCAGCCCTACCGGCGGCGACGGCACCTCTGGCAATACCACTGGGGGTGAGTTCAGCAATTTTGGCCAGCATGCTACATGACCTGATACATCCCTCCTTCCGCTCACTTGCGCTCAGGCTCCACCTCCGGAGATGGCAGTACGTCTGTTCCTTCCACGACATCTACGACACCAACATCGACTTCGACTGAAACATCAGCAGCGCCCACGACTCCGGTACCAACGACATCAGCTTCGCCCGTCGAATCTACCTCGACCCCTGGCACAACGCCGTCCAGCAGCCCGGCAACTATTGCCACTGCGTCCGCTACCAGTGCCGAGCCGACCACGGAGTCGCCAGTAGAGCCGGCCGAGGTCGTGACGGAGACCACCACGATCTCGAGCACGCTGGTTGAGCCAATGACGACCGCTCTAGAGACCACTGGCGTGTCCACTCTACCCGATGGTCAAGTCATCACCTACACCTCAGTCATCACCGTTACCGGTCAGACTACCATTGTGACGGCCGTTCGCACCGTTGACCCCAGCGGCGGTAACAACCTCAACAATGCGGCCGCGCAAGGGGGCGACCGAGGCTTCTTCAGCAATACTGGTGCCGTAGCTGGTACTTTTCTAGCAGTGGGACTGGCAGCAGCTGCCTCAATTCTGGGAGGCCTATGGTTCATGCGCCGCCGACGAAAGCAGCGCATTCTTGACGAGGATCTGCGGGTGGCCGCCGGTGGTGCTGGCGATGGCGGCGCCGGGACGAGCCGATTCCACGACGATGATGATGAAGACGACTTTGGCAGCTCAAACGCCCACGGAACATTCAGCTCCCAACATATGACGCAGTATTCTCCCTTCGGCATGCCATCGAGCGCTACTCCATACTACGGCGGCTCAGCAGAGTCTGCTGGAGCTTATGCAGCAGCTGGCGCAGCAGCGGCTGGCGGTGCTGGCTATGCAGCAAATGCGTACCACGGAGGAGATCCCTATGCGCCCGGTCCAAACGCTGCTTACAACGACCAATATGCCATGGCCCAGCGCTATACCGACAATCCCTATGGCGATTGGAACGAAGTGCGCCAGGGACCCGAGCCTAGTCCAGAGGGTTACGCAGGACACCCAGGCAACCCTAGAAGAGAGTCCGCGTAAGTAGAAAGAGGGCATCGGGCATATCTACACCACCATGGGCTGACGCGATTGCCATACCAGATCCATGCTCATGAGCAATAATGACTACAATGGCAGCAACGGCAGCTTGCCTGAACCCTCTGGCGATGCGAGAGCGCCGCTTCGGGTAGCAAATCCATCTGAGAGGTATTGATAGCGTCATTTCCTTGGTTTAGAGATACGTACCTCCTTTGCTCCACTGCATGTCCAAAATAATACTCCGCACTCGCCGTCTTCCTGGCTTCACGGCCAAAAACATAGCGATCCTTCTGTGGCCCTCGGTTTCAATATTCAGTAGTACATAGGCCCGATAGCATAGATGACTCCACGTGTATCATACTTCAATGCAGCAAATATGGATTGCGGAACCTCTTTGACTCCAGATCTCGATTGACTGGACACTGCGGCCCGCACTGCGACGCGCCAGCCAAACGCAGGTCCAGCCTCAGCCGATACGTTGGAGCATAAGCCAGCCCTAGACCAACAGCTACGGTGCTGCAATGTCGTCCAACGGTGGTGCAGCTGTCCAGGCAGCTCCTGCTGGAGCGCCTGGCCGGGCTGCCGGCCAGCAGCAGCAAGATGGCGGTGGCATGAGCGGAATCATCAAGAACATGTTGCGGATGTTCCTCTTCACACAGGCGGTCCAGCTAGGCATCAAGTACTTCATGGCACCTCGCGACCCCGCTAGCAGCGGTACTGCCGACCCTGCGTCCGCCGCACAGGTCAGCACAGCTGCAAACGCACCTGCTTCTGCGGCTGGCAAGACGCCAGCGCAGCCTGGCATGGTACCTCTGTGGCCCCAAGGCACGCCATTCGACGTGCACTTTTATGTGACTGCTGGCGAGGACGGAACTATCGACTTCAGCCGGCCTACTCTGCCCTACACATCCTTTTCTGGCATGGTTCTTGGCGACTGGAAGTGGCAGGAAGAATGGAATACCGAGGTCGTTTTGCCCAAGGTGTGTCCGACGCAGCCTTGCTTGCTGCCATAAGCTGGTACTTATGCAACCTTCGTCACAGTCTGTTCAAAACAATGGCACACTGTACTTGAATACCTTCCTTGTCCAAGAAGGCTCGCCGCTTCTTCCCAGTCAAACTGGCTGGTCTCTGGAAAATGTCTATCACTATCGAAAGCGTGAGTTGCAAGCCTTGTCCCGTATTCTTGCTTCTAATCTCTCGGTTCCTCAGCCCTCATGACTTACCAGAAGCTGAAGCGTGTTCGAGCTGTCAAGAACCTGTTGTCCAATGCCGACAGCGAGCATGACGTCGAATCTGACGAGGAAGCCAAAGCGAAAGACGCCGCCATGCCAATCGTTCCCTTGTGAGTCGTCTGTAGACATGTTTTCGGAATTGTGCTGATGTCCAAGCCTTCAATTGCAGCTATCACCCGAACATTACAATGGCCGTGATCTCGAATCAGGACACCAAGCCCGTCACACAGCTGGTACCGGTCGTGCAGCAATGTAAGTTTGTCGAACGAACTGGGGCCTAATACGTCTGACCTTTATGCTCGCAGTCTACAAGACCATCCCTCCAGCGCCCGGCACCTTGAACCCACGCTTCTACCCCGTGATCTATCCCAACACTTTTTGGCAACTGCGTGAACATGCATATCCTATCAATGAGACTGTTGCGTGAGTCTCAGAACTACCTGATACCACGTCGTCAGCTCACAGATCTGCCCTTCGCACAGCTCCGTTCCGCTCAACATCAAAATCTCGCCGATGTCCCTCATGAAGCTCAACATTTACGCCAGCATGGACGAGTCTTTCAGCCAGGCAGCCAACAATCCTACCATGGGAGGTGCAGGCGTCGCCGAATTTGACGAAGTCAAGCGCATTTTGCTCGAGACGAACATCTTCTTCCTGTTACTTACTGGAGTTGTCACCGCTTTACACACTTTGTTCGAGATGCTTGCCTTCAAAAACGATGTCTCACACTGGCGCAATCAGAAGAGCCAAGTCGGCGTCTCTGTCCGGACTATTATCACCAACGTCTTTGTGCAACTCATCATCACGCTCTATCTGCTGGACAATAATTCCGACACATCGTTCATGATCCTTTTTGGCCAAGGTATAGGTCTTTTAATCGAGGCATGGAAGATTACCAAAGCTGTAGACATCAGCTTGGTGCGCAGTACCGGCCTACTGCCTTTCAAGATCAAAATCAGCGACAAGCACGTCCTTTCCGAGGATGAGGAAGCCACCAAGGTGTACGACAAATTGGCATTCAAATGGGTGGCATGGGGCACGTCTCCTTTATTGGTCGGCTATACCATTTACAGTTTGCTCTACGAGGAGCACCGTGGCTGGTACGTGGCCGCGTGTCGCCCGAAGCGACATCTGTTTCTAAGGTTCTCTCGCCCTGCCCATTAGGTACTCTTTCGTCATCACGACTTTGACGCAATTCGTGTATATCTTTGGCTTCGTGCAACTGGTAAGCTCAAGAAGTCGTTGTCGTGATGCTGTCGCCTCCCTGACATGTAAGCACAGGTCCCGCAACTCATCATCAACTGGAAACTGCGCTCGGTTGCACACATGCCTATCAAGAGCTTGACGTACAAGGCACTGAACACAGGTAAGTTTGTGAAGATCACGTCATCAATATGTATCTGACTTCATTCCTGTGCTCTCTGCCAGTTATCGACGGTAAGTCGTATCTGACAAAGTCCGCTTGCTGTCCGATTCCTGTACTTACTCATTTTCATTTCTGCAGACCTCTTCTCCTTCATCGTCAGAATGCCTATGCTGCATCGACTTGCGTGCTTTCGGGACGATGTAGTGGTAAGTTTTGTCCGTAGTGTTCCCCGCACATTCATGCTGACATGTTGAGGATTCTCACAGTTTGTTATTCTGCTGTATCAATACTGGATCTACCCAGTCGACAAGACGCGTGCCAACGAATACGGTCAAAAGCTAGAGATCACAGAGCCAGACACAACAGAAAAGGTCAAGGAGGATGCAAAGGCAAAAGTTGGGCAAGACGTCAAGAAGGAATCGCGCAAGAACCGTTAGAACATTCTGGACATCGAGCACGATATGCAGGCTGTAGGAAGAAGTCTTCACAGTCTGTGTTGCACATGTTTGTAGATGTACATGTCACGTTAATGCGTTTTCCTTTCGATTGAGCGCTTGCTCGGCTTCTATTGCATGTTGACGATGAGCTTTCCGGTGGTCTTGCGGCCAGCTATTGTGGCATATATTTTTATTAGTACACCAGCTGCACAGACAGCATGCCAAAGACTCCTCACCTAAGTCCTCGTGGGCTTGCCTGAGACCCTCCGCTGTGAACGGGTACCCATCTTTCCACGTCTCTGATTTGAATGCGCCTTTGGCATATAGGTCAAAGAGCTCGTTGCAGTACGTTTGCATTTCCTCCTTCGTGACAACCTAGAAACCAAACACAAACTGTCAACGCGAGCGCCTCGCCTGGTTTTGGCTGATGTGGAGAGAACGCACGTAGTTATTGAGCACTGGTCGACAGACTGCACAGCAAGAGGAAGAGGAAATGTGAGCTCATTAAAGATACAATGAAGACCTGCCCGAAGATGAACGCACCCTTGAGGTTCTTGGCTCCAAGCTTAAGAGGCGCAAATGGCGGCACTGGACCAGAAGCATTGCCAAAAGTGACAAGGATTCCCTTTCTTCGCACAACGTCAAAGTCGCTCTCCCAGGTATCTTTGCCAACACCATCAAGGACAGCATGAACGCCTTCGCCGTCTGGCGTCAGTGCTTTGACCTGTTTGACTACATCGTCGAGCGTGTCCTTGGAATAGATGATGACGTGCTCGGCGCCGTGTGCTTTTGCAAGGTCGGCTTTCTCTTGGGTGGATGTCGTGCCGATGACATGCACGCCGAAGTGGGACAGCCTGCAACCGAAAGATCATTGGCACAGATTTGAGTGGTAGTGAAAGGTGTTACGCACATCTGGCATAGTAAAAGTCCCACTCCGCCGGCCGCAGCTTGAACCTGAGTAGTTGAGAGTCATGCTGCGTGAGCCACTTGCAGAAACTACCAAAGTCTGTCACGACAAAGAGCTTACAAGGATATACTGGCCCTTCTTGGCCTCGCAGCTTTCCCTGATCATAGTTAGGACGGTCAAACCTTGCAGCATGAGAGCAGCTCCATCTTTTGTAGAAACGGAATCTGGCAGTTTTGCCAGCTGCTTTTCTTGGGCTACGACATAGTCCGCAAAAGCTCCTCCACTCAGATATGCCTGAAAAGCAAGGGAACGAATCAGGGTTCAGATCGCGAATGCGCCTCGACATACTTGTGTCAAATTGCAATGCTCACCGCCACCTTGTCTCCAACCTTGTACTCGGTAACGCCTTCGCCGACCTGCACAATTCGACCTGCGGGCTCATGGCCCATGACATACGGCAGCTCCACCTTGTATATACCACCGCGCTGATGTTGCAGAAGTCAAAAATCCGAAGCAGTCAGCTGCTGTCTTCAGTGAAGCAACGTTGGCCTAGGTACCTTGTATGTGTCTATGAAGTTGACACTGGTCAAGTGCATGTTAGCAAGCACTAAACTCAGAAAGTGGGAAAGCCTAAGCACGCACCCGGAATATTCGACCTTTATGAGCACCTCGCCCTTGCCAGCTTTAGGCGTGGTGATCTCCTTGAGCTGCATGACCTCAGGTCCGCCCTGCTCGTCAATGACGATGGCGCGCATCTTATCTGGGATAGTCTGGCTGCTGGACGACATGGTGGCTCGAAAGGTGCTGCTCTGATTGGTGATGGTAGTCCTTGAAGAAGCTGTCCAGGCAACGCTTGAATAATGCGGCGGTGGGGTCCGGCACGAGAAGGACGAGAGACGTGGAGCGGCTGTGGAGAACAGGCGGACTTGCGGGAGTATGCGCCTAGCAACAGGAGCGAGCATGCAAAGACGTGCGCAGATGGGCCTCTATCGCTGCTCAGCAAGTGAAGGGAACAACAGCATGAACGCTGCCTTGTCCTGCCGGCCTGCGAACCATACTACGATCACCTCTGCAGCATCGGCACATGCGAGTTCTGTATAATAATGGCCCGGGAAAGAGCAGCAGCCGCCTGCTGACAGGCAGTACCGTCTACATATGCCGTACTGTGCTCGCACTCAGCTCTCGCCGGCGGAAGGCTGGAAAATCGCGCTCATACTTCGCGTTTGTTGTTCTTTTCCTTGTACGAACCGCGAAGGACTGCGTACACCGAAACAAGGAAGCAAGGCACCTCCAGCAGCAATGGAGACATGCTCAGCACGACGCAAGTCGGCAGCTGCATCGATGGCGCCTGCTCGAGGTGCAAATGGCAGCTCGGCCTTGACCAAGGTACGCCCTGACAGTCCACGGTGCATGATGGTGTTCATGGCATACCGCAAATGGCTGGCTCACACACGCGCACGCGACACAGGACGAGGTGGCAGTCAGCGCAGCGACTTCCGAAAAGGTCTACTCTGACGATGTACACGAGTCGTACGAGGTGAGTCGCGCGTCTGTGCTCCGACGGCAAATGTCACCGTGCTAACTCCGATCCCATGTTGTGTTGATGCACCCAAGTTTGGAGGACCTCCAGGAGTGCTCGCCATGATGCTGGGCTTCCCGCCCCTCATGTACTATCTCTGGATCTGCCTCGTCTTCTACGATGGAAAGCTCCAAGGTCCCAAGTCGCTCAGCCTCGAGGATATCAAGGGCTTCCTGCGTGTTTTCTACGATCTGGCTGCTCAGGTAAGACAGGGCTCAGGCTGAAACATCACAGGACGATGGTGCATATTCTGACACCAATTGAACTCGCCTTATAACCTCAAGCACGCATCGCCATCCCTTCGCGGTCTGCAAATCTACGGCGGCTTGATACTCTTCCAGCTCTTCATTGCAGCAGTCGTGCCTGGTTTCCAGCAAGAAGGTCTTCCCGTGCCTTCACTCAAAGGAAAGCGACTGCCATACAACTGCAACGCCCTCGGATGCTGGTATGTCACCCTCGTCACGGCCGCCACGCTCCATTACACTGGCCTTTTCCACCTCGGAGAGCTCATCGACCATTTTGGAGAGATGATGACTTGGGCCATCATTATTGGCTTCGTCCTCGGTAAGTCGCACTCCCACTGAGACGCCAGAGAACGGAACTACTTTTTTACGCGTTGGCGGCTCGCCTATCTCCAGCTGCCGTCTGCTATGTCATCGGTGTGACTTTGGGACAGCCTATTCGCATGAGCGGCAATGTCATCTAGTGAGTGTCTTGCGCCCTCATTGCGTCACACACTCACTGAGAGCATCGATTTCAGCGACTACTTCGCGGGCGCAGTGCTCAATCCACGCATCGGCTCTATCGACATCAAGATGTGGTGTGAAGGTGTGCCTCTGCATTGAGTAGCCCTTGTTCAGGCTTGCCTGAAGCTAACATTGGTTATTTCTTAGTCCGCATACCATGGGTCCTTCTCTTCCTCATCTCCATTGGAGGCGCTACAAAGCAATACGACCAATATGGCTATGTCTCGCCCAATCAGGCTTTCATGATCTTAGCGACTGGTCTATACATCAATGCGTAAGCAACGCTCGATTATTTAAGCCGCCTTGTGACTTCTGACCTAACTTTCTGCTCGTATAGATGCGCAAAGGGTGAAGAGCTCATCCCTCAGACCTGGGATATGGCATACGAAAAGGTAGGTTACAAGGCTATGCGGCAATCGGATAAGTCGGTCGCTGATTGTGTGTATTTCGTTTTTTCCGTAATAGTTCGGGTAAGCTTGACTTTCAATATGTGAAGCCTTCTTTTGCAGTGCACTGACTAGAGCATGCAGCTGGCTGTTGTCTTTCTGGAATTTGGCCGGCGTACCGTTCACTTATTCCTACTCGATCATCTTCATGGCGACGCACGACCCCGAGATGTATCGTTTTCCAATCTGGGCCAATGTGCTGCTCTACGTTACCCTATTAATGGCATACTATGTGTACGTCCGGCATGTCTTCCAGGTCGCAAACAGAATTCAAGGCTAAATCGTTCCCTTTATGTGAATGTAGCTTCGACACCTCCATGTCGCAAAAATCGCGGTTCAAGATGCAGCAAGACGGTAATACTCGCTTCCGCAAGACTTTCCCATACCTCCCCGGTGGCACCGTCAAGAACCCGAAATATATCCAGACCAAGCATGGCAACAAGCTGCTCGTCAGCGGTTGGTGGGCATATGCTCGCAAGCCAGTGCGTTCATTTCGTCCTTCTTTTTCCCCTCCTCCCCCTCTCATTTACTCGTGAGACTGATCTTTCCTCGCTTAGAACTACACCGCCGACTTTGTGCAAGCGTTCACTTGGAGCGTGTAAGTTGCGTCGTGTGATTTTGATGCAACATAGCTGCTGACTCTGGCGTGGTCGCTCGTACAGCTGCGCTGGCTTCATCACTCCGATTGTCTACTACTACCCGGTGTTCTTCTTCGCAGTCCTCGTCCATCGGTGTGGGCGTGATTTCGAGAGGTGCGCCGATAGATTCTGCGCCACCTGCATAAAAGTCTGCTAACACAACCCACTCCTTAGATGTCATCGAAAGTATGGCAAGGACTGGGAAGGTACGTCAATTGCATCATACCGCTTCATACAAAATATAGCTGACCTCGGGACGGGCCCGGGCATCCAGAATACATGCGCGTTGTCCCCTACAAATTCATCCCTGGAGTCTACTAAGCTTCCCAGGAGACAACTTCTGCAGCCACGGCGCCCTTGCAGTAAACTACAATGCAAGCCATGTGGACCCCGAAGATCTGATCATGAGTGTCGCACTCTCGGTTGCCCGGCCATCGCGTCACGATATCTAAAGGACGGCATAGCTCAAAGTGCAGATCATCTATCAGTACAAATTTGACTGCACGACTAACTCCATTAGAACACGGCAGATTTTGGCTACATTCGCGCATGAAAGCTGACCACATCCTCGATTCATTACAGTTTCGAAAGAGGAAGCATGTGTGGCAAGCTGATAGACTTTGCCTCTCGCGCTTCGAATCTGCACCGCCGCTTATGGGGGCCCGTTGCGCCATAAAGAAATGGGGGCCAGCTCTCCTCCGTCCCAAATTTCGATGTCAAGCTTGTAACAACCGCTTGCTTTGCTATCGAAACTGCTCACTCGGTACAATAAGTTGCAGGTTTGGGATAGCGCACACGTCGGCTTTTTGTGCTCGTCTACCTACCGATATCGATTCCGACTCCGCTTTATAACAGCTGCATCCGCTCGAGCCAAAATCAGACTCTGCAATAGCAGACTCTGCAGCTGTACTCAACAATCAGATCAGGCCTTCTGAACACTCAGCGCTATCACTCCCACTGTTCAATTACTCGCACCCCTCAAGGTATCCGGATTTTCAGGCAGCGTGCGTGCGTGCAACCTCGCTCAAGCAACTTACAATGGCAGCTGCTACCCCTTTGAAGAGGGGTCAAGAATCGATAGAGATTGTGGGTCGAGCCTATACTCTAGTCGAGGCCCCTGGTACGGGTGTCAATCAGTCAGCAATCGAGCTCATCACCGTGAGGCCCGACAATAGTCAAAAGAGGATCGGCATTTCCGAATTTGTGACCAATCAACAGGCCGCTATCCGGCAACATGGGGGAAGTCACAAGCTTATCAATGTCACAGTGGAGAAGATCATTAAACGCAATAGGCTGGGTCGGTACCGGGTTAATTATCGACTGAACGAGTGAGTCTGGCCCTGTGCACCTCTTTGTATGAAGTAGCCTGATGAGGTTTATTCCATCAATCTGGTCAACCCTGTCAGGACTGAGTTGCAAGCCGCTCTGCACAGTCTCAGATATACCCACAATACGCCGCCTCGGCCTGGGTCAAAAAGCTCTGTGCGGGACTTTGCAAGCTCATCGAGAGCGGTCTAAACGTTCGGTCAGTTGTCAATAATGCTTTTCGCGCCCTCGAAACTCTTTCAGGTGAACAAGGCCGAAGGTTTTCGAGTTTACGGCGTCATTCCTGTACTGTCAGCCGTACGAAGCCATCTTTCCTATACCACAAGTATCTGAACTTGCCAATCAGTTGCGGCGTGCTGGCCTTGGGGCGGTGCTTGTAGCTTGCCGTGGACAATGAGTTGAAAAGACTTCTTGCGGGACTATTAGGTCATGAACAGTGTGTTTGCACCATTTCAGCTGAATCGAAGAATATTTAGGCCGCACAGTCTGTGAAGTCACCAAAGAGCAAGGGTCGAAATGGTTCACCGCTGACCGACCAGACCATCGCAGCAAGCCATGCCAACGTCTCAAGCTGCCTCCGCGCGCCTCCGAAAGGGAGCAGTCCAAACAAACGCGCGATGCTGTTGAGGCCAAACTGCGTCTTACCTGCTCAAGCGGATCAGACGATGAGGCGCGCTCATAGCGACATCTCGCAGCCATTACTTCAGAGCAACAATGCATGAAGCCTGAAGCAGGACTGTACAGTATGATACTTCTACCCGTTGAAGCCTCTGCATTCAAATGTCTCGCATTAACTTTAGTTGCTGAGCTTGGACCACCACCAGACGCCTCGGAGTGCAAGATGCGCAGACCGGCGATGCGTTTCGTTCTGCCATCACCCATGGGATATTCACAGACTCGTGCAGTGACATGTTGCGTCCACCGCTGCGTCGCGTATAGCTGCTCTATGCTGCCTGGCTGGCCGTTTCGACCGCTCTACTTGCAGCTGGATGGCCACAATCTTGGTCCAGTCTGCGATGAAACCGCCGCAAAAGCCACAACAATAGCAGCTTTCGCTGAGTCCGGTTTGAGCAGGCATATATAAACAAACAATGCACGCAAACAGGAGTGCGGTCCAGCATTGGGCTGGTGAGACTGCCGACCCTTCGACGCGCTCGCGCACTCGTCGTCGCGGTAACGAGACGCCAGCACGCCAGAGCGCGGACAAAACACGACAGTCGCATCATAGCCACAAGGAGTCTCCAAGCAGTGGACGCGCCATGACGGCGAGAGATTGGGCCAGCAACTTTTGGATTACTCTCGTCGACGAGGAGGGTGAAGGTCAGTAGCACAAGTGGCAAAACGGCCAGCAGGCGGCATAATGCACGGAGCTCGAGCTGATGTAGTTCGCTGCTTGATGTGCAGTATTTTACGCCAACCCACAGACAGGAGATCGGCAGTGGGCACTCCCTGCTGGGTCCCTTGTCTTGCCCCGCTCAGTTGACGGCGAATGGTACGAACTTTGGAGCGAGGAGCACCAGCTTCCTTACTATTACCATACGCACACCAGCGAGACGACGTGGTATAAGCCGGCTGGATTCGTCATACCTCTCAAGGCAGTACAGGTGGGTGGTCACATCACCGGCTCCTGCCGGCGAGGACGTATCTGTCTGCAGTAGCTAACATGTATTGTCACGCGTACAGCGGTTCTCTACTGGGAGAAGGTTTTCTCTAGCCCTGGAATCTGCATCGTCGATTTCCACACCCGCCGCAGTCAATACAATAGAAGTAAAGCCTCTACCCGCTCCTCCGTCTCAGACACATGCAGCCGATGCGAGCCCCGCTGTCCACTTCGCAGAAGGCATCGCCCAAAGTCAGACCGCAAATATTGCCGAGCCAGAGGTTGGCAGCAGCCACGATCCTTTCTTTGCCGCACTTGTCCGATGTATTGGCGGCAAGACGCAAAGCCAGGCCAGCAGTCCTACATCTCCCAAACGGAAGACCTTTTCGCGGTCAAGAGCACCGTCTGCTGAACGGTCACCCCAAGCAACCAGCAGATCGCGCAAAAGCAATGCCCCGGCACAGACAGAGTCACTTCATCATGCCTTGCAAGCTTCAGAGGACAAGTCTGCCGCTGGCGAAACGACTACTATGACTGATCACCTGGAGCATGCCGACGTTTCGGCCTTGTCCCAGTCATCTTCCACACAAACATTGTCGACACCGTCGTCCACGCCGCTGAATACGCCAGGAGTGCCACAAGAAGGCTTCCAAGCATACGTAGACTCGTCCAGCGATCAGACACTTGCATTTTCGCACTCTGACATGTCTCCGACTCCTGTTGAACCACGTCCTCTACGCTTCGCGAAGAAGATCATCACCGGCCGACTCGATGCGCCTTTGACCCTTGTGAAGCCGTCTCCTTCGGCTCCAGTACTCACTGGGACACCGGACAGTGACAAATCTAGCAGGATTCGGCAGGCCTCTGATACTGGGCACACTTCGAAGACAGGCACTCCTGTCACTCCACGTTCACCCTCGGCCATGTTTTCATCGCTGTTCAGCAAGTCGCCTGCGTCGCCGACAAGAGCCACAGCCATAGCAGATGAGCCCGAGTCCCCATACGGTGGGATCGTGCCCGAACAGGCAGGCTTGACAGACTCTCCTGCTTCTGAAGTCAAGGTACATGCCGGCATGGGCAGGTTCCGCCGCTTGTTTACGTCTTCCCACGAATTGAGTAAGGATGTGCAAGGTGAGTCTTCAATTTGAACGCTCTTTTAGCATAGTGTTAAGCATCACTACCCATACAGATCGTAATGGCCTTGGCGACGCAGCCACTATCGACGTACCCGTTGAGATCTCTCCGTCTGTATCGGCTCCAGTCGAGGTTCATAAAGACGTGCCAAAGAGAGACTCTGGGCTGCCCCAAGAACTTCTCGACGACATACACCGCTTCACCTTCGTGCAGTACGCACGCACCCATTTCGCTGCAGCGCAGAAGCAGCGTGCTTCGATTTTCCCCCGAAAGAGCGTCACACTCGAAAGCCAGATGCGCTGGAGAGACGTGAGTCTTTCTGCTGATTCTTTTGCATGCCAGCGCCCAGCTAATAACTCAATGATCATAAGGGTGACCTCGAGGCTCCGATTTTGGCCGTTAGCAAGCAGCTCAAATGGGATGCACAGCAATGCTTCACCCACCTCCAACGCGTGATGGGCGACAAGACTTCCAAAGATCACGATAGCAGTGCTATGGCTGCCGACATTGAAGCAGAAAGTGCACCCTGGGACCCTCCCACAACAGAAGAAGCTCGAAAATTGCTCGCACAAGGCATCAGCAACACAGAGCTCCGCGACGAGATCTACGTTCAGCTCTTGTGCCAGCTTACTGGGAATCCCTCCTTGACATCAAGATACCGAGGATATCAATTCTTTCAAGTCCTGCTCATGTCTTGGCCGCCTTCGCCCGCTCTCGAACCAACAGTACGACAGTTCCTGCTTGCGAGACAAGGCGGCCACAGTGATGCGCGTCTTGCGATCATTGCTCGCCATGCCCTGGTCAAGCTTGCTGACATCATCGACAAAGGCCCGCGAGGAGCAGTTCCTACCTTATTCGAAGTGCAGGCAGCATCAGACTCCGCCTTCCACCCTAGCGTCTTTGGCGAGACTGTTGACCGGGTCATGGCATTACAAGCGGGTGCATACCCCGATGCAAAGGTGCCCATAGTGCTCTCCTTCTTGGCAGATGTAAGGAAGCTCGAACGCGATAACCCTCAGCAAAAGGTGATGACTGACACATTCGCATACATAGGGTATACTGGCTCTCGGAGGCCTGCGAACATCCGGCATATTCAGGACACCAGGAGATCCCGACAGAGTCAAAGAGCTGCGCATCATACTTGATCAAGGCCGATATACTTTCGCAGGCTATGAAGATCCGCATATTGCAGCATCATTGCTCAAGCTGTGGCTTCGAGATTTAAGACAGCCACTCATTCCGATCGAATGGTACCATCAGTGCATGGAAGCCGCGTCTAGCGAATCGAGGTAAGCTGAAGCAGGCTGCAGTTAGCGTAATTGGTCTTTAGCGCTGATCTGAAGTTCGTTTAACAGATGCGTAGAAATTGTCCAGAACTTGCCCGTAGTCAATAGACGTATCGTCTCTTTCGTCATCAGCTTGTAAGCTTCAACCTAACTCCTTTACTACGAACATCACCTGACTTGCGTGCCGCGTAGCCTACAAATCTTCACTCAGGAGGCCGTGATTCAGGCAACTCTCGTTCCGGCATCTTCCCTTGCCATGATCTTCACGCCGTCATTTTTTCGAGGACCGCCTACCTCCAAGACGTTCAACGCTTCTCCAATGGGCACTTCTGATTCTATCACTCGCGTCTTTGCCGAGGCTCGTATTGAGCAACAATTCACGCTCAACCTACTTCAACATCTTGACGTCAACCGCTTGGAAGACGAAGACGACTGGATTCCTACACATGGCCGTCATCAGTCGCTATCTATGTCGCTGTCATCATCGACATCGTCCTCGGTCTACGCCGATTCTTCAGACCACTCGATGGCTGCGGAGACAGCGTCAGAAGGTACCTCGAGACCTTCTCTGGATTCGACTGCCTCCACCATGTCGTTTGCCAGCCGCCCATCCTTTGCAAGCAGCAAGCGGAAGAATCGCCAGCCGCGCCATCGCACGCGTAGCGCCCATCCTGTTGGCGCTTCAGCAAGTACTCGCACAAGCGAGGACCATCAAGCGCCGCCCAGAAGCCGCTCGGTGACAGATTCTGGAGACGCTCGATCCGTCGGCGTTCTACGAGACCTTGTGCAAGCGAACAGTCTGGGAGCAATAGCTTGCAATGTTGACCCTGCGGTCCCAGACTTCCATTTCATCAAGCCCGTCATTGTAGTCAATCACGCCGACTGACTGAATTCCGAGCTTGCGCTATTGCATTATTTCATACTCTGTACTTGATAGACCGTCAGACCATTCTTCCACACTCTTGCAATCACCAATACGATCCGTCTGCTTATTCGTACACGAGACAAAAATGCATTCGCACTGACAAGGGTAAGCATTGATGATTCGGATTATAGGACAGCAATGATAAGCTCTAGCGAAGCTACTAGACGGGAAAGCAACTCCAAGGCGCTATAGCGAGACTAAGCACATTCCGACGTTGGACAGAGGGCTCAGGAGACAGCCAGCACTGGCGTCACGATAGTAGCTTCTTCACAATGGCCCACAAATGACTGACTCAGAGGGCTATGTGTTCTAGGTATCGTGCTCGCAAGGTTCGACTTTGCCAAATTCAGCGCGGCGGGTCGGCTGATTTTGATTTTGCGAGTTGCCTGTCGGTGATCGCTCGTCGAAGTTGCCTGCTCTGTCGATGTGGAAGCTAAGGCTTTCTCAAAAGGTCTGCCGGATGCAAGGCTCGACTCGGCAACCGTGCCAGCGACCGGGCGAGCGCTGGTAGGGGTTGCAACATAGTGCTTCTTGGTGGTATCTGCATTTGGGCTCTTCTTGCCACTACATTTCTTCTTATGCGACGTAGGTGGTTTGTAGTTGCCATCATCTTCGTCTTCATAGTCTTCGTCACTTTCCGAAGGAGGCTCGCTTGCAGTCTTTGGTGACAAAGTTGCACTGCCTGCAAGACTTGCGCTTGAGCTGGCACTAGCACTAGGACTGCTGAGAGCAGGAGACTGGAGCGGAGAACGACGCTTTTGAGCTGGGATCTTGATCGTAGTTGGTGGACTGGCACGTCGAGGTTCGAGAGCTGGGGCGGGAAGAGTGGCTGAAGGCACGACTGAAAAGCTAGTGAGTGAAAGGCTCTGTCGTACGGACCCAGTAGAGGCGTTCCCTTGCATTAGACCGACCGGAGCTCGCCGTGCGTTACTGGCCGGTAGGACGGCTGTACTAGTGGTGCTAGAAGAGCTAGACTGCGTCCTCCTCAACATCGGCGCATGTGCGCTTGAGCGAGTGCTAATATCAGCAGCGTCGTACAGACTGATGGCAACACGCGATCCACGTCTTCCAGGCGGTACATAGTCTGGTAGGTGGTCTGTCGAGGCGGTGTTTCGCGGAAGCTGTGATGAAGGGGTTGGGGGAGGTCCGGTCGGCGCAGAGGTGCCTTTTGCGCGAGTGAGCTTGATGGCCTTGATCTTGCGGGATACTACAGCAGTCTTCTTGTTGGATGATGAATGAGCAGGAGGAGAGCTGGTTGCGCAGTCAATAGGTGAGGTGTTGGAGTCTGCTAGCTTGCCGCGAGTACATCTGTCATTGCGCGTCTCGATGCGCGACAAGAGCTCGTCAAACTTGCGCTTGCGCGCGGAAGCAAGACTCTCATTGGTGCCATTTTGTGATGAAGAGCTCAGAGGGCTGGATTCGCTGCTATTGTTTGCAGAGGAGAGTGAGCTGTCACCGTCCATTTCCAGCTCGGGCACGTTGTCACCCTTTGGTGGCGACTTTCTCGCCACCACCGTCTGCTTTGGCGGCGGGGTCGAGGACCAGAGGTTGACGGGCCCGTAGGCTGGCTGGTCAGGCAAGTCGTCGATGCAGAAATGCAAGTATCGTGGTTTCCTAGCTTCTGCTTCTTGTTCGGGTGTCGCATAGCCCAAGTTGGGGGGTGCTTGAACTGGGTGCGCGAGCTTGCGTTTCGAGATGCGGATGACTGAGGCCATGGCTGCGAGGCAATTAGGTCGAGGAACCGTAGCTGGTTCAGGTCGCAATGTCAGTTCAAATGCAACTTTAAAGTCGAAAGACAAGGCTGCGCGACTAGCAAAGCCTACCTACCAAGCAGGCGTCTACGCGGTGCGCTGCGTCGGAGAGCCGCCTGGCCTTGTTTGCCGCCAGACGCGGGAGAGTGCCGCTGCAATGCGCACAAGCAGGGCGACGATGTGCAGTCCAAGAGTACGCAGACGTGACAAGGCTGGACAGACCAGAGTGCACGCTGGCTCTCGGCTCCTTGATAGAAACGCCCTTGGAAGTGTGATCGAGACTGGACGACGTATTTCCAGTCACGTGCAGATGAAAGGCACCAGGGGGGAGAATGCGACTGGAAAGAGAAAGAGGGAAAGAAAGGAAGAGAAGGAGAAAGACACGAAAAGAATGGTCAAGAGGATGAAGAGCAATAGTACAGATAAGACGTACCGTATGCGTTGCAAGTCTACGTACCTTCAGGTCGTCATGTCCGACACGGCTGCCGCCGTAACGGGAGACCAAAGTCACGGTGACCTCGTCCCGTCTGTGTATCAGTGTGACAGGCAGGCACGCTTACCTCTCTGACCTGAGCTCCGACTCTCCCCTAGGGTGGATCCTGCCAGAGTCTGAAGGGTGTTCCTGTGTGCCTTGCTTTCTGTTTCCATTGCAAAAGCCTTCAAGGCTATAGAGGAGCCTGCTTGTCATTGAAGAATGCGCCAAACCACAACTCTTCTCGTCCTGGTTCTCGCACTCCTCGCTTGCGGTACCGCAGCTTGGACGCCAATTGAAGAGCACTCGTCATCCTCCTACGGAGTCAAGCCTGCTCGTGAGTATTACAATTCAGCAAAGTTGGATATTAGCTTTTCGTTATCGAGCCGCTGAGTTCCGAAATTGCTGCATTTGCCGTAGCTACGAGTAGGCCTTTGTCTGTATTGCAGGCTCCCCAATGCTATGGTGAGTGATCTGGAGGGCTTGGCCTTGCGCACTGCTGCACATACCAATAGAGCATCAGGCTGACTGCGCTGGTCTCCGTGCGCCTTGCAGTCATTGGGGAGCACAGCGTGGTCGAGGTTAGGGATCCCTGCCATGCTGCTCCTTCGCATAGGACGATGGTGATCCTGTCAGTGCTCGGTGGTCCTCTAGGCCTGGACCATCTCTACGCGTGCGTGCATTTGCATGTGATGGCATCTCAATTCGTTGGTCGTGCTGACTTGCAATTGAATCTTCATCTCGCAGCCGCAACTTCCAGCTCTTCCTGCCCAAGATACTCCTGACGCTCTTTCTGACGCCCTACGCATGGCTTCAAATGGTCAGTCGGCCCAGCAAGACAATGCAAATTCAAACGAGCTGGGTTGCACTTTTCGGACTCGGCCTCGTCTCGAGCAGCGTTTGGTGGTTTGTAGATCCTTTTCTCTGGGCGTTTGATCTCTATACTATCGCCGGCGCAGATGGCGCGTGGTTTGGCAATCCTGTAAGCCAGTGCGCTCTCAAGCCTTGGAAATGAGGTGGATTCCAGAAAGTATGTAGCATTCGCGGAATTTGGCTGTTTTGCCAGCACCAGTTCTTGTTCAAAATGGCCGAGTCGCATAAGACTAAGCTGTAGCATAACGTTAGAACTTAGCAGAAGCATTGTAGACCGGCCAGTAGCGTGCACATAGTTTTCTCTGAGCCCTGGACTGTGCTGCTTGACTGGATCCACGAGTCTTTACCAATCTGCAGCATGTCAGACCCACTTTACGCGTCCGTGGCGATCACGGAAGGTTGAGGTGGTGAGATAGAGGTGCCAGGATGAGACGAGGTCGTAAGAAAGTGCGCTTCCGTGATCTAGGCATCGTGCTGGATGGAGTCGAACTGCCTCCAACAGCCAGCCTGATCGCTTTTCTACGGACCTTTCTACAGCGATTGCCTTTTCCTTGTGCGCCAAACCGACGACGAGGGATGCTTTACCGAACCGCATGCAATAGCACGACAACGCAGCAAGCACGTAGCTCCATGAAGGAGCATCGAACTGCCTCTTCTCGTCTCTCGCCAAGTCTCCCTCACTACTGCGAGGCTGCCCGCACAGATCATGGACGCGCACGCACGACGACGACAAAGCGAGGGTAGAAGGATGAACCAACAGGGCTCAGCGGGGGAAGGCGGAGAGCAGCGAGCAGACTCTTCTTTGGCCGCATTGCCACGAGCTGGCCACTCTGCTGTCCTGCCTCGCCCTCTCTCCCTCTCTCTCCTCTGCTCTTCTCGTCCGTCTCACTGACTCGCGCTCTCACCACTTCACACTCGCCCCATAGCTCCGCCTAGACGCGCAGGCACGCCTCGACGACAGACGCGGGCACAAACACCCGCTCGACCCTCGACATCAGCGTCCAGAGCGTCCCACTCGCAACAGCCTGGGTAGTTCATCCCTCCCGCTCATGCGCCTCCTCAGTGATGCCGTTGCTGACCTGCTGCCTGTCGCCGTGTTCGATACCCCATCATGCTCCACAGCTTAGCGCTCCCCTCTTGCCGCCTGTACTCTTCTTTCCCTTCCTTGTCTTCGTCTGTCTTGTCGTTCTTCCGGTCACCTTCATCAGCTTCAGCTCGCTCCCTCTTCGCGGCCCGGCGTTTCCCACACCCGCATAACGCTCGTCTTGCCCGCTAGCCCTCTTCTTCCAGATCCTTCTTTCACACGCCTCCTGCTCGCCCGCAGTCGTCGCTCGCTGGCACTGCCTTTGCCTCCATCCTGCAGGACGTCCCGGCTTGACGAGCTTGTTTTTGAAAAGGATCCCCCTCTCTCTCTCTTTCAAACCAACCCCAATAAGCATCAGCACGACCAGTCACAACAGCAACAACGCCTGCACGACTTCAATCATCCAACCAGTTGACATACAGCACATGCATCGTGATAGTCATTGTCGCCTTTCGCCCCGTTCCGCCGCCTGCTTCATCGCGTTTTGATCCTGTTTCCCAGCACACCCTGTTGATCGCACCTCGTCAAACACGATGGGGACTCCAACTCGCCTTCGACACTATCGAACGTTTGCAGCAGCTGAGAATGAGCAGAAGCAGGTTAGTGTCCTTTTATCGATCTTGTCTCCGCGCTGTTCATCAACGAAACATGCTGACTTCTCGGCATTTGCCTTCCTCCGTTTCTTGTGCCCACTCAATATGCATTGTTTACATTGTTTACCTCGCGCTTTTCCCTCTTCGTGCCCTGGACTTAATCCACTCACTCACTATTCCTTGACCGTCTATCCTCTTGTCGACCATCACCCTCACGCCCATCACATCACTTATCCATTCCTGGCCCACACGCTCTTTCCCTTCATCGGCATGTTCCCCCATCTGTCACCAGCCCGTGGACAAGATTGCAGCAGCAAAGCTCGCCTTGATGTCCCCATCTGCTACTCCTGACCACCGGAAAGTCGGAAGCATCCCACACGACGAACACGATCTATCCATCGGTTCCGTAATTGAACATACGTCGGCTTTGAGGACCGTGACCAACCTTCCACCACAAAAAGGTGCTTCCTGCATTTCGTCACCATCTCAAGCTGTAGCTCCTCGTGTTCCCATTGGAAAAGATCACATCGAGGACCAACAGACTGGATCATCTTCCTCTTCCTCTAGACGCTCTTTCGCTCATCATCACTCCAAGACCGCTTCCAATGCGTCTTCTTCGAACTTCTCTGCTTTTTCTGAACCCCTTTCCGTCATTTCTGAAGGCTCTTCTGGTAAAAGCACCCTTTCTTATGCCGATGTAGTAAACAAGACTCCGGTCAAGGAAACCAAAACCACCACTATCGTCGACAAAGAACCCGCTCAGCTTCCTTTCCAACCCGGTCCTGCTCCTTCTTATCGATTTCCGGAAGCCAAGTCGAGCAAGACTACCATCCAGTCATCTTTCGATGACGTTTCCAATCTCTCTACGAAAGACATTCCCGGCTTACAGCTTCCGCCGGCCATTGTGAGACCTCAAGAAGACGATGTCTTTGGTCTGTCTTCCTCAGCCAATCGTCAGCAGACTCGTCACCTTCTTTCACCGCCTCAGCAGTCCTCATCGGCCAATACCGCTTTCAGCAACAGCAGCAGCAATGCCTTTCCTTCTGTGTTCGGCTTTGCAAACAATACCCCAGACGTGTTCTACAATGACTTCTCAGTGCACAAGTACGCTTCGGAACCTGTTTCCTCCTCTTCTTCATCCGTCTTTGGAAGCCCTAACAAAGCCGGCCACAGCACGCCTTTCCACGGACAGCAAGGCGATGGTGGCTCTTCATTTTCCAATGATCAGTCCTGGCGAAAGACTGCCTGTCCTCTGACGTCGACTCCATCATCGGCTGCACCTTCTCGTGTAGCATCTTCCACTTTCAGCGATACATTTTCCACTGGATGGAGATCGCCTATGAAGCTCGAGCAGGCAAGCCCGACTAAAACTCCCTCTGGCGCATTTTATCCCTTTTCTGCATCAAACAACAATGCATCTTTTGCTTCTAGCGCTTTTGGGGCTATCGGGTCAAGCAAGAACATGTCGGGGCAGGAGCTGGTTTCTGCCCGCGATCCTTCCGATTACAAGCCTTCGGGCCAGCACAGTCGAACTTTTACAAACACAAGCGAGGCCACCACCTCAGATCAGACCAATGACAGCAGCGCCATTTTTTCCAATTACAAGACTGCGGGCTTCAGCCATCCTGACACTTCTGGTGCCCTTTCCGCTTCTTCATCCACCCGCGCGCGATGGTACTCCAACGACTCATCAGTCTCGTCTCTCCACACTAGTCTCAATGACAGCCTCTCGTCGTCCAAGTCGAAAGAAGGCATGCAAATACTGACCGACCTCTATGATGATCAGGAAGAGAAGGATACACCAAGCGATCTGTCTAAGTTATATGACAGACTACATCTTCAAGCCAATACATCAGCTCCTGCTGTACCTTTTGCTTCTGGTCCTTCGCCGACCTCGCCATCTGTACACGAGCCATTTTCCTCGCTCGACACGGGCATAGTCCCGCGTGGCCAGCCTCAGTCTGCCACTAGCGTGAGAGACCTGTACAGAGACCTGAAGCCCCTTAATGGCGACGAGGAGACTACCAGATACGTCCTCGTCAGGAATCTCCCGGCTTATTCTGGCATCGATGGCAAGATGTCTGAGATAGAGATCACCGAAGCTTTCAAGGTATGCCTTTACTTGTCTGTTGCGAAGGTAACTGAATAATGACGATTTCAATTGATATGTGCATTGTATTGTGGCATACAGAAATATGGCGAACTTCGTGGCATCTTCACTCGGCATCTCTCGTTGACAGGCGCTGTCGTGCTATCCTTTATCGATGTTCGCGATGCTGCAAAGGCCCGAGAAAAGATTCCAGACGAATGCACTTCCACACCGGCTTGGGAGTGTCGCAAGCTTCAGGCGGACTTCATCAGTCGCAATGACTTCATCAAAGTGAGCGATGCGCGGGCCATGCAGGGGAGCTGAGTAGTGATAAGGTTTGTTTTCTGAATACAGCTGGCGGAACAAGGCTTCGATTCGAGACTATTGTCGATTGGAGAAGGCAAGCTGACAGTCTGGGCGGACGCCAATCTGACTTTTGAAAGGCTGCGTGTATGTCTCGCTTCACAATCTCAAGACTTCGATGATCAAATCTGATGCCTTCCACCGCTACTCTATTCTTCAGGCGTTTTTCTCTGAGCATGGCGATCTCAGAAGCTTCCGACTGGACTCTTCTGCAGCCTGTGCACCGCAAAAGCGTGTCTTCAAGCTTGAGTACTACCACGATCGAAGCGCAGTTGTCGCGTATCTCAGATTGAGGGAAGAGATAGTCAAGGTATGGTGCATGTGTTGAATGTGCACAGATGGATCTTGATGCTTCTGTGGTCAGGTCGAGAACCCACCTGTCACTGCCGAATGGCAGGATCCTGCTACAACGGTTTGTGCTCTCGGCTTCGAACCATTGAGCGCATTTGTGATGATATGCGTTGTGTAGCTCGACTTCATCAAGCCATCATCTCTGCAAGGCATTAATCTGGCACAAAGCCAGCCAGCACGACCGGACCTCCCACTTACTTTTCCACAGTACCCAGACGAGCGACTTCAGAGATACAGGAAAACTGCCTGGTCCGATATCAACGAGCCATCTCCACCCTTCAACTCCTTGCTGCCAGACGGCTTCAAGTCGGCTACCGTCCTTGCACCGACACCGGGCACCCAGAGCTCGTCATTCTCTTTGGCCAACCTTGGCTACGTACCAAATGACCCGAGCAGGAGCACTACCAGCGCTTGGGGCCTGATCAGGGATGAGTGGGTGGCAGGCACAAAGGTTGCTGGATATTCTGGGCTAACGAATACGCAACAGTCCCGTACCCGACGCCAATCTCATCAGATTCGACATGCTCGAAAGTGGGCAAGACACGAGGACTTCGTGCATTCTTCGCAACTTGCCGAATCGCATGACTCAACTAGAGCTTATGGCTGTTCGTCAAAATTTCTCTTCTTCCCATTTGCCAACCGTTCCAAACTGAAGCAACGATCTTTGCCTTCGACGTCTGTCTGGCAGAACCTCGACGAGATCGTACCTAGAGAATATGACTTTGTCTACCTTCGTTTCGACTTCAACAGCGGCTCAAACTGCGGTTTCGGCTTCGGTGCGTGGTCATCAATACCGAGCTGGGATGATACTAAAGTCATACTTTTTTCCATTAGTCAACTTGTGCGAGCTCTCCTATTCGTACATGCTGTCATCAAGCTGACTTTTCGTTTCCAGTACCTCCACACAGGCTCTTCTCAAGTTCTGGAAAGCCAGACTAAGCCAATTCTGGGACGAGAAAAACTCGCGAAAGCTGTGCATGGGAGGGATGGCTCAACTGCAGGTCAGTTGTGATCTTCAAGCCTTTCAATTACAGCATCACGCTGAATACCGCCGAATTTAGGGAAAACGAGCTTTGATTGAGCGCTTCAGAAACTCATCGGTGATGGACCAGGATCCAGCGTCAGCAATTCTGCCCACATTCGGCCAAGATGATGCACTAATGACGTATCGTTCCACAGCTATCAGCCGAAGATCTTCTACTCTTCTGGTCCCAGCAAGGGTCTGCCTGAACCTTTTCCACCTTCAAACAACGCTATGCGTAAGGCCAAATCAGCCTATGCCACTGGTCTTTACGGCCTTTATGGCAACAAACCAAAAGGCGGCTTCAAGCACGTCCATCTTCGACAATTCAGCAAATAGCTTTCACTGTCTCAAATACCCATGTGCCATACCAAGCATGCAAAAGACAGAGACTGGCAGCCTAGTCGGGTAGCCAGGGGCAAAATGCGCTGCATCATTAGGTCTCTAGAGATGGGAAAGGCTGGCAAGCCTTGGGATGTGATGTAATTACGTTTCCGGTGAATGTAGTTTCAGACTAGATAGACAGAACACTGCAATGCTGCACAACAGACAACGACAGGCACATAATGGTGCCACCAATGGTGGCACAGATCAGGCGGCGGGCAGTGCCACCAAATTAGGCACAACACACTCGTAGCTTGCAAACTGCCGTCCTTTGGCTTCCTTGCGTCTGCTTTCCAGCCACATACGGATGCGCAAACCTGAGACAGCTTCTGTGCTTGAATTGCCATGTTGGACGATTTCTCCGTTCTGCATCTGGTTATTGTTGTTGCCTTCGTCGGCTCCGTCGCCATCTCCCTTGGCAGACCGGTGCAGGAGTTTGGAATTCCTGTGGTGACAGAACAGCCCATGATGATGTTGATGCACTGGTTTCTCCAACACGCCTGTGCCGTCAGGGTTGCTGACTGGTCCAAGAGTGGAGGGATATCCTTTCTTGCGATCAAAAGCATAATGCTCCCGGTGCCAAGAAAGATCTTTACCATTCTTGCTCTTCCGGTGCAATCTAGGATGTTTATGTTCCCTATCGTGATGGCCATTGGCTTGTCCGTTCGCCTCATCCACGCTTTCGCGCGTCTGGTAGACATTTCTGGTGGATTCGTCCATGCCGCCATATGACCCGGGGCTGTCGCCAACTTCTTCAAAGTATGTCCAATTGCGATTCGGCATGGTTTTGCGGTGGCGCACATGCTTCCCCTGCTCAGGCCTTCTTTCGAACATTTCCACGAGTCCCTCGTCGGTATTCTCAATCGGATGCCAGTTGTTTGCAATGTAGTGGTAACCAATACTGCAGGATCGTCAGCATCAATGCAGTCGGATGTGCGAGCCATCGGGGTGGCAAAAATTCCATAGGAACTCACCATGCATTGGCGGAAGGAGCCTGATTGACAATAGCGCTCGAGATTACTTGATACATGAGCCGATGGTCATTCTCAGGTTTGAGTTTGAGCTTGTGGCGAGTCGCCGAGTCGGAGCGGAACATCGAGAATGCAGCGCAATGCACATCGCCAGAGACCAGTGTGACCCGGATGCTGCGGTTCTTGGCAAAGTCTTGCAGCTTCTTGAGAATGCGATCACGTTCGTTGATATGAGAGTCGTGGCACCACTCGTCAAGTAGGCTGTAAGAAGACATCAACACAAGCCGTATACTCTCAAGCACGCCCGAGCTACTTACTCGTCGTAAAATTCAGGAAGATCAAAAATGGAATTCAATCCTTTGATACCAGGAAGCTTGCGTACCCATCTGTAGACCGCTTGCTCAGCTTTCATGGCAAAAAAAATTCGTAGATGAATGGTGCTCTCACGGATTCTGACTCTTGAGGAACCCAAAGAGCTTTTCGGCCACTCTGACCCGAATAAAGCTGAAAGGCACCGCAAATACCGTGAGAAGGTGTTGCGTAGTAGGTGCAACTCGCTCTTCAAGCTTCTGGAACCACATGTCTTCGCTTGCCGGCTCGTGGACCTGGAGATGGTTGCGCTCGGAACGACCGTCAGGTATCAGGATAGCCACTCGCGGACCGTATTGCCCGACGTAATTCTGGGATTGAACGCCAAAGAAGCCATGAGACTCAGACATTTCTATAGTGGTGTGATGTTGGAAGAGCAGTCGGAACTTCTTTGCGGACCGGAACAGTCCAAGCATGACAGGAGAGTCGTGCAGCTCGGGAGGGTAACTGCCAGCACCGTCGAACTATTGATCAGAGGCTGAAATTAGCTCTATATCTGTATTCAGAGCAAAAGGGGAAGCCGTACGATGTCGTGATCGTCCCACATCATCAGGTTCGGAATAGTTTCGAGCGCTTGCTTCACTTCCGGTCGCTCCCATGTTTCGTGATAGGTGTTGAAGTAGTACTCAGCAACTTGATTTGATGTCTCCTCTGAGAACTCGTGCTTCCACCTGAATCACAATTTATCTCAAAGATTAGCCGATTACGACGGTAACAGAGGTCAACGCTGCTTACTTCTGATCCCACTCCAGACCAATCCATCGCACCAAAAATGGAATATCGTGGAAGATAAAGTCAATGTAGATCTGATCACCACCCCAAAGTAGAAGATGTAGCGGTGTCTCCTTGTGTACGCTGTTCAGATGCCGCCAGACGTTGTCAAAGCCGAGCAGATCGACCGTCTCCTGAGGAACTGATTCGTCAAAGCCATTGCACGAGTTGAAGCCTCCGCGAATCTTCTGGTCCCATCGCGGAATATGGAATGAATTAGACTTGCGCGTCTTGTTGTATGAATATGTGAGGGTCCAGTCTATCCTTTCGTCACCCATGCCGTCTGGAATGGGAAGTGTGATGTCGACCCGGATGGCCGTCAAGCCGAACACGTCCTCGTAGAGAGTCGTGCTCGACTGAGCAACCTGATATGTCGGAAACTCTAGTACAGGAGCTTCGGTACCTACAGGAAACAAGACATCGGAGAGGTCAATCAGAGGTCTTCTGGCGTGGGTTGCATCAATTATATACCCTTTCGATGGAGCACCAACACAGAGCCTCGCCATTGCTTGTCGGGCGTAGTCGTAACGAAATGAATGTAAGGGCCCATCAAATCGCCAGGTGGCTTCGCTAATTTTGTGATGATCAATGTGAATGTGTATCGAAGATAGCGGCCCGAGTGGCGAATTCCCAGACACGATGTCAGGGACGGTCAGGACGGCGCCAGAGTGAGGCCAAACGATGGTTGTGTTGCAGTAGAAGACAAATCAATGCATCATCAGCTAAATCCTGCATCTGTTGACCAATGTATGCAGAAGAAGAGCCAGGTCGGCTTTTGGCGATCTCTGCCACCGGTGCGGACCAGCCACCAAAGCGGAGGAGCTTCGACAAAGGGATGAAGAAGCAAATGTCGACTTACGTGGTCGATGTGTGCCAGGAGACTGTGTCTTTGCAGGCTTTGGAGGTCCAGGCTTTGCATCTACCGGGCTATCTGGCCTCTTTGACCCTGCGATGGGTTCCGACATCAAGTCCCTCGGCCTTTCAGGCTGCATCAGGGAGATATTCGTAGGTCCATCCTGCGCTTCGTAGGACATGGCTGGCACGCCGAATGTCAAGAAAGCCTGTGAAAAGCTTTGTCGGACACCGCCGTTGCGATAGTCCAGAGGAGAAAACCACAGGCTTGGTCTATTTCCGAAGAGCGACTCCTCTTCAGCCACACGCACCCCGTTGATCGGTGACGACGGTTTCGAGGAGGCGCGCCGACTGACTAAGCCAAACTAAGCGTTTCGAAGCCTGGGAACAAGAACATTGTGGATGCTGCAACAGCGCTTGTATGCTTGTGCTATGGTCAGAATAGGTGCCTTGTGAATACTCCACGATGTCATATGAGCACGTCAACAAGCAGATGCTGGGAGAAGGGGACCGCTGTTAAGTGACTCTGGCTGCTCAACGATGTGAGCGGAGTATTCACACTGGATTAAGCTGCCTATGGAAGTACTGCATGTAGGTCATTAGAGGCTAGATGCCATGTAAAGTCCTGGTAGCAGCTCCCGTATCAGCGTGGCGAGTCTTACTTGTCAGATCTGGGCAACCCATTCGCCGGGAAGAGATACAATTTCACCTAAGCTGGCCCGGAATGCGATACCATAATAGTTGCAGATGCTTGAGAAGCTGCCGGTCTTCGCTCGGATGTTGCTCGCGCAGTATTCAGTAGCTCCCCTCGTTACATCGAGATGCGCTCCGGTGATGTTCCTAGGACCAAAGAGCCAGGTCTGTGAGCACGGGAGAGCCGAGGACGAGAGCGACCTATGCAGAGAAAGACACCAATGACAGCGGGTCTTCCAAAGCACATGGTGTACGTCAGCTTTTAGTCTTTGTTCTTGCAAATTCAGCTATGCCACTCGTTGTGCCGAATTGTTAGTTTCAAGCCAGCAGGAATGGAAAACGAGTGTCGGACTGCTGCAAGTCCAGTGATGAGATGCATGGAGCTATGAGTGTGTGCCAGCACCGGGACTACCTCGAGTTTTTCGTGCGGCACGGTGTCCCAGCGACCTTGACTCGAGCCTTCCTCCGATCAGCACCGGAAGGAACAGCTGCCAAAGAGGGGAGCAGCCTTGGAGTAGAGAGCGAGACTGGCGCGCAGAGAACTGTCGTCCACCAGCCACGACATCGGAGACGAGGTGAGTGCAGCAGCTTGCGCACGCCGAGGCAGGATATATAGCTGGAAGGGGGGTCGCAGAGCCGGGAACAGCGGGCATCGGCTGGGAGCGTGCATGGCTCGTGGCGTCTTCAAGGCTCCAGCCAGACACTGCAGTACCGAGCAGGAGCGCGCACAGAGCTTTGACTCTGCACCTGCCACCTGCTAGATCCCTTCCAGCTATATCTCCTGGCGCACGCTCGTCCAAGAGTGAATCGTACTGACTGCTGTCGTTGCCTATCCAGTTTTCAAGGTCAGTTTTCGCATCTCACGAAAAGGCATACAGCAGGAGCAAGACAAGTAGCCCGCAGCAGCATGTGCATATTCAAGCTCAAGCTCCATCAACTAGCACTCGGGCGGTAGCGGCAATGCGCCTCGTTCAGCAGGAATGATGGGAGCTCGGAGGCCTAGAGCTTGCATGATCCAAAGCAAAATGCTCGGAGCGGTTGCAGGATGAGCGCGACAAGCGTAATTCCATTCATACCGCTCCTCTGCACGGTCACCATTGCACCGTCAACTCTTGCCTTCGGGCTCCCTCTTCCTGTCTTCGAGGTCACTGCTCGCCGTTCGGGAAGAGCTTGATGTGTCACATGCTGCTCGCGCTCTGTCGCTTGCCGTGATGGCCATTGCGCACTCCCTTGGCCGAAGCACCCTCGCTGACTTGATTTGGGATTCCCTGCCACCTCTCTTTCCTGCCGCTCTATACACTGGCAAATTTGGTCTTCCTGTCGGTATTTCTTCAGATGGTAAGCATTGAAGGCATTCAGACAACGGACGATTGCTGACCATGCACACCCTGTACAGTCTCACCGAAAGGTACATACGACAAGCAGACTTTGCGCGGCTATCGCATTGCTCACATGACTTGCTTCCACAGTACGAACACCCCCGTTTGGGTTCGCTCGGGTTCTTGCCCAAGAAGAGGGCTGCCCGTCACCGCGGTAAGGTTAAGGCCTTCCCCAAGGTAAGCAGCAAGAACCTTATCAGCCTACAAATTGTAACTCACACCCGCTCGACTTTTGCAGGATGACCCCAAGAAGCCAGTCCACCTCACTGCCTTCATGGGCTACAAGGCTGGCATGACCCACGTCGTCCGCGAGCTCGAGCGTGTCGGCTCCAAGATGCACAAGAAGGAGGTCGTCGAGGCCACCACTGTCATCGAGACACCTCCTATGGTCGTCGTCGGTGTCGTCGGATACGTCGAGACACCCCGAGGCCTGCGATCCTTGACCACCGTCTGGGCCGAGCACCTCAGCGACGATGTCAAGCGACGCTTCTACAAGAACTGGTACAAGTCCAAGAAGAAGGCTTATACCAAGTACGCCGCCAAGTACGCCGAGTCCAACGGCAAGTCTGTCGCCAAGGAGCTTGAGCGCATCAAGAAGTACTGCTCCGTCGTCCGTGTCATTGCGCACACGCAGATCCGCAAGACCAGCTTGACGCAAAAGAAGGCACACATGATGGAGATCCAGGTCAACGGCGGTTCCGTCGCTGACAAGGTCGACTTCGCCAAGAGCCACTTTGAAAAGACTGTCGACGTCGGCTCCGTCTTTGAGTTCGAAGAGAACATCGATGTCATCGGTGTCACCAAGGGTCACGGTTTCGAGGGTGTCACCCACCGATGGGGCACCAAGAAGCTTCCCCGGAAAACGCACAAGGGTCTGCGAAAGGTCGCTTGCATTGGTGCATGGCATCCAAGCAAGGTCATGTACTCTGTCGCACGTGCCGGTCAAAACGGTTACTTCCACCGTACCGAGACCAACAAGAAGATCTACAGGATCGGAAAGGGCGACGATCAGACTTCCGGCGCGACAGAGTTCGACGTCACACAAAAGAGCATCAACCCGCTCGGCGGCTGGGTCCGATACGGCATGATCAGCAACGAGTACGTAAAAGATTCTTCATCTTTATTGCTTCGTGCGCCTAGTGTGCATGCTGACATCTGCCTGTTTCTGCTTCCTCTTAGCTTCATCATGATCAAGGGATCGTGCCCAGGCATCAAGAAGCGTGTCCTCACCCTCCGCAAGTCGCTCCAGACCCACACTTCCCGAAAGCACTTGGAGCAGGCCAACCTGCGCTTCATCGACACGAGCAGCAAGTTCGGCGTAAGTCTAAACATTGCTCTTTCTTCCCAGAGTCGGCACTTGCTGACCCAAATTTACCTCACGTATACAGCACGGCCGATTCCAGTCCGCTGCCGAGAAGAACGCCTTCCTCGGCCAGATGAAGATCAAGGCCTAAACGCCTCGTACTTTTCCATCTGCCTTTTATCCTTCCACCATCACGGGGAGGTCAGGCCGTTGACATGCAGGGACTTTACCCTTGGCTGCCCGTGCCACCCTTGCATCGTTCTAGCCTGGCTGTCCATTACCCGTGCACACACTACCGGGGTCAGGCAGATCATCGTTGTCATGCAGCGCAATCTACCTGAGGGTTTCAAAATTGTTTGATGTCAGACTTGTTCCTGAATTGCTTATTGCCTCTGCACTTGCAACTATGTCTTTTGTCATCTGCTGCCCTCCTCGAAAGCACACTTCTGGTGGCGCAGTCACGTTATCCTCTGATCAACGTACAACATCACCTCAATCAGCATGGAAGTGCTGGATGACGAGCAACGCGCCTTTCTGCGCAAGTACCCATACCACTACAATGCCTGGTCGCAGTCGCTGCTCGATAGATGGATGCAGCCGTGGGTCGACAGGCGCGTCATGTCATGTGCAATCCGATGTTGATGGGTGTCTTGTTTTGCGGCGGCATATGGATGCAGGTTTTGGCGCAGTCTCATCAGATTTGTGCCCAAGAAGACTACTGCGAGCTCCATTACTGCCCTTGGCTTGACGGCGAGCCTGGCTTCATCGGCCATAACACTCTACAAGTGCCCCAACTTTGGTCAGGAAGCCCCACCATGGCTGTTCGTACTGAACGCGGTGTCTCTGTGGTGAGTGGCCTCGAACTGATCACTCTTGAGCTTGCGTTTACTCAAAGCATGTGAGCAGGTTCTATCAAACAATGGACGCCGTAGACGGAAAACAAAGCTACAAGACTCAGTGCTGCGAGCTGGAGGAGTTCACGGATCACGCTGCCGACTCCCTCTCGACAATCTGCATGGCCTTCATGTTAGCCGCATCACTGCAAATGCACACGTACTTCCCCGAACTGCTCATCCCTCTGTTCACCCTTTGCATGGTCGCATTGTACACAACACATTCCGTTTCCTACTTTACGCACAGCTGCGTCTTTGAACTCTTCGATGTGACCGAGGTACAATATGTCGCCATCTCTATCTCCCTCATCACCGCATGGAAAGGTCACTCATTCTGGGCCCGGGAATTGGCAAATGTCGCTGGATACTCCATCAGCGCTGGACTTCTGGTGAGCAACAACGCCGTATATCTGAAAGCCTTACGTACTGACTTTACTGACTATCGGCAGATGATCCTTGCATCTGGCTTCGGCTTCGTGAACAAAACTGTTCAAAACATTCTCATTGTGCGCGGTGAACAAACACCCCTCGAGATTGTTGGTATTCGCATACCAAGACGCAAGTCTAGCATGGGCCCCTACTGGCTACTAATATGGCAGCTAGTCTTGGTGATGCACAACTACCCCAAAGTGGTAGCCAATCCAGTGCCATTCATGCTCATTCACGGCGTGGCCATCGCAAGAAGCAGCTGCAAATTGGTCATCACCAGCATGACACGCGGTGACATGCCTTCTCAGGACCTGTCATTGATGGCGCCTGCCCTGTCCATACTCCCAGAGGTCAGCACTCGCTACGGTTGGAACATCGTCAACATCGACCTCGACACCTTTTACACAGTATGTGTGGTCATCGCTCTCATCGACCACGCAGCATACTGCACTGCCGCAATCAGAGGCATCTGTGAGGGAAGAGACATCTGGACCTTTTCTCTCAAGCATGGCGAACCAAAAGTCATCGACGAGGGGTTCTACCTGGCTGGAGCAAATCCGGCATCCATCGACACAGCAGTCAAGCGATGGAATGAATGGAAGGCAGACCCTGCCAACAAGGAAGCGTTTACCAAGCTGTATGGATAGAAGATACAAAGGGTCTACACCATTTGCAAGATGTCGTTACAAAGCACTGCAATCATTGCCGTTTGGCGCGAACCACGTACAATGGGTCTCCTGACCACGAAGGCTTCAGGACGGTCACAATCTCAATGTCCTTGTATAGCTCTCCAGGAGCCTTGCTTCCGCCGACATCTGTGGTCCCGGCGAAGTGAAGATAGTCTGCAACCATGTCACACCTCTCTTCCTCGTCTATCCTAAGCCAACGGCCAACTACCTTTGACGGAAAACATCGGTTGCTGAAAGCAAAATGCACGCTGGCGTCCTTTTTGAGAATACTGGCCAGGTCTTCTAGCATTTCCCGAGGCTTGACGAGGTAGTCGATGGAAACGCTACAGATCGCAGCGTCGTACTTGTCCGCTTCAGTCTGAATGTTCTTTGCCAGAGCAGCAGACAATCCACGCGGGTCGTGATTCAGGTCGATGACAAGGTATTTTGCGAGTGCTCGATTCTTGGACAGTTCAGCTTGACTCATGCCAATGCCGACGACTGTGGTGTTTGAAGGCGTCCAGTTCTCCGGGAGATGAGATATCCATGAGGAGGCCAAGTCCAAGATGCGAGGCTTTTGATTTGCGCTATCTTTTTCAGAAAGGGGGGCAGGAAGCACGTGTCCATAATATTTGCTTAGAGCTGTATGGCAGATTGTCAGCAGAGTGACTTATGCCTGGCGTTGGATTATGTTATTACCGTCGATACACCGGTCGTCAATGTGTGTCCTACATGAGGTGCACCGATGTTCAGCTTGATTTGTCACTCTCACTGACTCGCTGCTAGCAGTGCAACCAACACGAATCGCGGCATGCTGTAGAAGGCGTCATCGCTCTCCTCGTCCATCCTTAGAAAGTCTTTCTTGCTATAAGGCCATTGAGGTGGAAATTCGCCCTTCCTGTTTCTCACCGTCCAAGATGCATTGGTCATGCTGGTAGAGTAGCTGGCGGATGTCCTCGACAAGGGCAAGAACCGACTGGCAGCGAAGATGGCGGAAGCAGCGGCGATACCAGGTCCCACAGCTCGAGTTAGCATCAGCTCTGGCCACTATACGTTATGGCTGATTGAAAAGAGAGAAGAACATCCGTTCCACGATGATACGAAGACGCAGATCGGTGGCAAAACACGTGTATAGTTCTATGCATTTCATACCGAAGGACGAACTATGATGACAGGCTAGCTACGGCAGGTGAGTAAACGAAGAGTGAGGAACGCATTAAGGAGGCTACATGTGACTGACAATGTCCATATCTCGTCGACTACCTCATCAGTACAGTCGGGACTGATTTCCTTGCTGCATGTGGCTATACGTATTCGGCATAATCGGCGAGTTGGCTTGAACGTATGTGCTGGGTGTGTTCTGGTAGAATGCGCTTAGAGAGTCGGGTGATTGACCAGGGATCTTGCTCCCTCCCAAATTTGCAGTATTGATCGTGGCACCGGGGCTCACACCCACGCTGCCAGTAGGCGTTTGTACGTATGAAGGCGGAGCGCCGTAGAGATTGAGAGGCATCGATCCGTTGTTCAGATCCTGAAGCCCGGGATCGCTAAAGGTGTATGTGTTTGCTGTATTGTTTGCAAGACCGGCAGGTGAGAAGTAGGCGTTCCAGTCGGCATCGATCTTTGCAAACGAGCCAAGCAGAGAATTTGACGTGGTCGGGTCCGGCACGGCAGCCTGCATGATATTATCGAGACGATCGGCTCCCTCGTTCGAAAAGACCATGTGATTGTACGGGTAGGGTAGGTTTGGGTTTGTTGGGGCTGTTTGTGAGGCAATCTGCTGCATGTATTGCTGGTGAACCTTGGAAGCTTGCGTCGGGTTCCAGGCACATGCCTGGTTCATGTTGAAAGACCCCGGACCTTGTTGTTGCCCATTTACAGCGGGGGCAAGTGTTCCGTTCGGCATATTGTTCGGTGCCGGTGCATCGCTGGGGACTGACAGACAAGCTATGCTGCGGAGTAGAGATGCCTGCTGAATCGATGGGAAACTTGCATTGGGCGCGGTAGCTTCGTAGAACTCGGCCGAGACTTCCATAAGGCGCATGAACTTGGAGGCTGGCAACAGCGACCGCGAAGGGAACCCAACACTGTAGAGATCGTTTGTGATCTCGGGCGCCATGTCCAAGTCGCAATTGACCAAGTTTGAAGCGCGTAATTGTGCCAAGAAAAGCGGCGGGAAGGCGAACACGACCAACAAAATGGAATCGACAGAGCTTGCGAGTAGCCGCGCAAGATCCTGATCCAAGTTGAGACTGGGTCTATGTCCGGTTGCGGGGTCCCTCGGTGCCCAGTCATGCCGCCGCGCAGCTCCGTCGATCCTGCTTTGCGTGCTTAGATAATAGAGCATCTCTTCGGCCGCCTGAACTGCAAAACCGATACAGTGCGCTTCTTCGCTCGTCAAAGTGTGTCGCGCATTTTCTAGATCGATTTCGCCATTCTTCGACTGCCTCTTCTGTCGAATTAGCCATGTCCGAAAAACATCGGCATTGAGCACCAAACGGACGAAAGGTACGAAAATGTTGAGGAATGTTGCCGCAAGCGGGTCGCCAGTCCGATATGCATCTTCGATGAGCGGAGTCCAGTACACGACAAGCCTGTCGAGCACACTGTTGGCGCGGTACAGCGCCCGGAAGTCTGTCTTCTGGGCACCGTGGTGCATTGCGACAATTGGCACGACTGCCGCGCTGACAGTACAAGCAAGTCAGGAAACTCGTTGCCGCTACTTTGGTAATTTTGCAGTCAGACTCACTGTAATTCTACCAGAGCTGCCAGGCGAACATCGCCAGGCTTGCTCTTGCAGCTTGCGAATAGCCGTGTACTTCGCAGAGCATCGCTTGGATCCAGGGCAGGCTGTTTGCCTTCAGCAAGTGCGCTCTGGCTGTCCACGAGATTGATCCACATCCACAACCTGCATGCATTCACCGAGTCCTTGTCGTTGGGCGACAATGCGGCAGCTCTCCTGCTCAGCGAGAGCAATTGAGAGATACGCAGCGCAAGTCCACCAAGAACATAGCCCGATGATGGATTGATCTTTGACTGTGCCTGAAGCTTGGAGAATCCAGATGGACCGAGCTGCATCTGCGAGCCGCATCGAACGGGTTTCCATAGGATGCAGATAAGTAGGCCCATGAGCAGGTCGACTGTCAGTTCCGCCGGATTCGGCGAAACAATCATAGGCGCGAGCGACTCGACCAGTGTCGTGACGATGGCATAGTACTTGCGCAAACCATTTTCGCCCGCTGGAACGTAACAGAAGTACGAAGACACTGCCAAAATGGAGTGAAAGAGGAAGGTGGAGCGCCGCCGAACGTGGTACATATTGCGATCGTTGTGGAATTCGAGCGGAGGCGTCCATTGTGCGCATCGTTGAAAGTAGCTAGATTCGTAGACAAAGCCAACGTTCAGCGACCGTAAGTCGACGATATTCATGTGCTTTCTTCGGCTAATTATTTTCGACTCACAAATCGAATAGCTGCTGGGCCTCTTCAACCGTGACAAAGCCACGCGTAATAGCATCGGGAATATCAGACTCCGACGAAGGCTGCGTCACTTTACGATCCTTTTGATCTTTGGCGACAGCGCCATGGGAATTCGAGCCATTTCGAGGACTAGAGCCTCTATCCGATGCTGCGCCGTTGACTATGCTGTTTGTACCATAAGGTGAGCTAGGGCTTGCGCCGTTTCCTCCCTTGGCTGCACTTTGTGCAGTTGAACTATACAGCATGTCGTCGATACTCTTAATGGCGCTCGAAACAGTTGAGACTGGGTCCGCAAACTCCGTCACCGAGCTGTCGACTGATAGACCAGAAATTGGCCCATCCGAACTGCCAGGGGCGCTACTGCCATTATAATGATGCCGCTTCACATCTGTATCGAAGCCGGTGACCAGAGGGGAGTCCGCGGAGGCATTGGAAGCGTTCGAGCTGTCTCGCACAGCAAGACTGGCTTGCGCAATCTGGCGATTCTGCGCTGCGATCTGGTCCTCGATACTTCGTAGGCGTTCTGTAATAGCTCGCAGACTGTGATGACAGCGGATTAGGCGTGTTCCAATATGTCAGTGGCACGGGTACACACCTGTGAACAACTGCAGCTCCATTCTCAGGATCTATGGAAGCCTGCTTGACGGAGGGCTTCTTGACAGGCACCTTTTGCGGGTCTTTTGGCGGTGGGGGTTCCTTGGAGAAGATGCATTCTAGCTTGTAGCTGGAGGTTGATGCGCGATTGACAGATATTGCGGGCGAAAAAGAAACGGAAGATGGAAGAAGAACATGATCATGTCAGCATTTCCGTCAAGCACAATGATCAGGCGGAGACATGCCTCCGCCACTTTGGGGGAAATGACGGAGGTTGCGAGAAGGGGAATAGAATGGGAACGCACAGCTGACACCGCTCGCAGGGGTGCTTGGACGCGCCGCTGCAGCGCTGCTTGACGGCTCTGCACTGCTGGCATGCCTGTGAACAATGCAAGATGTCAGTCAAATCGGCTAGAGACCATCACCGGCAGGGCCTGGAGCGGGGTCGCGAAAAGGCCGGGCACGCGGGCGAGACGAGCATGGTGGCCTGATGGACGATGAGCAGCTGCACGGAGCGGGCGCAGTGTGTCCACGGACGCGTGCATGCGTGAGACCATCGCTGCATCGTCTTGCTTCGCCCCGTGCTGCTCCTGCTGGCATGGCCCTTGGCGCTCTTTGCTCCAGCCTCCCTCTGGCTGGCCATTTCCACTGCGACTCACGCCCTTGCTCCTCGAGAACTTGTGCGGCCCGCTGTCCTTGTCTGCGTTCTGGTCCTTGTCCTTTGCCGACTTCGCTGCACTGCTGCTGCCGTTGCCAGTCGCACTCCCACTGTTGCTCTCCATCGAGTCTCTCCTCTGGTGGTGGTATTGCTGCTGCTGCTGCTGTCCGTCTGTGTCTGTCTGGCCAGACGAGGCTCCCGCCGGGACCTGCTGCTGCTGGAGGTACTGCGGCATCGACTGATGTTGCTGCTGCTGCTGCTGAATCTGCTGCTGTTGCTGCTGCAGCAGGGCGTAGTATTGCTGCTGGTTGTGCTGCTGTTGCTGGAGGAACCCAGACGAATCGTACTGCGAGTCGTATAGCGACGCAACGTGAGGCGCGTCGCCCATCGCTTGAGCCCGCAAGGCTGGGCAGATGCACTCGCTCCTCGTGTGCGCGTGTGTTGTGTGCTTGCCAGTAGTTAGCCTGTCAAGAGGTCGCTACAGCCAAAGTCATGCCTGGTAGAGAGAAATGATCGTGGCAATAGCCCAAGACAAGAAGACAAAGCAAGTAACTTATGCAAACTTCTGTCCTTCACCTCTGAAAGCTTCACTGCACAGTTTAGCTTTTTGCAACACCACCGCTGCTGCCGGCACCATACACCATATTCACTGCGCTCCAACGGCCGGCAAAGAAAAGCAAAGGCGAAAGGCAGCCGGCGCCAACTGTGTCCCAAACCTTGTGCCCCGTTCTGGAAGCAACTGGGAAGCAGCTGCTGATTCCGGATGCAAGCAGCTCCAACGGTCGGCAGAGGGATGCTGTTGAAGATCATGCATCAGCACCCACAAGTAACAGGCACAGGTCCGCAAATACGGTCCATCATACGTGGGCAGACTTCGCAGGCAGAGTCGGACGATGAACGTTGGGGGACTGCTTGCAGGTCACGATCGGATCAGCGACGCGAGTCCGGGCATGCGGCTCAGCTGGCGGGTCAGTCTCTTGGTACCTAGCCATGGCGCTTCAGGGTCAGTGTTTGCAGACCGCAGTCGTCGTCTTTGCAATGGTCTTCCATGCATTCGCTGGCTCCAAAAGCGAGATCCTGCTGCAACGACACGCGTAAACTAACCAAGGACCTTGGACACACCGCTCCGTACTGAATGGAAGAGCAAAATATATATCAGCGCTCGCGTGCAGAATGGTTACACTGACTGTGCCAAAACTTACGTAGTCCGCTGACAATTGTGCCCCCAACTCCTCCGATGGAGCCAAACATGCTGTTGGCTGCCATCCCGCTTGCCCACCTGCGCTTCGAGTCGCGGTCGGCGTACGTGAAGCCAACGACATTTGTGAGGTTGAAGACGAGTGCAAGCAGGACAATAGGCAGGAAAGAGATGTTGCTGAATGGAGACTCGATGCATTAGCACTCCGTTGCGTGTCGTTGGTGACGCGCATACATGTTCCAGCAACCCACAATTTCAAGATAGCCACAAAGAGCAACGCGACCCATGCTGCAGGATAGGCATAGAGAGCTGTCCAAAACATTTTCGAATCCACCGCGTTCGCTGGCTGGCTTGGCTGTTCAAAGACATGCCAGTCAAGTCAGTCATGTCACAGAGCTTGCAACGAGCATAGGAGGCCACAACAACCTACATCACGGCTTTCGAAAACCCAATAGCTGCAGGAAAGAAGGCGGGGACCGAGGGCATCAGCTTGCCCAGGTGAAATAGCGAATGCGCGTCCGCAGCCCCGCTTACCTGGTTCCATCGTCATCGACCTGATTCCAGAATCGCAAGCCGACTAGAACACGACCGGAGACGTTCTGCAGCAAGCCAGACAAGAAAAGGTGTCAGTACGTAGGAGTCTGAGGCATTACACAATTGGTTGTGCGGAGTGCTGCAGCGAGTAGAGCAAGTCGCTCGAGTCGGTCACATACCCTGACAGTCCAGAAGTCCATAGATAACAGCACGACGACTAGGACCGTCTGTGAGATAGATGATCAGGATCACGAACCTTGGATGTCGATACGCTCCCTTCTAGGTGGGCATCGCGGCATAGCAGGCACGTGTAGACTACTTACGGAGAATACATCTGTAAAGAGTGAGTGACCAGTGCGATGAGGAATGAAAGCGTCAGATGACGCTGGCCAGTGTTATATTCATATGCTCTTGAGACAGATGCTTTGACGTACACGAGCTGCTGAAGAAGCCACAGAGCAGATAGACGACTATCGCCAGTGAGCGGAAGCACAGCAGAAAGAAGAGCGCGACTGGGTGCCTGTGTGACACAAACATGTTTGAGCCACGTTCTTCTGAGCTCAGTGCGGTCTATGTGCCAGCCAATACGCACGCCGACTGCTCCCATATTGATTGTTCACGCTGAGGCGCGTTCATGTTGCCCTGCGCACCTGCGCCAGATCCAGACGCAGCTGAGGGCGGCGCGAGCTGATTGCCTGCTTGTGAGCTCGTAGATGCATGCTTGCCAATGCTGCCGCGCTGTGCCTCGAGGTCTTCCACGTCTGGTGCTATCGTATCGCCGTGGCCGCTGCTCGAAAGCAGGTTGGTCGTTGAAGGCGAGCTGAAGCCTGACATGGCTAGCGTGCAGGACTGACGACCTTTGCTGCTGCTCGAAGATGTGAAAGCGACACAGTTCTGTTGGGAGATGGGCAGGTTGCAACTACTGGCTGTCGAGCTGTGCGCGCGCGTTGATGTCGACCTGTGTGGTGGCGGAATACGCAGCGACAGGCTGCTTCATATGATTGCGGAAGTCCCATAAGCAAGCGAAAAGGGACACGAGCTTGCAGAGTCACTTGCTGCTCGTGCCCGCCTTATCCTGGATCGTCATCCCGGTTGCGTAAAACTGCTCGTGCTCCGTCACGCCCGCAGAATGATCTAATCTACAGTTCTGAACAGGAAACGACACTGATGATGCTAAGAGTAGGCTGAACGATGTCTTTACGAAAAACTAGCACGGAATTTTGGAGTGAGACGCGAGCTTCAGGTTTGGCGGTATGCTACGGTGTCGAAAGTGGACGGAGCTGCTCAAGAGCACTTCACGACGAATCCGCGTCGCTGGCTTCGCTATCATTGCTAACGAAGTGCTCCCAGCCGCGCTTTCCAATCCAACCACCTTTGCCAGCGATGAAGCGGTGTTGGCGGAGCTCGACTGCCGGTGGCCTGTCCCTGGCGTGTACGTCCAGGCATTGATGGACAAAATCCGAAGCATCGCGAGGGCGGATGTTGTCCAAACTTTCCAGCTCGGCCAGCGACTCGGGCGACTCTACTTTCGCTTGCAAAGCAATGTCGGAGCGACAATCGGGAATCAAGCCAGTCAGGGACTCTTCGCTGGACCAAAAAGGGCACTGAGTGGATGTTACGATCAGTCACCTTTGCTTGACAGTACAACAGCAAGCTGGACTCACCTCGCCGCAGATGATGACATATGCAAGAACACCCAATGCCCAGACGTCTGTCTCTTTACCGCCGTAGCGCTCGCCGCGCAGCACTTCGGGTGATGCGAAGCTGAAGAGAACACCTATTAGCACGACAGCTCCCTGCCTCGACATTGTATTGATTAACACTTACTCTAGTGTGCCAGAAAAGGTATCAAAATACGGTTTGCCCTCCTTGATGTATGCCGCGGACCCAAAGTCGATAAGCTGAACTCCGCCTTTACCGTCGAGAATTATATTTTCGTCCTTGATATCACGGTGAACGATGCCATGCGAGTGCAAGAATGCTACAGCGTCTACAATTTGTTGCAAAAATGAGCGTGATTCTGTGAGTGAGAGGCCCGTTGGGGCGGCATCGACATAGTCGAAGAGGTCTTGTCCATTTCCAAAACACGACATGACCAGGTAGTAATTTTCGGTATCTTCGAAGAAATCCAGCATTTGGCATAGATTTGGATGGCCGTACGAGCTCATGGCAGCGGCCTGAACGGCCGCAATGGGGGGCTCGGTAGCACTGATGCCGTGCATGCGCTTGATGATGCCTACAGGATCGCGAGCGGCTTTATGTGAGCCTCGGTACATGCGCCGGATGAAGTCAAGCACGTGAATCTCCATTGGAATGACGCCCAAAACCTTGTGTCGTTTGTATGCGTCTGCCAAGATTCGTTGCTTGACGATATACTTGAGCATCAGAATAGGCTAGAGCGGGGTCATTCATGTCAGCCTTTCACAACTTTGTCCGCTTGTCGAACATTTGCTCACGCCTGTAGCCCTCCCATCCGGACCCCGCTCACGGACTCGCCTAACCAGGCCATAAGCACCTTTGCCAGCTTCGCCCTGCACAACGAACGAGTTGATGTTCCGCAACGCAGTGACTGCGCTGTAAGCACGCGGATCTATCGGACCATTCGCCCCTAACGGTATTGGCGACGAGGGTCTTGACGGAGAGAATGGGGGAGCAGGGGACGACAAGATAGCAGCGAGCTCGGTGCCTATACGTCTTTTCTCCGCGGTCGCAGAGTCTTCGATCTCGTTAGGAGGCGTTGCAATCTCCTGGAAGGTCTTCGCTTGCTGTTCAATAGGACCAGGAAATGGCGAGCCGGATGGCAGGCTGAGCGATTGTCTAGAGAGAGTCGGCATGTTGTTCCTATTCGATGACGAAACAGCCTCAACCTCGCTGTCCGTAACATCACCAATTGCAGACAATGAGTCATCGTCTGTCGGATCGTACTCGTCGCCGACGTCCCGATAGCCCCGCTTCTTTGGACTCTTCTTGCTTATCGTGCGAGAAGATGACCTCGACAAGCCTGCACCTGGCCCTCCATGAGCATCAGACGTTTGTGCAGGAGACTCGCTAGCTGAAGGCGGCAGAGAACCATAATACTGATTAAAGCTTGTAATTGAGCCCATTCGAGGACGCAAAATGTTCTCAGGTTGAATAATGATGGACCCGGGGCGGGAAGCATGCCTTCCATTCGCTTCAGTATTCTCATCGGTCTCGTCCGCCACGGCGTTGCTTGACTCTGACGAATCACTGTCAGAGTCTGACCCTGAGCTTTCCGAGCCACTTTTGTCGTCCGAAGCATGCAAGCCCAGCTGTTTCCACTCCTGTAAAAGCCGAAAGTCAGTACGCAGGCAGGCATCACACCAAGGCAATCGAATGGCCACTCACCTCCACAGATGGCGTCATGACTACATCGCCCATACCACGCATCGCTCGTTGCCGCGCTTCTTGAAAGCCATTGCTCGTGAAGCTGAGATGCAGTCCAGGCCCGGCTGCACCGGTGCCTCTCCGACTCCTCGCGCGGCGTTGTGAAGTATGGTCCCACGGCTCCATCTGTTCCGGCTGAACGGCGACGGGGGAGTGAGTGCCACTGTGCGTTGGCGACGTAGGTATGGATATGTTTGCCATGATGTCCTTGAAGAAAGGCGCAGAAGCCTGTCTTCGTTTTTGGCGGATCAGATCTCGCAGGTTTGTTTGAGACGAGTTTCTACTGCTCCTTGCTGACCGCCGCAGAGCGTCTTCAGGTTCACCGTCTGCGACAGTGGTCATGACCTCCGCATTCTCCTGAGGTGGTCCGGCACCATGTGTACTCCGCCGCCGCGAAGAAGGCTTCTGCCGCTGGTGTTGCGAAAAAGATCGAATGACGCGTGCAAGGTCGTTGGTTGAAACTGAGCGAGATGTTGCGCGTGACCCTCTGCTGTCTGGTGAGTCTTCCTGTGCAAGCGTCGACAGGCCCCTTGACGACGAAGCCGTGGACAGCGCAGAGCCCTCGTATGGGTATGTCGACGTAGACGGCATAGACTGCGAAGTTTGGCGGGCAAAGAAGGGAGACGATAGTCCTGGTTCAGAGAGCGGCGGACTCGCAGCCAAGGTTCTGCTTTGAGCCTCGGTGCCATTCTGCTGTCCGGGCTGGAAATTGCCCATGATGGGCGACATGAGAAAGTCTCCAGCTGCGCTACTCCGCGAATGTCGGCGCGTAAGGCCTCCGTTTGGCGGCACTGTAGACGCAGGTGCAGCTTCTTCTGCAAGTACAGGAAAAGCTTGAGAGCGAGGAGAGGGTGATAGCGGATCGAAAGAGGCGGAAGAGGTGCGCGAGAGTGGGTTCGAACGTGGTTGCTGCTCGACTGGAGGCGAGGTTAGCGATGAAGAGCGAGGCGGAAAGACAGGCCGGTCGTCGAATAGGCGAGGTGGGGACGAAGAGGTGGGATACATCTGCAAGAGCTGCAGCGCTGATGGCATGTCGATTGAGCCAGTCTGCTGGTGGCGTGCGTTGTCTGCAGAAGAACCTGGCGAGACTGGTACGGAAGGCGGGGGTCGTGGATGGTCCGGCGCTTCATGAGCACTGTCGATGCTTCCTCTGCCTTCTAGAGCTGTACTCCGCGGTGAACCAATGGACTGTATTGAGCCTTGACTGTCGCGGTTCTTGTTGAAGCTGCCTCGACCGATGACGGTGACTCCGCTCATTGCGCTGATAGAGTGGCGAATGGGGTCATTGCGCCCAGCTCTTGCATGTTGATGATGCGAAGACTGATATTGCTGGCTGCTTGACGTGTCCTGGTCCTGCACGTCTCCTGCCTTTAAAAGCACCGTTTCTTCCCCTTCATCATCCGACATTTGAAAAAGCCGTTGCTTCATCGCTCGATGCGATGATATGCGCGCTATAGGCGGCGCGGCACCTGGCGAGGAGGACAGTGAGACTGCGCTCGAGTTGCTCGATGTTTCAGAGGGCTGTGTCGCCATTGGTGGTGCTTGTGGGACATGTGCAGGCTGGGATTTGGGCGAGACTGGAGAATGGGTGTAGTGTGGCTGCTCTTGGTGAGATGTGCCGTCTGTTGTGGCAGACGGAGACGACATTGAGGTCGACGAGGCTGACGCTGAAGACAGCGATGCTGCGTCTCTCATCTCTTGCAGCTGCAGCTCAAGCGAGTGCGAGTCCCAGGGCGTAGCAAGCTTGCCTCCTCCTCCTCCAGACGAAGCTCCGGACCGAGTGAGACTGCTGCTGCTGCCATGATTTGAGCTCAATGAGGCGGGGAGCGAATGCGCGAGCGAGACTGCAGGCGAGCTGGACCCGGGACGAGCAAAAGGCATCCTCGACGCCCTCTGCTGGGACGCTCCAGCAGCCCGACTGTGTGTCTAGATGAGGGAAATTACGAGCCCGCTCGTCGTTTCGTTGAACCAGATCGATATATTGGTGCTTTTCGCCGCTTGCAGACTAGAAGCCTGTTGAAAAGGTCCAAGCTAGCTCCTCGTTATCGACAGCTTCGAGATTGAGACCTCGTAGCGTCTTGCTATCCACGCCAGGTCGTGCAGATCACCGACTCAACGGCTGCCTGTCTGGCCCCCACGAAACTGACAGAGCTGACGGCCGCACCGTCGAGACGGTGCGAATTGCAGACAAGCGAGGACGGGCAGACCGTTGAGCGAGACTGCCGTTGGCGTCTTGAATGCACGCAGTAAAGTAGTACCGGACCTGCGTGCTGCTGCTGTGTGGTGGCCGCTCACGGCCGACTCATGATGTGGTAATAGGGAGACAACAAAGGCACATCGGCGAGCGAAGAAGACGGGTGTCATGATACATGGAGGATCGCGATTCAAGGAAGACGAGGCAGGATCTTACTTTAAGATTTTGGACATAGGCGCTTACACAAATACATAGCTAGGCGTGTATATGCGCTTGTGTGCAGTATCTCATCTCGTCACAGTGCAGTGGCGGGGACTGCAGAGTCCGATCACCTTTTGCCCTGCAAGCTGGGAGAAGCTCATCGATGCGAGGTGAGGGCGCGTGGCTGCATCACACAGTCGGTATCTGCTCCAACGTGCGACCAAATGTAGCGCTTCGCTCCGTCTTCTGATTTATGCATGCCCCTCGTTGGACCTCACCACACGAAAGAGCCAGCTGGCTGCACGTGCCATGCTATATGGTGGAGCTGACCATCATGCTCGTGATTTTGGCCTATCCACTACACTGACACACCCTATCATTGAGCAGGAATATGCCAGAGTGGGGCTCAGGGCCGGTGCCATGACCATGGGCAAACTTGCCGAAGTGCATGCTTATGGGGTAGGACCACTTTACGCGTGGGTGGCGTTTCAGGAAAAAACGCAAGCAGCTTCAAACAGTTCTGCACCTAATTAGCCAGTCGACGCTACAAGAGGCCCCGACTCATTATTGACGGCTTTGCTGCTTGAGCTGTCCTATCTCACATTTGCAAGAACAAGATACCAGAACAGCTTGGGACTTGCTTGCGGAGAAAGCAGTCGCGAGCAAAGGTATCCTTAATTCGTGCCCGGCGCTGAAAGTCGAGAACAATGTGCAATTCTTCTATCTGAAGAACCCTAGGCTCTTTTGATAGCTGGAAGAGCCCCGTATCTGCACTTTTCGACGTGCGTGTCCTTCAAGATCGTTTTGATTAGCAAAGCCGTGTCGCAGTCATAATCGCCTATCATCGAGCTGCAGAAGCAATGATGGAAGCCAGAGCTACGTACAGTATATACAGCACCTTCAAATCCGCTGCGTAGCCAGTCCTCGTCGTGTGGATGTGTCAGCCTTACCGGCGGGAGAGGCCGAGAGATCCGAGAGACAGACTAGCGAGAACTGGTAGTGTAGTAGTCCGCCACCAGAGCTGTTAGCAAGGGTATGCACAGGACCTGCAGTGGACGCGGTACCACTACTCGTCGCTGCAAGTCCTTGCCCTCGAGTCCATTGCAGCACAACTACTGTATCAGCTTCTTAATTTCTTGCCTTCCTCGCTGCAGCTTCTCGGAGACATAGCAGGACTGCGCGAGAGCAAGCTCGATTTCCACTATTTTTTCAATCAATTCACGCAGTCGGCGCGCTCAGGCCGCCGCCCTAACACGCAAACAACGGAAAGGACATTTCAGCCCGGCCTGTCAGGGGGGAGCACTACTTAGTGCTGCTAATTAACGAGGTCACAGCGCGTGGCCACAGCATCACCGTGAGTTGAGTCGCTCTCCCTCCCGCCCCCAGCATTTGCCAATCTTCGCGAGCGGCTCGCTCCGCAAGGCAGAACTGCCCCCAAGCGCGGGCTGATCGTGTCACCTGTCAGCACAGCACAGCTGGGAAGCAGCCTAGCAGCGAGCTTCGTTGGGTTGACACACGACCGACGCAGTGCCCGCTTTCTCTCTCTCTCTCGAATCTCTCTCTCTCGCTTGCAGTTGAGTTCTCGCAGTTCAGGCTCTCGAGCAGTGCAAGCAGTAGTAAGAACTGGTTCTTCTAGCCTGCCAGAGCAGAGAACGAGGGAAAAAGAGCAGATTCCTGCTCGTGCCGTCACTTTGGACACACAAAGTTCAAGGTGAGTGTGAACTTCCTGTGAGCTAGACGTCTGAGCTGCAGGCGCACATACGTAAATCAAAGAAGCATCAGAAGGCGGATCCGCTGATCTTCGCTTTCCTCGTCCTCACCGCGCGCAGATGACTTCACTCGACTCGACATCCTCGCACCTCTCTGCCAGGATGAGCAACCCTCAGGGCGGCAGACTGGGCAGCAACGGCTCGCAAGCACCACAGCAGCAGCAGCAACAACACAAGCCTGCTTCATCCTCGTCTTCCTCATCCGCCTCCATCTTTGACGCCTTTGCGCCCATGCCAGCAGCTGGCAACGGCGCCCCTGGATCTGGCGCAGGCGGTGGCAGCAGCAACGCAGCATTCGCAAACGGCCATCGCAAGTCGTCCTCTATCAACACCATCAGTGCACCTGGCGCAGCAAGCAGCAACGGGGCCAACACAACAGCTACCGCGCAACTCAAGTCGCCCGTCGTTGGGGGACCCTCCTCCACATCACCCTCCGCCACATCGACTTTTGACGCCCTCGCGAGTCAGTTTGCAAATGCCTCGATAGGCGGACCCGGAGGACACGCTGGTACCTCGTCTGGGTCGAGAATGCCGTCCGAGGTGCCTGGAGGCGCAGGACACGAATACCCCGGATCGATGATGCCCTCTTATCCCGGCCCGCAGGGCTACCAGCAGCAGCAGGGGTATCCCCGTCAGCCCGGCCCGTATGCGCAGCAACCTCATCACCCTCGCAGCGCTTCGCACCAGCAGCACCACAATCCAAATCCTGCAGTGTCCACAATGTGGCCTCGCAGACATGGTGTCGTAAAGTTCTTCAATTCCACCAAAGGTGCGCCTCCCTGCGTTTAGGCTTTGTGATCTTGGCCCCCGTTTCTTCCTGCACGTGCTGACCTAAGACGCGATTGCCATCCTTCCCGTTCATCGACGCCTTCATCGCGACCTCCGACGACGATGCCGATGTCTGTTGCTCGTGTCTGTGTATGTCTCTCTAGGCTTCGGATTCATCTGGGATAATGCGCCCAACGAGATTGGCGATGTCGACATCTTCATCCACTGGACTACCATCCAAGGCAATGCACAGTTCAAGACGCTCGCAGAAGGAGAGATGGTCGAGTATGAGCTCGGCCGTGGACCAAAGGTGCGTCTGAACGATATAGTGAGGCTCTTTCCTTCTTTGCTCATCTTCGTGTGATATGTGTGCGCAGGGTTTCCAAGCACTCAACGTGACCGGACCAAACGGTGTCAACGTACAAGGCGACCCGCTCGCACGTCTTCCCGTCTCTTTGGCGAGGTATGTCCACTATCGATGCAGCCACTCACTTGCTTTCGCGCTGAGTTATGATTTCTTACAGAAGTCGGATGATGCCGCCTGGCCGATTCAACCCAATGGGCATGCCAATGCGTGAGCTTCTTTCAATACGGACTGCGTCCTGCATAAGACTTACCTGTACTTGCCTGTCCTTGTAGCCGTCGGACCTATGATGATGCATGGCTACCCTCAACCACCGATGCCAGGTCAAGCCATCGACCACGGCTACGCCTCGAATCCATATCTCGCTGCAGGTCGTTATGTTCCTCACCCTCATCCTGCGGCATACTACTCGATGCCCGGCGGTCCTGGTGCTTCCGGTCTATCATCTGGCTCGACGACTACCTCGCATACACCAATCAGCAGCTTTGGCGGCTCTGGCACTCCTGCTTCCGGGAACAGCTTGCGCGGCTTGAATGGCACCGGAGGACCTGGGAGCGAAGCGTCTGCTGCAACTTCAGTAACGCAGCATGGTCCTTCTTCACAAACTTCAGCATCGCACCAGTATCACCCGTCTCAGCAGCAGCAACAACATCAGCAACAGCATTCTGCCACTTCAGCTGGTCAGAACTCTGCATACGCCCAATATCTGGCTGCCGCCAATGCTCACCAGCGTAAATACAGTGGCAGCAGCCACGGACAAGGGTTGAATGGCTACGATGCCGCAGCACACAGTGGCTTCTCGGACGGTCCAGCGGCAATCGGCTCGCCTGCCATGTCTTTTGGCGCTCCTGGCGGTGGACGAGGTGCCTCGAGCAGACAGGGCAACAGCGCTCCTGGACAGCACCATGCCGACGGCGACTTTGCAGGATCTGCGGATAACAAGCCTGGTGACTCCCTTGGGATCTTTGCTGGAACGACACCGCCTGCCAACTGGCGAAATTGAGCGCGTTTTGCGAATCTGTGCAGAGGCAGTGCAGACAAAGACATCAGCGGCCTGACACTCCAGGTTCTCAAACGCCGGAATTGCTTTCACCTTTCGAAATGCTCCTCCGTTGCCTACGCATCTCAGATTCCATGATCCGCGGCCAAATCCGTCGCATGGTCGCGCCAAAGTCATTCGTCCAAATGCAATTCGCCGTCAAAGCCTCCAAAAATTTCGTAATGCGTACATCAAAGCGTCGCCTGCCTCCGTTTCTTTCGTGTCTAGGTATCTGGTTCAGTCTGTCCGCCGAAGCCAGGGTTTGAAAGCAGGGTAAATCTAGAGAGTCGGTTCATTGGAAGTCTATACGTGCATTAAAGGATGTTCTGGCTGCAATATATGAAGATCAGTGCTCTTCCGTTTTTTTTTACCAAGATCTTGTCATCTACTGCTCCGAGTGTGATCTTCAGTACGACGGCATCCAAGATGTTTTCTGCTTCGGTGGCACAAAAGCCATCTCGATGATCGCGGGTCTGCTTCGGACCCTTGCATGCAAATAGGCAAGACGGACGCAGTGCAGAGCTCTGATCATCTGGTTACCTAGCATCCGTCGCTGACGTGCTGGACAAGACTATCGCAGCTAAAGTCACTGGCAGACTGGCACACACTCGGTACATCAATGTACGGACATACTGGCGAGAGCCATCTGAAGCTACAACCAGGCTACGCCTTCGTGAACCGTTCTTCTATCGTTTCCGCTGGTGACGAAAGTGCAGGCCCTTCGCCGCTCGGAGCTGGCCAAGATGGACGGGCGGTGCTCTCGTGGGGGGCGCTGCACTACTAGCAGACTTTGCAAACTACGGCTACGCGCTCGCAACCTGGGTTTGTCCGACACCTTTGCGCTGAAGTTGACCTTTGTGTGCAGCTGTATCACTACTGCATAGACCAGGGCTCCAGCTCTGCATCAGGCCGAACGACATCTGATCTGATTACATTCGACCACGCGAGATGGACGATAGTCGTCGAGCATCAGCGCCGGTCGCAGCTCGCTCTCGCACCAGACCAGCACTATCACTTGAAGCAGGCAGTCTGTTTGGCAGCCAGACAGACGAGGTCGCTAGACATGTCCGACAACCACCACCCTCCGCTCGAGAGCGATACCAACAGAAGCGTCTGCAGAGCGCAGCACCCATCTCACCTCTCGCAAGCAAGGGCGGTCGTCCGGTAACAGCCATCTCCGGATTCACAAAAGTGCGCGGTTCATTTAACCGCCATCAGACGCCTCGGCCAGATCAGACCATCTTACCTGATGACCCCATAGAACGATCGTTGCCTGTTCAAAAAGCAGCGATTCCCCCTCCTCCTTCGTGCAGCTCAATTGCCTTCGAGAGGCAATCTCCACAGAGTGCACTCTCGAACAAAGTGCATGACACGCTTACCGACATCAGTATCAATGACGCTGGGCCGCTTGTTCAGCTCTCGTGCGCTGGCGGTGCTCGCTTGTCGCTGACTCTTGACCGACAAATACACTATAGAGCGGCACCGGCCGTGACAGCAGGATGGACTTATCATGAATTTGTAACTCATGACCCCGATCCGTTCGAGAAATTTTCGATGCAGGACATGGCTTCCAGACGAGACAGAATAAGCATGCCTCCAAATACCGCCCACGTCCCCACCAAGATTTTATCGGTCCCTCGCATGCTTCTCTGCTTCACCCTCGATCTCGAACCCTACATACATCCCAACAGCTCAAGTCCAAGCGAGAATTTCGAGTTCGTGTCCGTCCAGATCGACTTCTGGACGGCCTCGGCTATCGCAAAGCCAAAACATGACAAACACGTGGATACACCGACCTCGACCGTCTTTTCTGGCTCTTCTGAGCATTCGAGCTCCAGAGCCTCGTCTATTGATCGAACAAGCATAAGAGGGTCAGACATGCCAGTCGTCCGTGGCTTCTTTCCCGGCGAGGTTACCGAAAGTGGGTTCTTGCAATCCTTTGGGCCTATATTGTACCAGAGCATGCATGGCAAGACCGAGAACGCCGTACCAGTCGTACTTGGGTCCGGCCACGAGAAATCGGAGTACAAGGTATTCGAGAGTCGACTTTCGACTCCCGGCAAGCCGGTCGTAATCGATGGAGATAAGTTTGCAGGCAGAGGGTGTCAAGATAGCGCGACTGCTTTACAGACGCCAGCATCGAGCACTTTTGTACCAACCAGTGCACGATCGTATGCATCTACACCCACCTCCAGCATAGGCGACTCGTCAGCATTCGGCACTTCCAGCATTCGAGTCATGGTCAAACGAGACTCTGGCCACGATGGCTCTTGGTCCCGCCGCAATTTCCCCTTCCTGGTGCTGCTGGAGCATCCTGCAGACGCGGCGTCCATAGAGGCTAGAATCAAGCTGGACCGCACCACCATCAAGCGATCTGTACCTCCAGGCTTGGCTCGGATGAACAGCCTGTCTCGAGCACCCAGCATGCGGACTAGGACAGGCATGCCTAGTGCGCCGACCGTCTCTTCACGACGATCCATCGGCCATGCAGCATCAAGATCAATGTCGGCGGCAGGTCCTGGATCTTCTGTTGGTAGCCGAGATGCCGACGAAGACATAGAGCAGCTCGTCAAAATATATCCTCGTCAAGACCCTATCAGCGTGATCTCTTGTGGCTCTGGAACTGTGAAGGATACACTGTACAAATCCGGGACTGTTGCCCGTCCAGCCGCGCAGCGTCAGTCGATGCAAGCGCCGTCGGCGCCAGCTCCGATACCAGCTCTCGCCAATCATCTTCAGCCGCGCTTGTCAAGTGTGCCACAAGGTCGCGTAGTCATGCAGCCCGAGGCAAAAGCTCTGAGCCAGAGCGCGTCGCTCCGTTCCAGGCAGTCAACGCATTCAAGCGGTTCCAGCAAGCATTCGCGATCAGCTTCTGCACAATTTACGCCGGCCATGTACATGCGCACTGGAAGTATCGGCAGCGTCTCCTCGAGAGCCTCGACGCCTTCGTTGACTTCCAGCTCGGATTCAGAAGGAAGTGTTTATAGCCAGCCAAGTGCACCCAGGTCGGTCAGCTCGCATCGGAAGACCACGCATGGCTATTCGAGGAGTTTGGCAGGCCCTGCGATTGTTCGTGAAGAGGATAATTTGCGTGAAGTCGAAGAAGTGGAAGGCGATGACTATGAGCCAGTGCCTGGAAAAGTCCCACGACCGCGCCTAGTAAGTCGATTCGGCTGCATCCAAAGAAAATCCCCCTGCTGACCAATTCTCGCCTTTAAAGGATACCATGATCGCACCAGAAGTGGAAGACGAGATGACAGAGGAAATGTTCGATATGGTGCTCACAACCTGGACGAACCAGAAAATGGACAGACACCCTTCGCCAACCGTAGCAGTGGGGAGCATTCCCTACGTCAGCAATGCGCGACACGACACCAGCGTTATTCCGTTCCTGGGTAGACACTGAGTATAGAAATTGGCTTAGCTCAGCTCGGTCAGAAAGTCAATAGATAGACAGAGCGTATGTAAGCCCTGTGACAAGCGATGTGTCCTCCAGCCCATCATTTGTACCTCTGCAATCGTGACGACTTCCATTTTCTTCCTTCTATTGCATCTGCATCTAGATTTTCCATTATCTAGCCTTTGATCGACCAATCGACCCTTCCCATGAGCGCGAACACTGCAAAAGCCAAGGAAGCGATCCCAGCGACGGCTGCTGGTTTTTGTACGAGGTTGATACTCGTATACTTGTATGTGACGAGTACGTCTGTGGCGTGGTTCTCTGAACATGCGACTTTGCGAAGCGTTATTGTTGGACGACCTGTGCTGTCGAGATAGCTGTAGGTCGTGTTGCTGGATGACGTGTCTACAGGGAAGGGGTAAGCGACGGTGATGTCGCTGGTGAAATTGACCGGAAAGACATTTGAAGGTCAGTGCGCTGTGACCTAGTAGAGAGAAGAACGCATCACATGTCCAACTCACTGCGCTCCTTCCGGCAAGACAATCTTGAACGTGACATCGTCAAAAGCCGCGTTCTTGAGGTCCGTCAAGAACGGAATCGCTAGATTATAGCTTCCGGCTTTTGCATCGTATCTCAACACGTCCTGCAATGGCTGCTTGTAGCCCATCGCAAAGGTATAGTTCCATCCCCCTAGAAGCGGGTAGCGCGGTGTGACTTGGATATGCGAGCTTCCGCTAGCTGTACGCTTGCTGCCTGGCAAGACGGTCGAGGACCTAGGACTAGGTCGGAAGCGAGACGTGGAGACGTTGCCCACTTCGTCGATGAAATATGGCGAGTGTACGTTGGGAGGTAGTTGGAAGGAGAGAGAGGCGAGCGTGTGTGGCGCTACAAAGGCTGCACCTCGGCGCTGGTATTGGAGTGCTTGATGAGAAAGGCGCGAGAAAAAGCCTTTGAGTCTGTATCATCAAACAGATGCGCAAAAAGTAGAATTGAAAGTCAGCCCAGCGCTTGTATTTTGGCTTTTTGTGAAGGGAGAAGCGGGAGGAATCAAAGACGCACTTCGGCCCATCATTTACTAGCTTGATGTCATCTTCTATCGCGACATGGTTGCCCCAATGCGAGACTTGGGCTGTCCGTTCCAGCTTGCGGACAGACAAGACCGGCTCCGGCTGTTCGTAGTGTATTGATGCGACCTGGAGGAACAGAATCGAATCAATCACAGCCTCACGAAGGAGGACAAGGCGCCTGCAAGCATCTTCACACACCTGCGGAACTGCACTCGGAAGAATCGTCTCGGTGTTTGTGAACTGGACAATGGCGGAGCCAGCCGTGTGAACGACCGACCATCCGTCTGGGACGATGTCGCCAGCAGCTCTGGGAGTCGGGCATCTAAAGAGAGCACAAAAAGAGTTGATGCAGGCGAGGACGTCCCAACGGTTCAGCCAGATTCCATGTGTATCCCGAAAGAGACGTATTCCCCGTTCAGACAAAGAAACTCACTTTACGCGAACCTTGATGCTGTCCTTTGGCAGTCCCTCGCTTGGTAACACGACATGACTTCCGCCTAGCAAGTCGCGTTCCCAGTACATGCCCTGGTTCGCGGCGTCCTGGGGCAACGTGGCGGGTTTAGGGACGGTAGTGTGTATGAAAGTAGCGTGAATTGAGAGTGCAAGCTCGTCTTGGGCGTTTGTTTGAGCGACGCTTGACAGGTCTGCGACATAGTAGTGTGACGAGCTGCCGTAAACGATGCAGGCGGGGGCAGAGGTCAGGACGTCGTGCCCAGGGACTGATAGCAGGAAGAAAGACGAAGACAGCACGCGACATACCTCGCTGGATCAGCTGGCGCTTGTAATAGAGGAATTGCCTTTCTGCTGTTGCCAGTCTTGCCCGTGCTCGCCTCGATCCACGACAGGCTGGCGTGGTCCTTCTGATCCACCGCGACTACAAAGAGTTCGTGTGCGCTCGCTTCCGACAGCGCCTTGAGCGTGTACACGGTCGTCGACTTGCTCGTTGACCCTCCGAGCTCGATGCTGCGCGCGAGCGAGGTGACCGCGTAGCTCGACTGCGGTAATGTAGCCCAGCTTGAACTCGAGTCGGTGCTGAAGACGTGCTGCTGCGACGACGACGAGGCGGCGAGCACGCTGGACGAGGCGAGCAGCGCGAGTGCGCTGGATAGTAGGCCCCACATGGCTTTGCTGTGCGTGTTGAGCACGTCCAGAGGATGATGGTGCAGCTGGTCGTTGGCACTGGTCTTGTAGGTGATCGGGCAGGACAAGTAGGACAAGCAGCAAGGCATAAGTTCACGCGTCGTCTGCGTCGTCGTATCTGTTTGAAGGGCCTCTACACCATCACAATAGTCGTAGCATACATGTGCAGCACTGGCTTGTGCTTGACATGAGCGACCGCCACAGCCCGCCGTCGAGGTGATCCAGGTCTTGGTCCAAATGATAAAGCAACACCTCGGCGAGCCTGCACTCTGCCACGAAATGACGGATCACCGGTGCCATATCGCGCCTTATCTGATCCATCATCGCTCTCGCTTACCAGCTGTCACTCTCGCCGGGCCTTGACTTAGAGATAATTTGCAAATTAGGAAAGCCCTTTCCCGCGCGCGGCCTGCGTGGGATTACGAATAGGCTGGCTGCGGTAATATTCTGCCATCACACACACACTCTCTCTTCTCTTCTTTCACACCATCACATACAAGAATTCAAATACTCCCACACACTCCGTTCACACCTCGCAACATGCCCGCCCGCATCGCAGTCATCTACTAGTGCGTTCATCGGTGCTGGCAAAGTAGTCCGCTCGTGCCATCTCTGATGTCTGGAACCTTCTTCCTTCGTGGCTGCCTTGCTTCGACTGTGCTTCTTCAACAGCTCGACGTGAGTAGTGCTCCAACGTGTCTTGTCAACTCATCGCTTACATCCATGCTTCCCATGTCCACAGCTACGGTCACATTACAAAGTACATGGCTCTGTCGCTGCCTGCTCCTGATTTCCCATCACTGACGTTGCGATCCGCCACCGTTTCCGCCAACAGGCTCACAGACTCCGTCGTCGAGGGCGCGAAGAGCTCGTGAGCGTGCAATCGCCTCGGACGTACAGTCTTTTTATGTCGCCATGCTAATCCCTCCTTGCTTGCTTGCTTGCTCTGTGACAGCGGCGCACACGTCGATGTGTATCAGATCCCAGAGACTCTCTCAGAGGATATTCTCGCCAAGCAGCACGCTATCCCCCGACCTGGTGCGTCATCATCTTCCATTGAAGAGATGGTCTCCACTTGTCATCCGTCTAACCGATTTCGTATTATTTCCCTCTAGATGTCCCCAAGATCACTGGTGACCTGTTGGAGGAGTACGACGGTGTGAGTGGAATGAATCGCCATTACATAGATATCGTGTCAGATCTGGTTCCTGATGCCCACTATTTCTACCTTTCCTTCTGCCTCGCCCAGTTCATCTTCGGCTTCCCTACTCGATACGGCCGTGCCCCTGCCCAAGTATCTGCCTTCTTCGATAGCACCGGCAAGCAGTGGGGCGCTGGCAAGCTCGTCGGCAAGTT